>JBAMHW010000018.1:22787143-22809659 GCA_037177495.1 Rhadinocentrus ornatus | reverse complement strand
GAGAAGAGAAGAGAAGAGAAGAGAAGAGAAGAGAAGAGAAGAGAAGAGAAGAGAAGAGAAGAGAAGAGAAGAGAAATCCTCCTCACCTCACACTGGTTGGTGAGTTTGGTAGAGGTAATGTCCAGCTGCTGGTATTGCTCCTTCAGTTTAGAGAACTCTGCCTCCAGCTTGGTCTGTTCCAGCTTTGCACTGTTTAACTGGCTCTTTATGTTCTTATGATCAATCTGTAGATTTTCATTGTCCTTCAGCAGCTGACGATATGTAGAATTCAACCTGAAAACAGAAACGGACAAACACATGCATATATGACTCACTCAATTTAACATAATACTGACATATTTACATTCTATAAAAAAAAAATATTTAAAAAAAAATCCAGGAACAGGCTGATCTGACCTGTCATTTTCCTCTTTCAGAAGTCTGCACTGGTCAGCTGTTGCTTCATGGGTCTGGTTCTCCAGTGCCATCTTTTCCTGCTGTTCCTTCAGAGTTTTTTCTAGCTCCTCAAGCTCCCCCTTTCTCTGCAATAGTTGTTTGTACCTACATGGATAATCACGCACCCACACAGATAAATAATAACACACAAAAGAAAGAAAAAAACAAAAACCAACGTGTCAACATTGTTGCCTTAATGAGGGTTGAATTTTGCTCTGGTAGGACAGCATATAAAGTACTGCTCCTAAATGTGTCTCACTTGTCCTCCAAGTCTCTGTGCTGCTGCTCCAGGCTCTTATGAGAGGTCTTTAGGCCACCATGCTTTCCAATCAGAGCTTCATATTCAGCTGCCTGCCTCTCATGGAGTGCTGCCAGCTTTTCGTGATCTCTGAGAAGCAGCTCATAAGTCGCTCTCAGCTCTTCTTTTTCTTTGAGTGCACCCTCTCGCTCCCCCTCCACACTGCTCTGCTGGCTCTGCAGCTGGGCGTTCTGTGCCATAAGGGCTGCACTCTGTGAACTCAAGGTGGAGTTATCCACCTACAAAAGATAACAGTAATATATCAGTTTGAGATGTGAGAAGATGGAGGTCTAAGTATGTGAAAAGCAGTACTGGTCTTCAATCAAATAGCAAGAAGACAAATGTGAACTCATTGTAGTTTCAGTCTATAGGGGGCACTGCGATACTGTTTAGTCTGTTCTCCCGCTTAGCAGAAGTCTCGCCTATAAAACACCAGCAGTAAAGATTTTTTTATGCTTCCTTTACAGTCACAGTATTGTTTTCCCCAGACTCAAATCCCATTACAATTATGACTAGCATGTTTATTCACACTGACACTAAAATACACACAACGCCCGTGGCCTGTGAATGGAAACACAGGCCATGCAGCACACGCACCAACACCTGCCTACGGACAGCGTGCCCTTATATACACACAACTCATTTACACATAAAGTAACATATTTGAACACAGTCAGAAACAGCTAATAGCTACTGTATGGTCGATGTGTAAACCCTGTCACACATGAGAGGTTAAAAAGGAAGTGAAATTGGAATATATATACAAAGAGAGCAATGTAGAGGAAAGACTGCATAACATAACACTTTGTGATTATTGTGAGTATTAAATTTTAAACCCAATGTTTTTCAGGGAAAGAATTGTTGCTTCCATTTATGATCAAGCACTACAATAACCATAGAATAATAAATTCTTATAATTTTGTAAATAAAAACATATGCAAAACTCCATACTATGCATATATAGAAGCTCCATACATACAATAAAGGGATTACAGGTTTATGGTGAAAGCTACTAGGAAAGGAAACATTTCTGAATTTAACATGATAATTGAGCTTGAAGTTATACACAGAAAAACCATGAGGATCTTGAACTATATTTTACACAATACTTGCCCAAGGCCCAATGTTTTGCCCAAGGCAAGGATGATTCGAGGAGGATTCGAACCGCCAACCTTCCGATTATTAAACGCTCCGCTCTTCCACCTTAGCACCTGCTGCATGTTTTAATTTAACCATCAAAGCAAGAACTGTTTTGTCAAGTTCTTTTCTAGAATCAAGCATTTAGGATTTGAAGCAGAAAAAGAAAAAAAAAGACGCAATTTTTTAATTTACAACTCTATGAAAACTATGCACTGACAAAGACCGGGTAAAATTACTCTTTTTTCTTTAAAAAAAAAAGTCCTTTAAATTGGAAACTGGACTCTTTATTCATTCCTTTTTTTGTTTGTTTTTTTGCAGTCTGATAGAGCTTAATCATATAACTGATGAAGCTGTATTGATTGCTTGCTTATTACCTGAATCTGTTTTGTATCCCTCTATAAACAGTAGTCATGCATTGCTTACTGGAACTGAACCCTGTGTGATGGAATTACCTGCAGCTTGGCATTCTGTGTCTGTAGAGTTGTGTTGTTTTCCTGTAAGGAGGCAGACTGTCTCTGAACGGCGACTATCTGAGCCTGCAGGTTAGAGCTTTGAGTTTCTAGTTGTTTGAGCTGGCTCCTCAACGCAGCCTTCTCGGCCTGCAGTGTGGCATTCTGTGAAAAATACACATTAAATAACCATACAGAGTCAAAACTGATACAAGAGCGTCATGATAGCGGTCTTAAACTTACATTTCTTTCCACCTCAATGAGTCTGTCTTTAACTTTCAGCAGTTCCCTGGTGGCTTCATGGCTTTCTTTTTCCCATTTATTCATAGCCTGAGGGTCATCCCCTCCTTTAGGGGGGGAGCTCTGAACCATCCTCTCCTCCTCCTCTCTTTGACGCAGTGCCTCATAGTTTTTTTTCACCTGTTCAGAATAAGTCCACAACATGACATAACTGTGTGATATCTGTTGCTTTTTCCGAGACACTAAAATCCAACATACTGTAAATAAATCCAAGATGTCTGCAGGTCTGACTGAAACTAACTTCAGAAAAAAAATGGCCAAAAAGTTCACTTATCAGACTTAGACTAAATTTAGGCTTGCTTTGGTGTTGTCTGCTTAAAGAAATGTTGACATCCTCCATTTCACTCCATCTTTTAGACTCCTCCTGTCTCATGAATAGATAACTGGCAGTACAAATAGAAGAGCAGATTAATCAATAATGTATCGGACCAGGAGAACCCTTAGTGTTTGCAGAGGAAATGTTACTGCTCTGAAGTAGACTAGCAGGTTGGTGTTTTGGCTTTGGGGAAGGTCAACCATAGAGGGTTCCGTTTTCATTTAGCGTTCTTTAGTGTGGTAAAACTAAATGTTTAAATAAAGCAAATCCCAAGTACTGGATATACTTTTTGTTTTGGAAATGCACTTTGTTTGTTTTGTAACTGACCGTCTTTAATTCCTGGCGCAGTTGCTGGTTGAGGTTAGAAGACTCCTGCAATCTGGCCTCCAGAGCAGCGATTTTCTCCTCTTTAATTTCCAAAGATGATTTTAGAGTGGACTCCAGTTTGGTTTCCAGGAGCTTAAACCTGCAGATAAAGGTTGAGATCAAGCAACATGTAGATATACACAATCATAATGACTGTAAATAGCAATGCTAACTGTCCTTTTGGCAACGGCATAGACGATTTTGGCTCAGAAAGACTGATACTGATTTAGACCACAGCATTTACACTAAAATGGAGACTTATGTTCCAATGATAGTAACAGTTTTTTGATGATTCACATCACAAAATTTCCCTTAAAGTCACACAAACCACCATCACAGATTAGCAAATAATACGATTACTCACAATTTGGTCTTGTTATACCTGTCATCTGAGCTCTCGTCATGAAGAAGCCTCTCTTTGTTCAGTCCGATCTTCTCCAACTCGTGGGTCAGTTTCTCTAGATCATTGTTCATCTGCTGGGTCCGTAGCTTCTCACTCACAAGCTCCTAAGACACAATTACAAATGCTAAGCAACACTGAAAAGCATCAACAACACATTTCCACCCCATAAGTATTTAAAACA
Organism: Rhadinocentrus ornatus; assembly: GCA_037177495.1. Classification (NCBI taxonomy): domain Eukaryota; kingdom Metazoa; phylum Chordata; class Actinopteri; order Atheriniformes; family Melanotaeniidae; genus Rhadinocentrus; species Rhadinocentrus ornatus. Next base: position 22,805,771 of record JBAMHW010000018.1, on the reverse strand, counting down.
AAGAAAAAATAACAGCAGTCTCATATTTCATTGCAAACGACCCAGTGCCCATTGAGGTCATTATTAGTGAAACTAACAGCTCTGCTTACCTCTCTGAGCGTCATTAGGGTCTTCTTATCTATATTGGCCTGTTTGACCAGCTCCTTGTTTTCCCTCTCCAGGTCTTTGACTCTTGTGCAGGAGTCCCTGAAGAAAATCATCTCCTTGCCCATGGTTCGATTCTCTTTCTCCAGGGCAGAGATCCTCTGGTTGTTGTCATCCAGCTTCGAGTCACGTATCTCGGCCTGCTGCCTCAACCGCTTGTTCTCCTTCTCAAGAAGCTTTTTGTCCTTTTCAAGTTGAGAGCTCTCTTGCTCCAAAGACTTGTTCTGGGGTAGGACAGCATGCAATGAAGTAGAATGGATTAAACATAATTTTATGGATTACATTTGGTCTAAATGCCTGGTAAATACATGTCTGGCAGTAAGTGGACAAAGATTAATTCATAAGGCCAAAAATCCAATAATCTGGGATCTTTCAACTCTTAAGGGAAACGTGATTAAATTTTAACAGTAGAAAACAAAAATTAAGTAGAGCAGCAATTCTGCTTTAAAATATGAACATTTAATTTAACTTTTTAGAAATTAATTTAAGATCACTATGGAAAAAAATGCTGCATCATAAACAGCTTTCAGTCTGCCTCAGCTACATTTTTTGGGCCAGCCTGACTGTCCCCATTCTGTCTAAAACAATCAGTCCATTCCAAATAAAGGACCTTAGGTTGTTAGTAAAACAGCAGCAGCTATTTAACTTTTTTATTCTGCTCAAGAAAACGGTCCATTCCGAACAGCTTTACTTATTAACAATGACTCAAATTAGCTTTCTTTGGTACATATGATTGGTTGCTACAACTTACCTCCTGCTCCAGCTGCTCTAGGCGTTTACTGGAGATCTTGAGCTCCTCCAGATTACGTTGTAGGGTCTGATTCTCACTTTCCACCTCTTGCAGCTCTGCTTCCAAGTGCTGGATCTTCTTGCTGCTATTTTCTAAAGCTTTCTGTAGACGCTGGTTCTCTGTATCTAGGCCCTGGTAGCTCACCTGGGAGAGGAGAAGCCAGATTAAGAAATTGAAATCATCCATGAACTAGTTGTGCTGCTCCCAGATGCCATTAGATGTGCCAAATATCGTGGAATACACCTGTAACAATACTAAGTGGGGATAAATTACTAAATCTACATATTTAAGTTGTATTTTGTTTTTTTGTTTTAACACTAAAGCAGTTCTGCACACACGCGCCGATTCTAGACCAGACACCACATAAAGAAAATAGGTGCTAAAAACATTAATGTGCATGGCTGTTTTCAAGCTGAATCTGACAGCGTTCCAGTCGCTGAAATACCTGCTGTATGTCTGAAATTACCTCTAATCTCTCAGACTTCTTAGACGAGGCTTTGAGCAGTTCTAGGCTGCGTTTCATCTGACTCCTCTCGTTCTCCAGCTCCCTGTTCTCGGCTTCCAGCTGAGCAGCCTTGGCCCCTGCTGACCGCAGACTCTCAGCTGAGCGTCGAAGCTCCAGATTTTCCTGCTCCAACTGGGAGTTCTCCTTTTCCAGAGCCTCTAGCTGGAAGGCCATGTTCTTCAGAGCATCAATCTTCTTCTTTAGACGACGGCCCTCCGCCTCCAGTTCAGTGTTTTCCTTCTCCAAAGACGACACCTACATATAAATCAGTAATACATTAACATGAAAAACACCAGACTTGTGATAACTTTAATTCTACAAAATTAATATAAACTGTTTTGATGTTACTAAAATCAATTCAAAAGTTTTGATGATAAATATTCCACATATAATGTGAAAATAGAGAGATTAAACAAGCAACATTAGCTGCACCAGACCTTTTCACAGGTGATTCCAAGACTAGCAACTTTCTTCTGCAGGCTTTCATTGTCCCTTTCCAGCTTAGTTAGCTGGATCTCCAACTCTTCTGCTCTTTCACCTTTCTCCTTCATCACTTCAAGCTCCTTACCTGAATTCACAAAAAGGATTCTTTTTCACAAACAGCCAGAATGTTGATCCAGTCGATTTAAAGAAAACAAAGCTAAACCATTACCATAAAAATAGTTCTTGTGGACACATGAAGCAAAAAAAAAAAGAAAAAAATTGCAAAGAGCCATAGAAGCTACCAAACAAATTACTTACGTAGCTGTTTCCTTTCAAATTCCATCTTATTTAATTTGGCTGTCGTTTCACAGATGGACTCATGAAGAATGCGATTTTCTTTCTCCACATCTTTTACCCGAGCCTCAGCTCCCACCTGGCAGCGCTGACGCAGGGACGATACCGTGTGGCTCAGGTGCTTGTTCTCTTGCTCCAGGCCTTTCACCTAGAGAGCATATAGCAGAATCTCAATGATGATCTATGGTCAGGTCAAAGTTCAACAATTTTCTGTTTAAAGGTGACATCACCTGGTCTTTTCATGTATCCACTTGCCTCTAAGTGTCTTTAAATGTTGTTTATTAAAAAAAAAAAATCAAATATTTTTGACAAACAATTCTGAGCTTTTGCTCATACCACAACTTTGTCTCAAGCTTTTGACTAATGTTAATGAGGTTCGCGCCGATTGGCCGCAGGGAGGCTAGAGTCGGAAGGGGGGCTGGCCCAGTGTGTTCACAGTGCATCAGACTCCAAAACATCAACAGCTTAGTGATGGCGAGCGAACCTGACCAAGCAGCAGCTTACAGAACTCAGATATTCATGTTTGAACCAGGCTCCGAGCCTGAGAATGAAGATACCGAGATGGTGGCAGAAGCACGTTTACATAAAAACAAAAACATGGGGCTCATTTGTTCATTGCAGGGGGTTAAAATCTTTTTAGGCTCCTCCCTTAGCATTAGCATTAGCTGCGTCAGCTTAACTCTTCAAACAACTTGCTGTTATGGTGACTGCGGTAGGCTGAGCATTTGATTTTAGGTGTGGAAGAGGAGCTGGTTTATTCCTGTGATGACAAAATCACAGGCGCAAATTAAAATCACGTGTTTGTTCACAGCAGAACCGCTAACAAGGGTAAACTCTCACAAAGGGCCCAGATGGAAAAACTCCACAGTCTTTAAAAGAAAGGCTTTCAGGGAACTTAACACTTCCGTCCAACACCAATACACATATTTTAACTTGAGAAAGTGCAATTTCAAGTGACGACTCCTTTAAGAAAGTAATTTATGTCAATTTTGAGGTTTTTGACATCTGAATTGAAGTCAAATTAAGTTTTAGTCTAATTAGACCTTTTTCATCTGACATAAAATGTTAAAAAACAAACAGGAAAAACATTAAACTATTCAGAAACAGTAAATGTGATGCTTTTGTATGAAAATTAAGTATACTGGAACAACACTGCATTAGTTACTTCTCTTTATGTTTACAACTGAGCTGACAGGAAGCCACAAAGTCATCCGAGAGCACAGTGTTCCGTTTTCTTCCCCTCTAAAGCTTAAAGCCAGATTAAACAAATCAGATGGTTAAACTAATCAAAGGTGTCAGATTTGGGTCTAACAGCTACAAAGTCCCCGCAGACACACAGGCAGGGACTGCATTTGGGATGCAGAGAGCCAGAAACCTTTGCAGTCAATAGAAATTTAGCAGTGGCTCCATTGAATGTTTTTTTTTAGCTAAAAGCAAATAAATAGCACAGAGACTTCTCTCAAGAAAACACGTCATAAACATAAATAAATTAAACCTTTTTTGAGGATCTTGAAACAAGAAGCAATGAATGTTTTGTGAAGACAAAGAGAAGCATTCACATTAAAGCCCTGCTTTTACAAATGTGTTGAGTATGTGACTAAAATGGCTGTCCAGTACAGATACAGCTACATTAACAATATTTTAATATAATTTTAATGACTGCTTAATGATATTCACATTCAGAAAAGACAGCATAATTGAAAATGATACACTATACACCTACTGTAAGTCAGTCTCTTTTTAAATTCATATTAAAAGCATAATAATAATTTTTAGGATGAACAAGCTGTGTCATTGTCAGGGTGCAGGTTTGTGCATGTGTGTGCTTGTAACTACCCGTCTTTCTGAGTTTTCCCTGAGTGTTTCTAGAGTATTCTCCAGTAAAGCCTTCTCCTTCATCAGGTCTGTACTGAGTGATTCAGCGCTGTGAAGCGACTCTCTGTCTGCCGTCAGTTCGCTCTCCAGCTGCTCCAACTGCAAACAAAGTTCAGAGCAGCATTTTAAAATCATGACCAGGGATTAATCTTTAGACTTCTGTTCATGATAAAAACTGATGGTGGCTCAGCTGTCAGCTATATTTCTTGTCAAGGTTTGGGATGGTTTCTCCTTTAGCAACAAATGTGATGACCAGCAGATGAACTAGCAGCATAATCTTATATTATTCATAGAATGATTCACATTTAAAAAGAAGCACTTATTAATTCATAACACAAAAAAGGAATAGATCAGCTCTTTGAAGAATAACTCAGACATGTTCGTATTTGCAACTCAGACAGAAATCATTAAATGAGGCCGATTCTGTGCTTTGAGTCTACCAGCAGCTGGTTTCACAATTTTAATGCTCTGTTCTTTAGCTCAAGTCTTCAAATCATTAAAGAAAGAATGTCCCCAATCTTTGTGAGAGAGAAATACACTTTCATGCTTTTGTTCAGAGGGCAGAGAGAGTCTTATGTTTCTGAAAATAGCTGAGAGCCTTCTCTTAGCAAGGGGCGTTAAAGTGCCAAAGACAGGAAAAGAAATTGCAGTATAGGCTGTCTGGATTTACAGCTTTGCTTTCATCCTCCTATCCAGCCCCCTCTATCCTCCTTCTCATGTCTCTGGTTTTATTTCCTCATTGTCACATTGGGAAAAAAGGTCTACAGTCAAGTGCTGGGGTTATGTATCATGGAAGAGTGCCTGTGTAGTATGCTAATCATTGTAGTGAGTCAGATGAGTTTAAGAAAATTAAACGTTTTTGGGAAGATTAAGTAAGGTGAATTAGCAAAAACAGCAAAGATCATTTCAAAACAAACAGGAATTTCATTGCAGGTTTAGTCCTATTGCTTTTCAAAATCCAACACATCCAAGACATCAAAGTAAGTCAGAAAGTTAAGGCTGAAAAACTTAAAGTACATTTCACAGTTGAATATTATGATTCAAGCACACTTCTTTGTGTGTTAAAGAAAATAAAAAAAATAAATAAAAAAAAAAAACAGAAAACTGGACGTGCAGTTTCTACCTCCATACAAAAGTAAACTCAAAGTCAGATTCTTACTTTCTGGTTCAGTTTCTTGTTTTCTTGATTGACTTTGGCCAGTTTTGTTATGGTATCCTGACTGGCTGATCCTCTGAGCTCCTCCACGGTCTTCAGCAGGGTCTGATTGTCTTTCTCCAATTTCAATAGACGACTTGAGGTCAGTTCATTCACCTCCTCACCCAAAGACTTCTGTGGGACTGAGTCAATAACAGCAACAAAATATTGATCAATGTTTTAGAAAATACAAAGTTCTTCTTTTTTTTTTAGATTTGATGGTTTTGAAATAAAACTGAAGAGAAATAAGAGAAATAAAAAGCTATAAGAAGCAAAAGTTGATACCAGTTAGACACCAACATGTCTCTAATACAAAAGGGGAGGGAAGAATAAAAACTATTAGTTCATAACCTTGTGATCCAACTTTACTAGTCTCAAATCTTTTAAAGCACCTTTTAACAAACACCCACTCACACAGTGGTTTTATCCAGATCCCTGGTTAGTTAAAGCTCTTAACACCTATCATTATCCAAAACGCACAGCTTATCTTACAGGAGCCACTGAATATTAATTACAGCTACAACCAAGCGGAAAGAGAGCCCAGTGGAGGTTGGCAAATACAGACAGGTCCTAAAGGGAAGATGCCAGGATTAAGCGCCAGTGACCAAAGCTTGTCTGCCAACTGTCAGTAGCCTCCAACCTGGTCAACTTAAGTCACTGTCAGCTGCCTATTTTAACACACTTCATTTACCCATCAGTACTCTGTCTTTTTTTCTTTTTCTTTTATTTTTTTAAAGATTTTGGGGATCTAGTGGCCTTTTTTTTCACGAGTAGCTTGACAGGAAAGGGGATAAGAGAGAACAGGGAATGACATGTAGCAAAGGGCCCCAAGACGGGATTTGAACCTGGGCCAGCTAAGTTGTAGAGCTGTGGGCTCTGTATATGGGGTGTATGCTAAACACCACCCCTTATTAAAATATTTTCATATAATCGTTTGCTCCATTACATACCCTCAGAGAGCTCTGGTGTCTTTGACAGTTGCTCCAGCTCCCAGCCCAGATGCAGGGACTCTTCCATACTTTGTTTCTGGGCCATCTCCAGCACAAGATTCTCTTCAAGCAGTTCCTCCATACGCTTACGGTCCATGTCTCGCTCCTGGACATCAGAGGTTAAAGGATTTATTAAGATAAAGGGATGCTGAACATGTGACTGCTGAAATGACCGTCTCCATCTACATAAAAGTATCATCTTACCATCTCCAGATCATGCATTTTGGATTTGAGCTGTAGATTCTCTTTCTCCAAAAGATGAAGTTTGTCAGAGCGGGTCCTGCTATTATCCAACTGCTCCTCCAACATGGTCTTTGTCTCCAGCAGAATCTGGTTGTCCTCTTTTAGCTCCTACAGAAACCACATCAAAAACAGAGTGTCTGCAGCTAGCACAACTGCTACTGCTGTGTCCTGAATGCAAGATTTATTTACTCCAACTTCTTAAGTTGATTGTGTCTTTTTCCACAGCATTCATACTCTTTAAAGTGTATACAAGGTGGGCAAACAGATCTGTCAGTATGAATGGATGCTGGGGTCCCTCATATAGGTCACATGTTTTTTGAGAATTAAAGGCAATCGTTCATCTCTTGTCTGTGCAGCTGTGTACCTCAACTCTGGCCTTGTAAAACTCAATATCATGAAGCTTCTCCTTGTATCTGCTCAACTCGCTCTCCAGTTTGTCAACACGTATGGCTTTCTCTCTGAGCGCGTCCAGCTCATCGCGGTAGGCCCGAGCCGACCGAGCGTCTGACAGCAGCTGATAGCTCTGCAGGAGTTCAGAAGCAGACACAAAACATGACTGTGTGAAGTCATACAACAAACCCACAGGCATTAGTTTAAATAATTATCATATGAACAAAGACGTAAATAGACATATAATAGCATACAGTCAGTGGTTAATCTATTCTTTTATACTTTATGATTAGTATGTTTTGTACACAAAAATGGATTAAGAACAAAACAAATTTACTCTATCAGTTATCACAAATATGCACTCCCACACAGTCTTTCATGTTCTGAGCTTACCAACAGTGTTTACAGCAGTGCATCAGTGAGATCACTGCCCACTCCAAATCAAAAGCCATGCGAGACTGCAGCTATACTAAAAATAGTGCTAATAACCCCTAATGAGCTAAGTCTTTTGCTAGCTGATTAAAGCCTAGCAGCATTGCAGTAACAAAGTACTCAGAGAAGAAGAGCAGGTGGAAGGGAGATAAAGTCATTTAGATGTTTGTGTTTGGTCCATTTGCAGGTGTGAGACAGTTGCCTTGAGTGCTAGTATTACCTCTTGCTGGAGTCTCTTTAGCTCCACCTCCATGTTTTCCAGTTCCTGCCTGGTGTCGAGAAGCTGCTCACTCTTTTCCTCTCTGTAAAACAGAGCAGGAGGATATTTTCTTTTTTCTTTATGTGGAAGAGGGGACTGGGGGGTTGTTCTAGCAACGAATGCTATTAAATACAATAAAGTAATGTTGTTTAACCTGAAAAAAAAAGCTTAACAAAAAATTTAATTAAATAATAATAAAAAAAAGACAAAAAATTTGCTTCAGGAAAGAAAAATACTGTGTAAAATAATCAAGGGGAGAATAAAAGCATCAGCAACTCCTGTGTTGAAAGTACAACTAAACCCAGTATTTCCCTTTTCAAGAAAAAAAAAAAGTCTGCTGTGTGTAGTAGGTATGAGACAATATTGTTTTCTGCTTTCTTTGCCACTGCCACAAAAATCAAAAAAAAATCCTGTGACCACTTCAATGGTTAATATATGCAAATATATATATATCTTTCTTGATGCAGAAGAAATAACTAAAAGCAGCACAGGACAGAGAAATTAGTTAAATTTAGAAAATACAATCTGTATTATATAAAGAGATACAATTTTAAATGGCAGGACTTTTCTGGTTGTCATAGGGGCAGTGAAACAGGGCAGCTTGACATTTGCTGTCTCTGTGACTGTGCAGATGCTACAGGCTCCAACTGTAAAAGAAGAATGTGTAACACCATTTAGAAGGAAAACAACTGCATTCCTGAGATGCTGCTCTGTGTGTGCATGTGTTTGCATGAAACCGCTCCACTGAACATCTGATGGTCTATTTGATTACAGCTCTCTGGAGTCTCCCAGTGCTTCATAATAAAGAAAGGCACCCTATTTTGTGAGTCTTATTTTTGTTCTCTTATTTATCTTCTCCTTCCTTCCACACCGTTTTGGGAAGTAAAACAATATTAAAGCAGGATGTGTTTTTACCCTTTGCTGTCTTTGTTTCACTGGATAACCCCTTTCGGCTTTACAGCTTCTCCCTGTCTTCCCTCAACCTGTCTTTTTAAAATCACAAACAACCGTCCTCTAGCATGGAGGGTTGGATTTATTCTGGGTGCAGAAGGTTTAGTTTACGTTAGCTGAAGAAACAATGATCCACAAGATCTGACAAGATATCTATATCTGATGATCTGACAAGAACAAAAGAAGCACATTAACTTTGCTTGTGACTTTCTTGATTTTCTCTTCACAGAGTGAATTTTATTTGCTGTAATGATCTACTGACATTGAACTGGGTATCGGTCATCCATCATTCAGAATGAGAAACAATAAATCTGTAATGATTTGTTAGCATAGCTCTAGTTTATGTTCATCAATTGAAAATCAGCTTTGAAAATGATCCAACCCTCGCTGATGAGTCTCAATTTGCTTTAGCTTCCTGGTTTTCTTTTCCTTTTTTTTAATCTTCACTTGTTTAATTATATTTCTACAGACGAGTCCAACATTTTATCTGGCTGCCTCAAAAAAAAACAAAAAAACAACACACACACCAAAGACAACTCTAAATGTGTTTCATAGGAATTAACTCAGTGTGTGTCAAAGCTTCAACGGGATGAAAATCAGTCAAGTCAGTCACTTTACCAGAAACATGAACAAACAGACCACTGTGGGAACGATGGGCCATACCCCCCTGACTCTGACCCGGTTTCCCTCAGGCACACAGACACACACACACCACACAGTAGCCGCGCAGATCCACATCTGTATGCAGAGACACTATCTGTGCATGAAGCAGCAGTCACAACACACTTGTAATCTCAATCAGAAGAAGAAACAGTGATCATGTGACCAGACTACATAAACAAAGACTGAAATGCTTTTTTGGTCATTTTCCACAACATCACGAGGATAATTTCACCACAGATGACACAAAAACAAGTAAACAGCACTATGACAACCAACAAACAATAACCAGTTTTCTTGGACAGTTGCTGTTATGTAGTCCCAGTTAAGAAAAAAACCATCTAAATCTAAGACAAAGAAGTGTGAGGGCGATGTCTACTGAATTAGTTTAGGGTCACTGAAGGCAAGAAGCAACATTCACAGGGTGTCATGCACTCCATTCTGACTTTCAATTGCATTTGTTGAAGCCATAATTCAGGTATCAACACAGCCCTCACACAGGCTATTGTTTTGACAAACAAAATATATTGTCCCTTTCGACCCAGGGACAGAATAATGCAGCATTCTGCTTGACAAACCACCAAACAGGGGCTTTAAAAAATAAATTTTAAAAATCACTAAAATCCACTGCTAAAATATTTTTTGCCTGCACTTTTAAATTTATTATCACCTCTTGAAAGTGGTTATTATACAGAGATGGACAGCAACATGTACAACATTTATCAGCCTTCATTATCTGTCACTTAAATGCTATTAAGGTCATGGATGGACTTCCAGTTTGGAAATCAGATCCACTCCCGTGTGACAATATGCCTGCTCAGGTTATGGCTGGATGATAAAATCTCAAAATTAGGTCGTGATTAAATTTGTGTTCATCTCAGTGATGAGAATAAGGCATTTTTATCCGATCCATCTACAGAACCAAGTGACCTGACATACATTGTCAATTTCTAACCAATTTTTATCTCAGCACCTAATTTGGATCATTAATTAGAACAAAACAAAAAATCCTTCATATCTAATTCAACCAGAAGACACCAACCAAGTTAGATAATAGGTTTGTGCAGCACTAAAATACTTCCCCATGAGGTCAGAAAGTCCTTTTTCACATTTGTGCTGGCCAGTAAGTCGTAGTCTAGCACTTTAAAATTGTGTATTATTCATAAACCAAATTTAATAGGATTCTTAAAAGCCTCTTAGAGCAGGCTTTTACTTTTGTTTGTGTGCAATACAGTAAAGTCTCATGGTAGTGAAGATTAAAAGTTAGTCTCCTAACTGTTCTTCTAATGCTGATGAGACACAAATTTATAACCATCTCACCAAGACATTATAGTCAGATCCAAACACTAAAAAAATGCACTGATCAAATTAAAGATTGGATGTGTTAGAACTTTCTTTGGTTTAATGAAGACAAAACTGAAATAATAGTTTGTGGAGCCCAGGAAGAAAGATTAAAAAGTAAGCACTTAGCTTCCAAAGACAAGTTCAAAACCAACAAAAAAGCCAGAAATCTGGAAGTAGTGATGGACTCGGACCTGAATTTTAGCAGTCACCATTAGGACTGATGACTCGGCAGGAATTAGAAAAACTTGTCCATGCATTTATCTTTAGTAGACTGGACTACTGTAACGCTGTCCTCACAGGTCTACTTGAAAAGTCCATCAGACAGCTGCTGTTACTCCAGAACGTTGTTGCTCAAGTCCTCACTAAAACCAAAAAAGTAGATTTTTTTAACTCCAGTCCTCAGTCTGTCTAAGAATTGACTTCAAAATCCTGCTGTTAGTTTGTAAAGCACTGAATGGTTTAGGGCCTAAATACATGCAGGACCTTCTCATTCATTACGAACCATCCAAGTCCCTCAGGTCATCAGGGTCAAGTCTACTTTATGTTCCCAGAGTCAGAACTAAACAGAGGCAGGGTTAAGCTTTTATGCTCCTTACATCTCTCTCTCTCTTATTTTTTATTTTTTAAAACTACACGTCTGCTCAAAACACACATTTTAAATCAAAGTTAAAAATCTTTATTTCCTGCTGCCTTTTGTCAAAACAACCATTAATTCCTCAAATTATAACTTTTATTTCTTGCATTTTATCTTATTTTATCTATTTTAGTTTTTATTTACTTTCATTTCTTTTAAAGTCAAGTCAAGCACTTTGAATTGTCTTGTACATGAAATGAGCTATACAAATAAATTCGACTTCTCTTCATTTATCAGCCCTGTTTACAGTAACTGAAATTTGACATTACTACACAAGAACAAGACCAAGTTTCAATTAAAATCATGTGATTCCTTTAAGTATACTGAAGATAAACTTTTTAACCTAAAACATTTATCCTTGTTTAAATTTTATTTAAAAAAAAAAAGCTTTTATACAGCTAAAACAAAAAAAAGTAATAGTTTCATGACAGTTGTGATTAACCAGCAAAAAGTGACAGAATGTTAGTTATGTCAAATACATGTTTAGGAAATAAAAGTTTTCTAAAACAAAACTTTGATCTCAAAAGTAAGATTTATTACTCGGTAAAACAAGGGCTGATAAAGTACAAACAAAATACGACCGGATGACCAAACATCATTGTATTTTCCCAGTTAACAGTTTAGGTCAAAGTGTGACAATAAGAGAACATTCAGTAACAGGGACCTATAAAAGAAATAATGATTAGGATTAGGAGGCAGACTTATTCCAGCTCTGTGCAGTTCTTGAACTCCACGGATTCTACCTACAGGTCTATTTACAGCTCAAGTTTCTTTCCCATTTCTGTTTCTTTTGCCCAATTGAAATAATTGTAGATTAAGCCGATAAAGCAGTAGCACTCACAGTTCCTGCCGAAGGCGTCTGATTTTGGCCTTGGCATCAGCCAGCTCCACAGAGAGGTGCTGTCGGCTTTCTGTCCTCCTCATACTGGGGGAGTCAGCAGGAGACTGAGTTGCAAAGGGGGCCAGTGGAGACAGCTGCACACAGTCTCTCTCCTGAGTAAGCTCCACAATAGTCTGGATGGAAGCAGGTAAACAAAGAGAAACGAAAGCAATGGTAAGATGTTACATACTTGAGGTGGATCAGGCTGTTATTCAAGGATTTGACAGAAATGGAATTAAAAGCAAAAAGAGATGAACCATAGATTTTAACAATGCAATCCCACCAGCCATCAAGCACAATGCAGGCATTAGGATAAAAGGTACACAGAGCCTCACACACTGCCTATTTTGATCTATTACCCTCAACAGGAAATGGGATTTTAATTGAAAGCGGCTGGACTATTCAATGATAATCTGGAGGCTATTAGAACTCTCCCACTAACACACACACACAAAAATCAGCTTTATCAGTAATGAAGATCTGCACCCCATGGGTTGGAAATTTATCTAATGACGCATATAGTCTAAGTTCAACACACACACAAACACACACCCTCCATCCATGACAGTTAACAGTTTCAACCCTTCCTTCCTGGGGCTGTGCTCTTGTGGTAAGAGCAAAAAAGGCAAAGTTTCCACAGAACTGCAAGAAACAGCTCATGATTTTGATTAGAACCTCCTCCTAAAAAAGCATTAAAAGATTACTGGAATAAATATATTTTTTTTAAAAATCACAAAAATTGGCCTGTAAAGCTGTGTATAATGTATGTCATTACCTCTAACTGTGTGTCCCTTTCATCCACCAGACGTTTGAGGTGAAACGCCAGGTTTCTGGAGAGGGTGTCAATGTCCTCAGGAGGCATTTCTCCACTTTCCAACCACTGTAGGTCCACCACATTCTCCTGGTTATGAGTCACCTAAAATTAACATTTATGTTATACATAAAATCTAGTCTTAGTGACAGAAAGTGATCATTCTCCAGCCCATCCAGTATTACTAAACATAAGTTTTGTTTACTACAGATAAATACCTCTTGGATGTGGGATGCTATGGCAGCTTTGCTGTCAAAATCCAGAGTCTGAATTCGCTCAATGTACTCTTCCTTCTTCTCACACTGTAAACAGAAAGGGCAGGAGGCAGGGGCTGAAGATAAATCTATGAATCTTTAGTATATTTAAGTTCTTGAAAGTGTTAGAGGTTTTGGGGTCAAGAGACATTTAGCAGACCAACAGTGCACATGCAAATAGCTGATCTGATAAAGAGGTTAGAGAGAAGTTGGAATGTAGTCATATCTTCTAATAAAACATAATATTTTGGGTCAGACAAAATAATTTCCCGTTCTTGAAGACAGAAAATTAAGTTTTCAGTAAAACTTTACAATTCACCAAAGATGTGAGGAAAATGTTCACTGTATGATGATTATGAGTTTGTCTACTGTACAGATATAGTGAATGCAAAGTGGATGTAAGCACAATATTAAATTGGAATTCGTTGCATAAATGCAACAACAGAGTATTTCTGGGTAAACAACAGATTTGGTAAAAGGTCAGTTTTGTCATAAGACAAACAGTTCTGATTGTAGTCATCCCTTAGGATTTGACTGAATAAAAGAGTTTAACCTAATTTATTCATTAATGAGGAAAAATAAATAAATAGACCCTGAAATAAACATAGACTTCTCCCAAATTTCAATTTGTGGATAAAGTCTGAATGACAGATAAACACATCAAAAAACGTATTTCTGTTTAAATTTGTCCTAAATTCCAAAAGATCACAAGGTGGGTTCATTTATAGCCTTGACCTATTGAACCATGAATTACAAGGTGTAAAATCTTAAAAGTTGATCATCTGTTTCTTGAGTCTTGAGCGTGCTTGAGTCCTAACTGCATGCAATCAGAGTTAAATATGTTCAGACTTGACAGTCTCTTACCTGGACCGCACAGCCGAGTAGGAGCAGCAATAGTTTTTTCATCTCCTCCAGACCTTGTTCTAAAAGGAAAACAATGCAGACAAAAATAAATTAATTAAATATTTGTTCATAGGAAACAAGGCACAAATAGTGAACAAAAGGTTCATATCAATGATGACTTATTTACAACTTTACTTGCTTTTGTTGTTTGTTCTGTTTGTTTAATGAGTTTCCATGGCTCAGAAAAGTAAATGAATACGGATTTGTTTATTATTTTTAATGCTGTGGAAATATTTACCTGAAGTATCATCACAAACTGAATTCTATTAAGGGGAAATAACTAACAGAGTCATTCCAGTACAGAGTTTTTTTTTTTAGTAGCATGTCATTTTACCAATTACAGCAATTAAACAATCTGGGTTACTCTTTTCTTGGCAGATGGAGTCTCGCTCATCTTATAAATGTAATTTTTTTTTTTTTTTATTCTAGATTTAGAAGGTCACAGAATACCAGCTTTGTCTCTCAACACAGGAATAAATTCTCCATCTTTCCCACAACTTCTTCCAATGAGACAAATTCTTGGGTTGTTACAATTTCCTCTTGTAAATCCTTTCCTCTAGTTATAGTGCCACAATGTTTTTTAATGCAGTTGGCTGGCAGGATGAACGTCAGTATTCCTGCACATGTCAGGACATATTGTCAGAAACTGCTGAAACCCATAAACAGCTGTCTGCCTGCTCAACAGGACTTAGCTCATCTGAGGGATTTGGGGCTGAACAACAGCAAACCAGGTGGGGTGTGTGCGTGCATGCATGTGTTACACTGACTAAGTGGTAAAATATTTAGGGCATACTTATTTATGTACATTTGTGTCTGAAATAAGATGTAGGTTTTCTGCATTTAAATCAGGGTGTGCATGTATATGATAAGCCAAATAATGGTGGCCCAGGCAGCAGTGGGTGTTGACAATGTCCAACTCTTGCAGTTTAATGGGACCAATCAGAGCAGCAACTGCTTTAGGAAAAATACAAAACATGAAATGATTATTTTTATATGCATATTAAATATTTGTAACCTTACAAAATAGAATCGGAACAAAGTTCATAAAACATTCCTGCATTAGAGAAAATGATAAAATAACTATTGATAAATAACCTGTTTTCAGTCTGTTTTAGAGCAACAAATAGATAACCCTGTTGTTCCTTTGGGGTTGTTCAATTTGCCAAAACAGTGGTCCACATTGACAGAATCTATGCTTCTATTTCACAGATCCTCCCCACAATCAAATCAATTTCTCTTCTCCCATTCCTCCTGAATCAATAGATTTAGTCAATGTGTTTTTGAGAACCATGTGGTCAAAATGTGACAAGCTGATTTTTTTCTTTTTTCCTCTCCATTAGGAGAACCCAGTTATATTTGTGACAAATAATACCAGAACTATACAACTGATCGGCAGGAATATAGAAAGAGTCGCTCCTTGTGAATGGCTTTTCTTCTCACGACATCCTTGACTCGTGATGAGATAGAACAGTCAAAGAAAAGTGTGCTCTTCCTTATAGCAGAGCCGGAATATTAGCCAGAAATTAACTGCTTTCTATAAATAAAATAAAAACACACAATATGGCCTCAACAATCATCCAATCATCAGCATATGCATTTGTGATATAAAATTAAATGTTAAACATATTTAAAAAAAAAAAAGAACATGAGCAGATTTGAGCCTAAAAAGGTGGCAGCAGATGAAACTTAATTCCCACAGCTGCATGGCTTAACAATTCTCCATTAGAGCTATAGGAACTAAATCCGGCAGGGAAAGGGATTCAGCTTAGCAAATCTATTGGAGCACAATAGGGAAAGATAAGGAACCTCGCAGGATAAATAATTCATACAGGTAGAGAGGGGGAACAAGAGGGATAAGCAGTAAGAGGGAGAGATGAAAGAAAAAGAAAGAGACAAAGGGAAAGCATCATTAAAACACAAATATAAAAATAGAGAAACCATGTGTCAGACAGAGTAGCAGGATGAAGGCAGGAGGCAAGGTTGAAAATAGAAGAAATCTCTCTCCAGCAGCAAGAAGGCTTAAATGGAGGTGTCACCGTTCTTTCTGCTGCCCTTATCATTTCTCCATTCCCTCATCTTACACACTCACTTCTTCCAATAATCTATTCCATGCAACACACATCCACCCACCTACCCTTCCTTCCTTCCTTTAACATTGTTCCAAATAATCTACCCCTCCAGTGGATGCATGTGAATTCACACATTCGAGCTTCTATCTCCACCTCCTTTCATCCCTTTCCGTTTTATCCTCTTGGCAGGAAAGAAAAAGGTCAGAAGGACAGTGACTAACCATTTGACCTGCAATGTCATTGTTAATTTGTGTGTGAGGATGTGATTGAATAAGAAGAAAAAAAAGAAGCTTCTACTCTAAATCTATTGCTGCAACACACACTTCTGCCATGATGAATAGATGTATTCAGGACCTGATGACTTCTGTGTCAGTGATGACACTGGTACATGCAATCCGATATTGTGCTGACAGCATGCCACAGTGTATTCAGCCTTCCTCATAGGAAAAGAGGACGGTTGATTGAATCTTACTTTCCGATTATTTTAGGATGTTGTGCTTTGTAAGACAAGACACTGTCAACAACAGCCTGAAGCTGAGCTCAGTTTTACAACCCAGACAGCCTTTTTACATGAAGAACAGAGCTGCTTACCATAAAACAATTTTGGTTAAACAGGCATTTTCTTAAATTTGTTTAGTTTAGCCTATTCTGCTGTTTCTTTTAAAAGAAAAACATTAGAAACATTAAAAACCACATACATGCAAGACTAGATACTAGGCTTCTGAGCTTATGCCTCATGTCAGCTGTCAGTTGCAATCAGCTTTCTAATGTTCTTGCTACAGTTAAAGGATGTCTGTATATTAAACAGGTAAATTAAACCGTGCTTTTTGGCCATTCTTATATTACTAATAATTTATTCACATAATGCATTCATATTAAAAAGGTACTTTAGCATCTGTGCAGGTGGTGAGAGAGGACATTACATTTGTTTTGTCTGGTACCATGTAACTGTTCCCATGTATTGTAATCTGCAGAAACTGTTCCCATGTATTGTAATCTGCAGGAACTGTGACCATGTATTGTAATCTGCAGGAACTGTTCCCATGTATTGTAATCTGCAGGAACTGTTCCCATGTATTGTAATCTGCAGCTAGTAGCAGAATATATTCACACAGTAACCCTTCAGATGGTTTGAGTAAAAGCATGACAAGTTAGCCAACATGTCAGCAATTAGTTCTGACAGACGCTAATACCTTTTGAGAGGAAATATCAGAAGATCAAACCAGATCACAGCTGATAATAAACAGGATATGAGACAGACTAAAAAAAGGAGCTACTTGTTATATGTATGTTTTAACATGTGTGTATAACTATACCGACTAAACACTACTTGCATGTACAAGAGACTGTGCATCTCAGTGTGCAAGTTCGTGCAAAACAGACAAGGCTGGCTCAGAGCCTTGGGGGGGGTGTAATATATAACATTCCCACTGTTCAATGTAGTGAAGACACCCCTCCCCCATTTGCCAACTAAACGGACACGTGCATGCACTTACACACATGCAGAGTTGTCCCCTACCCCCAAACGGGAGCATAATAAAAGCCACATGGACGATGACTTTCAGCTGGCAGCCACTGAGCTGATGAGCCACACTCCTCATCCACCGCTGCTCTGTCTAGCTGACTGACTGATTATCTGACAATCTACAGGGTAAAGTGCAAAACAGACCTTGAAGAATGCTGTCTAATGGTTTCTGTCCACTCCAGTCCACCTGCCTGAAGCTACGCTGCACTGTTTTCGGCAAAAAACAATTTTAATTTTTACTATAGCTGTTATAAGACTGCATATGTGGAGGATTGCTGCTGCTACTGTTCAACTGGAGGTAGATTGGTTCAAAGGTAAAAAGGTTCAGACAGTCTGTATTACTGCATTTTGGGAGTTCTGTTCATGAGAACATCCTTTTGGCTTCATTGAGAAGCAGCACTGAGGGATTAACAAAACACAGAGACAAAGCTGTGTAAGAGTACTAAAATGTGATGCTGATGAAAGGTGCATACAGATGTGTGCACATTTCTTGTAGCATGCTTTGTTCTTTTGTTTACCCTTTATGCTGGTTTGGGTGAACGGCAATCAAAGAGGTAACTGCGGCCAATAAAAAGTGATGAAAACCCCAAATAAGAGTAATGGTTGTGATGAAATGTGTTATAAAGCCATCTGAGGGAGGACTCTTTTTAAGAGGCCAATTTCATTTGCTTCAACAGGTACAGACATCTTTCAACAAAGTCTGTGAGCTGAGCCTGGAAACCATCAACCTTGAAGAGCTGGTGATTATTTGATGCACACAGAGGCTATGAACCTTTGTGTGGCAGATTCTACTGTTCTATGCAGACCAGTAAACACATAATTTCATGACCTAGCTTTCCTATATCTACAAACAGCTGAGAGTGTATCTTTAATAATCACCTGGCTGCTACTTGTTATATTCTATTTAATAGCATTGTATTGGAATACTGCGATGGACTGGTGACCTGTCCAGGGTGTACCCTGCCTTCACCTGAAACACTGCTGGGATAGGCTCCAGC
>JBAMHW010000018.1:22731589-22766692 GCA_037177495.1 Rhadinocentrus ornatus | reverse complement strand
TGTGTGTGTGTGTGTGTGTGTGTGTGTGAGAAAAAAAAAAGAGAAAATGCAGGGAAAAAAAAAAAAAAAACTATTCAAACATTCCATCATCATCCTGGTCAGATAAGAACATGGCGGCCATAATCAGAACCACAACAGCACTTCTGATGCCACACATACAAGGCACAGAATAGACTAAAACCTTTGTGGATTAGAAGGCAAATAAACACGGGGATTTGACACAGAAGAGCTGTAAAAAATGCTACTTATTACCTCCCCCTCTGATCCTGCTGATACAGTAAATCTAACACTTTAAATACACAAATAGATTAGAGATAGACGAGCAAATCCAGCTCAACAGCCAGCAAGACAGACAACTAGTCAGCAAGTCGGCCAGACGGCCAGTCAATAAGCTGGTCCATCAGTGCTGTCGATTGGCACTGTTGCCTTAGAGCCTGGGGCCACTGGGCTTCCTCCTCCCATTGCCCATCTTTGATTGGCTGAGTAGGTTATGGAGTAGTGTTAACCTATATATGACAGACTAAATTACACTCAGCTTGGGCAGCCAGGCACATGCCCATGCACACAGACACAGAAAATAGCCTAAATGCACACACAAAGAGAAAAAACAAACTACATTTGGCCACGTGTTGGGGATATAGCTTATTAGCTGTACTGTCCAAACACAGCACAGGAGCATGGGCTTGGACCTCCATGAGAGCAACAACACAGATGATTACTTATTAGCTGCGCTCGGTTTAACATTTCAGGTGTGGATACGTGTAACAACCTAACAAATTAAACCTGACACATAAGTATTCCTTGACAATATATTGAAAACATCAAATAAGTATTTTCTTGACAAAATTTTGAGCAGTCTTTCCAAACAATATTCAGTTCATGCACCCATCTCTAACAAAAGCAATTTGTTTCAAATTTTTAGATACAGTAGATATGCAAATCATTTCTGTAAACAAAGTCTACATCTGGGTTTCAGGCAAATAGTAAAGATTAAGAAATATTATGGATCAATAAATGGAAGACTACATTTTGAATTTTGTAGAATATGTTGACTCAAACAAATTATAATTTGAGACAGAATAATACAGCTCTCTAAATTCAATAAATATTATGCCAAGTATAGTCTTCCTCCAAATCTATTAGACTAGCCCAGTCATAAGTACTGTTTGATTGACTGATCACAATCATCAAAAAAGAACAACCATTTTCCTTAGTTGTTATTGTATCTTTTCCTATTTAGTAAAAATGGTTGAATAAATCTAACAGGAATGTTCATGAGATTTCCCATCATTTAAGGTGTGACATTTTGTTTTGTTTATTTTAAACCCACAGCACATCAACACCAATTCCATTCTGACACTATCTTTATACATCAACTTTGATTGTCATTCCACATTTTTGCTTTATAAACAAGACTGTGATAGCAATAATGCATACTAAATGTCCCACGCAAGAAAAGTTTGCAAGTGTAGTAAACACCAACAGTAGCTAGTATTTTATTAAAATAGTTTCAAATAAATCATTTTTAATCAACAGGATCAATATGTAAAAAGAAAAAAACAACAACAATACACCACAAATAGTCCACAACAACAACAGTCAAAGCTCTGAGCCAGTTTTGCAGGTATGTGAAATATCTATCATATAAAAAAAGTTAAAACTGCACCCTCCTTTTTCTCATAAAAACTATTATATGATACATAAACATTCCAATGTTGTTGAGACCAGTTGTATACGTTTCCCATTCCCAATACCCTATTTCCTTGTCAGTCATTTCTCTCCTGTCTTTGTCTTTCTGTTTCCATGGGGCCTCGCCATTCCTCTCCTCTGCCTCTGTATCCATAGGAACTGCAGCTGGACTCATTATTACCAAGCAGGGTGTGATCAGATACAGAACTACAGCACTTCAGCTTCTCAAAAACAAGGCAAAATTATTTGCTTTGTATCTTAAGGCAAATCCCACACATGGTACAATTCCCTCATAAAACTGGCATAAAACTGCCTTACAAGTCTGCTGCTCCAAGTTACTCTCTGGGGCAGAAATATTGTACCTGTCAATTATTTCTATTTCATTGTTAATTCCTATTGTAAAACTGCATTTGATAGAAATGAATTATTCCTACTAATGGTTCTCAAGCTAAAATCTTTCAGGGAGCAGAGAGGACTAAATCCCCTGAGCCACTAAAAGGCTTAAAACAGATGCAGGAAGTGTCGAGTTTGAATCAACTGCAAAAGGCAGCACAAGCAAATTGACAAACAATGGGAGCAGACTAAATGGAAATTTGGAAGATGAATAAATGAATGTTTGAGCATCAATACATCAAATTTTAACTTGCAAGGGCTGTAATTTTTTCTTAGTCAAATGGTATTCACCACGAAACTGATTATTTCTTGAAAACATGCTGAGCACAGAAATTTAAGAATGCATTACTTTAGAAGTCAGATTATGTAAATCAAAATTACTTTGCATAGAAAAACTAAGAGTTTAAGTACTCTCTCTGGGTTTCAACATGATCTTAGTTTTAGGGTTTTGAGTGGCTCACTTTAACAGCTTTGTAATAATTTTCTTCAAGGTCACAGCTGTCATTTCCTCGCAGCTCTGATGATACACATCCTCTTACTTCTTAGCACAGAGAGACTAGCATGACACAAAGATAATTATGGGGATGGCCAGATTAACGTCTAACTTCACATTTTGAGGAAGAAGCATAGACACCCCCCCCCCCCCCTGTGCAGGCAGTAGCTGGCAAGCAGACTGACACCCCAGCAGTAGACCTGTTTGTCTCTATTCTCCAGTCCAGCTGGAATCTCAACTATGTCAGCTTAGATAGCCCCACAAGAGCCAACAAAGGCTTCAACGTGCAAGATAAAAGCAGATAGAAAAAGGAGAGCACATAAGAGGTGAAGGATGGACATAAATGAATAAAAAGGGATGATAAAGAGACTATCAGAAATATGAAAAGAGGAGGTAAAGGGCAAGTGCTTAAGTATGTTGAAAGGTGATGAAAGAGAGGATGACAGAAAAAAATCAAGAGCTTTGAACAAGAAAGTTCCCTATACGTGGGTGCAGATAAAAAGTCTTTAGGAATTCAGTGAACTTGCTGATTAGTTTCTCAAATGACCGTTTAGCCAATGAATATACTAAAGACTACATGGCAAAAAAAAAAAAAACGCTTAGGTTTAAGAAGCTGAGTCAGCATTTCTGCCACTTTTGCTTAAGAGAAAAAGCAAGCGGAAAAAAAATAAACTAGAAAAATTACAGGACAGAGGAATCTGCCAAATATTGAATGTTAAAAATTAGTAACTGTGTGGTCTCTTTTTTTGCTCATAAAACCATCATATTAGATCTTTAGAAACACGGGAACCTTCTTTGAGAAATTTTCTTAAAAACTTTTTATTTAGGATATATTCCAGAAACGTGCATCTCTCTTATAAGATGGACAAACATGTACATATTAAGATTTTCACATAAATATTTATATTTAAAATTATGTTTTGATGCACTAAAGTATAAAACTTTGTTTACATTAAAACCACTTTAAAACACTGTAAAAGATGTAACTAAAAGATGTAAATGTAATCTCAAAATGTATAGAAGACTTGTCTCAGTTCTTCCTTTACAGATTTTACTAGATTCCTGATAAAACACTGCCAGACGGCGGTTTATGAATATTCTACACGAGGACCAAAAAACATACAAAGGCTTTATATGCCTTTGCATCTGACTAAGGAATCAAATAAAAAAACAGAAGAAAGCAATTTTAAGCAGTTCTGGGTTTAAATCCACAAGGCGTTCTGTGCTGATCCACCAAATACCAGAATACTTCTAACATAACACATCAGTCTGGCTCCGAGTCATGATATGATAACAGATGTAAAAGAGGAAAATGGACTTTTGATTTAGTAGTCAGTATTCGTTGAGCTATTACTTACTTCATCTATAATCAAGGCTATTCATCTGGTGGCCCACAGACCAGCACCAGTCCATCATTCTAGTTGGACTGGCCTACTATCCGTCTACTCATAAATAGTAAATTAATAATTTAATAGCAGCGAGCACACCACTTTGCGACATTTTGGGACTCTATATAGCGCTGCAGTTTACACTGCTGACAAAAGGCCAAAAACACCGGCTACTTATGAAAACATTACATTCAAAAGAGAAGAAGTTGACAGCAAACAGAAAATTTAATAGCAAATGGACTAATAAGTATGCACACAATGGCTAATCAGGAGGTTCGGGAGGATTCCCAGGAGGCCGCATAATTCTTGGGTCGATGTGCCGGGGGAGTGTCGAGCAAAATAAAGTAAATAAATGAATTGGGTAAGTAAGAACGGGCCTTTGCTTTGATTTAACTATTTACCTGAGAAGAAAAATTAGTAATGATATGCAGATCAATACTGAACTACCTGTTCTTTCTATTCCATTTATATAACTAAACTTACAGGATTGGTAAAGAGGACAGGAGGACAGGTGCTAGGACACAAACAGACGCTACTACAAGTCCTTGCAAGGCACTGCAGGCAGGTACTATCCAGGAGAAAATGTGGAGCTGTTAGATATGTGTAGCAATCTCACTGGTTTGGGGGAAAATAATTTACGTCTGTATGCTGCTAGGTTTAAGTTTTTGTGCTGACGTTTAAAGGTGTCATCACCTGGTCTTTTTTAATGTTTCCACTGTCCTCCAAGTGTCTTTGAATATTTTTTTGAAGACTTATTAAAAAAAATCCAACATAGAGCTTGTTCTGACCACATACCACAACTTTGTCTTGTGACATTTCTGCAAGCTTCTGACTAAT
Source organism: Rhadinocentrus ornatus (assembly GCA_037177495.1). Classification (NCBI taxonomy): domain Eukaryota; kingdom Metazoa; phylum Chordata; class Actinopteri; order Atheriniformes; family Melanotaeniidae; genus Rhadinocentrus; species Rhadinocentrus ornatus. The sequence continues at coordinate 22,761,892 of JBAMHW010000018.1, read as the reverse complement.
GTTAATGAGGTGCGCGCTGATTGGCCGCAGGGAGGCCAGAGTCAGAAGGGGGGCTGGCCCAGTGCATTCACAGTGCGTCCGACTCCAAAACATCTACAGCTTAGTGATGGCGAGCGAACCTGACCAAGAAGCAGCTTACAGAATTCAGGCATTTATGTTTGAACCAGACTCCGAGCCTGAGAGTGAAGATACCGAGATGGTGAAAGAAGCACGTTTACAACAAAATGAAAACATGGGGCCAATTTGTACATTGCAGGGGGTTAAACTTTTAGGCACTTCCCTTAGCATTAGCTGCGTCAGCTTCGACATCTTCACACAACTTGTTATGGCAATTGCGGTAGGCTGAGCAGGTGATTTTAGGAGTAGAAGAGGGGCTGGCTTATTCCTGTGATGACGAAATCACAGGAGCAAAAATAAAATCACACGTTTGCGAGAGTTTACCTTTGTTGGTGGTTCTGCTGTGCACAAAAGGCCCAGATGGAAATATGTGACCGTCTTTCAGGGAACTTAACACTCATGTCCAACACCACTACACATGTTTTAACTTGAAAAATTGCAATTTCCGGGTGATGACTCCTTTAAACAACAGGAGTTCACTACAATCTTAAAACTAAGGCTTCCTGTTTTGTTAAAATGTTCAGTAATAAATATGGTTATTAAATAGGTAGATACTAACAATAAATATCTGCATGCATTCAGTTTGGAGTAATACGTCGCCAAGATCACCTCAATTCCACAGGCCTAAGTTAGGTAAGATTACCAGCAGAGTAGATCATTACTCAGACCAGGTGTCATTAATCTACTCAGTACTTGGAAACGGCCATTGTGAGCTTCTAAAGTAAAACAAAAAAAATATTTAATAGATAAGATGGAGAATAACATCAATAAGTCTCATTTGTTGTTACAAATGTTTAGCTTAATAATTGTAAATGTGTAAATATAGTAATAAATAGATGTATGCCCCTGTGTAATTTTTTACGGGTGCATAATGAACCCATCAAGAATGCTGAGAACAATCTCAGCATTCACTCAATGAATAAAGAATATAATGTGCACAGGCATTTTAAGATGACACCAATTTTGATAATGAATATCCACCAAGCTTAGACGTTCGCTAGACTATAAAACACACACACACACACATACTACCAGTAAAATTCTTTTTGCAGTTAAACACAAAAGTGTGTAGGGATGTGTGTTGGGTAGTAACGCCCTGATCTATTTGTAACAGATGAGTTGTTTGACAGCTGATCTGTCTTTGCATTGGTACCCTCATCCCCATGTGTGCAAACAGATTTGGGTAGATTTACAGACAAGTGCAGATCCGTCTATAACTTCAGGCCAACAGAAGCATTAACAGGGAGAACATGTGCAACCACATTCCTTTAATAATCCAAGTTGGTTCCAAAGCTTCACACTTTTTCAGCCAAATCAGGACACCAATTACTTTTACATCTGTTTTCTGGATTAAAGTAGAGTTACACAATTATAGTAGATGCAACTCTCTTTATCCCTTCATCTTTTTCTCACATAATTTCTTTGTAACAGCCTGCCAAGGACGGACTGAACGGTTGATCAAACAGGCCAATGAACCACTACGTGTCTACACAATTGGCAAAAAAAAAAAAAAAAAAGACAGACTTCAACTGGACAGTTGTTACTCTGACAAAAATTTAACAGGCACTTTCTTGCTGAGTCGGAAAGCTAATTGGTCTGACAGCGCTACGGAGGCAAGCTAATTGGCTAAATAATGTCAGTCACACAACGGCAGGGGGAGGGGACACGGTGCCATCTGGGTGTCTGTCAGCAAACCGTTAAGATAATCCTGGGGTCTCTCGTCTCTGTCCATACCCTCTGTTGTCCAATGACAACTGCTAGTGACATGCAAGGAGACATTCACACAGCAACACCAAGTTTATACTCCAACAACAGACATCCCCAGTTAAAATATTAAATTTCTAATTCTGTAAGAGAAAATCTCAATTATATAAATACATATTCAAGAAAAGTAACTGAGCCTGGGACATTTTACTGTTCAGCAAAAAAAATACATATATTTTTGTATTTTATCACACATCCAGCACATTTTCATTTAACTTTAAAACGCAGCAGTTATAGTGCTTAAGTTATTTTAGTTTAAAACAGACGCTACTAGCCAAGACATAAAAGTAGCATAGTCTTTTTGCATTACTGGATCAATAGCATGTACAAAACCAACACTCACTACAATATAGTTGAAGCTATAAGAGCAGAAAGTACAAAGAGATATGAAAATGTGAGAAAAGGTTATGTGTTCAGGAGCCCAGCAACTAAATGAAAACATTCACTGTTAATTATCACCTACAGTTATGTTGAAAAATTTACTTGTGGCTTCTAAACTTCTTTTAATGATTTAGGGGAAATTAGTGTTGCTAAGCTCCTAAGCCACCCTTCCACTAGGTTTTTGTTTAATATGTTACAAACGTCCGACAAGGAATAAAACTTTTTTCAGCAATGAGAAAATCAAGAAAACTCTGCAGCAGCTGTGAAGTTTAGATGCGTAACTTCATGAAATTTCTGTTAAATGAGCCTGCAGGAGTCTAGACACAGTTTGTAAAGTGAGGGAAGCAGTCATGGAGCAGTTTCACCAACACAAGATCTGACTGATACTGTAGTCCTTTGTGTGGGAAGGCGGCTGGACAAGACGTCTACCAACAGCTGCCTCTGTCCAAAAACAAATGCACAAAAAACAGCCACAAATACACACTCCCACTTACTCCCATGCAGACACAGAAGCCTGCAGAAAAACACATATGCACAGTGGTGTCGGTGACTGGCAATCCGCAACATCCTGTCAGGCTATCACTAAGCCTGTTAGGAGTCTGACTGTCCTGTCCAGCAGCACTAAACCTAAATTTATTTCATACACCCCATTCCATTTATCAGCATGCAAAAGTCCTACTGAGTACCAAAACACAAATCTTAGTCTTAAAATGTAGCACAAAGGAGCTGCCATGTGGCTTTGAAAACCATTCTTGAAAATGTTCCATGTGCTGTCAAAGGTCTTCATTTGGAAAATCATTTTCAGCCTTGTTCTCTCCTCTAATCCTTCCCCCTTATCCTTCCGGCTGCATTCCCTATCCTGTGTCCCAATAGAGGGAAAAAAAATCTAAAAATACTACTGACTTGTGTAATGTTTTGAAAAGACTATGTGTGGATAAGGAAAAATGGCCTTGTCCGGATGAACCCAAAACAGCTTCCTTAAACATGTTTCCGATTTAAAAAACCACTGAGTACCCGTTTGGAGGAGGAGAAGGAAAACAAGCATGGGAGCGTGAGATGGAAAAGGCTGAGGCCTTAGCAGCAGGAGGTTTAGGACACTGGTAGTAAGCTTCAAGAAGACGACACCATCGAGTGACAGAAAACAGCCACAGGGGTTAATCATCTCTTCATGCCACACAGCAACAGCTTAGTCCTCATAAAACCCTTCAAATTTGTTACTAAGTAAAATCACAAAAAGATTTGTTCCTCAAACCAGCCTTTTTTTTTTATCCACAAAACTCTGCTAATCTACACTTTGAATATAAGGTACCATTTGGGAGGTGACTCAAGAAGTGGCACACCTAACCTCCAGAGAAGTAATAATCCATTTCAAATGGGAGCAGGCATGATTGAATGCTCCTTATTCCGACATGCAGTGTAAATGCTGACAGCAAAGAGAGTAGCATTAGTGGAAATTCTGAAAAATTGTCCTGCTAGAAGCAAGAAACCGTCCAGAGCCAGACAAAGGAATGGAAATATGTCTCATGTCACGCGTTATATATTAGTCAGTCACTGGAAAGGGACAAATTTGACATGCAATGTCTCTTCTTCCAGCATCCCAAATCTCTTATCATCAAATCTTTTAAAGCACCAAGTCCCTTTCCAATTTTGATAAAAAAATAAAAAAATAAATGTGCTTCTGTGCCTGCCTGCACCACTGATGGGCAATCTACATCTAGAGTCTATGCTGTAACCAGTGTTTCTCTGCATAAGGCAACTATTTCTAGATTTATCTTCAGCACAGAAGGGTGCATCTTCCAGAAGCAGTGTCTGCAAGACTGCTCCAGAGTAAGGTGAATAAAAAACGGACCACTTAAAAGTCATACAGTATAGCCGTGCACTACGGATGCTTGCAGGCGATGTGCATTGCTCAAAAGCCCAACAATGACTGCCTGCATAGATTTCTGACAGTGCAACCCCTCATTGCCCCCAATACAGGGTCCCTTTGTGAGTAGCCTACATTCACTTCAGCGGTAAACATCAAGAGCTGGACAGAGGTTGCAGTTGTTTCATTTATGCATGTAGGGATGACCCCACTGCAGGCTTCAGAGTGAGAATGATTTAACCCTCCACACCTTATTTGAAGGAGTAAAAAAATAGCTGTTGTATTTTGCACAAAGTTTGTATGTCCTCATTTGGCTAACCATGTGATTCTATGACAGCCAGTGCTGGAAACAGACGTGTTGTTTCTAAATGTGTGAAATTACTCACATTTCAAGCATGATCTCGTTCAGGTAAATCCCATCCACTAATTCAATATATTCCGATAATTTGGACCCATCAGTCACTTTTGGCTGCCCAACTGTCTTCACCTGAAGATAAATAGAAAAAACACCAATTATGCGTTAAGGTTATCCATAACCACTTAAAAAACAAAGAGGTGTTTAATCAAAATTATTTGAATATCTAATTAGCCTACTTACCCAGGAGACTAGAGGTGTGAGCATAAACTGCTCCAGCAACGGAGTGAAAACCTCGTTTTCCATTTTTCCTGCCGCCGTTTAATACGGAAGGTATGTGGAAAAATCCTTGGGCAAAATTGTGTTTTTTTAGACTCCACTCGTGTAGTTAATTAAATTAAATCGATGCTCATTTTGGATAAAGGCCATTGGAAGACGTCCGGGGTTTCTTGATGAGGAGAAAAACGTTAATCCACAATCTTCTCGACACGACCCAGCTGTTTCAGATGCCAGCGACGGGGTCTGCTTCCTGGGAAGGAAAGGGAATCACATTTTTTTTTAATGATTCATTGGTGGTACTTAGTGATTTCGGGTCAGTCGGTTCCGTTATTTATATTTATATATATTTTTTTTAAGAGGGGGAAAAAAGAAGAAAAAAAAAAGACGGTTAAATGCAGACCTCTGCCAGGTACGGTTGACCGTTAGTGGCACAATATTTCAGCAGAGACGAGACGTATTCTTCCGACAAGATTAAAGAGAAAAAAAACATCCAGCAGTGAGGTAGAGGGGGGGAAATCCAAAGCTTTAATGTCCTGCTCCTGAAAGGATTGGTTACCTCCTCATATTTAGAATAAAGTCACTCCCAGTCTTCAACTCCTCTGCCTGACGCTGTTCAAATGCCGCACACCACAGAGCTCGGGCGTTGAGAGGATGAGTGGAGGACACGTAGTAACTCCTCCTTCACTGCATCTCCCTCCGCCTTCCTTCTGCAAGAAAGTAGGGCATTGATCAAAGCATCCTTTGCTGTTTGCATTTCCTCTTAGTCATACTAACTGACATTCCTTAGTCAACATTTGCTTTATAAAATGCTTTAATTTGGGTTCGTGATTTGATTTGTGAGGAGAAATTTGGAGAGAACTAACATTAAAAAATGTGTTTACAGCTCTAGTTTTATAATTTGAAACCATACAAGGAACCTTTTTCCATTTGTTCATACAGTTAATTGACAGAGAAAAACTAGTTTCCCATGCATACTCTTTGTCTGGCTTTACAACGTGCATTTCTAGGAGCAATAGGGAAAGCGGGCTACTGACACCTGGTGGGTAAAGTACTGAGGTTATTAAAATATGCAGTACAAATAGAAAGCCAGTCAAACCAAAGATGTAAATCTTATAAAAATGACATTAGGTATATATTAAAAATGGTTTTAAAGTAGCTAATAAACATATTCATGATTTTAATGATCAGCTATCTTAATTTTTTTAACCTTACAAAGACATTAAAACTAGTTTATTTTTCACTTAACTGTAAATGCAGCCAGTTAATTCACATTTTAAGCAGCAACAGCAAGGTAGAGGCTACTGTTGAGATTAGAGACACATAATCAACAGTTAATGAATGATTGTGATGGTGTGAAGGGGGAATAAGGTTGTGTGGCTAACCAGCCGGTTTAAACATAATCACTGCTTTGGGAAATGGGGACTTTACTCACCTCTGAGGAACTCAGTATGAATTAATGAACAATTGTATGTTCAATATTACAAAATGCACTTCAGAAGTCTACAATGACAGATGATCAATATCACAGGCAGGATTGCAGTAAGAAAACTGATTGGAACAGATTTTTCTTACTGTGTAAAAGTTTGGAAGGAAAAACCACTTTGTCAAACATAAAAGAGAAATAGACCGTATCTTCTATCTCATCAAATTTTCATTAAAATAAGCAATGGGCTTGATTGGAAGGAACATAAAAGCTCACCATTTAGACTGATAGAGGAGATTTCTTACCGGACATAAACGAAATTTGCATCTTATTTTTATAAAGATTTACAATTATGTAATTAATATAGGTTTAAAATGCATATTTTTGGTTTTAATGTCAGAGTACTACATTTAAAACAGTTTTTTCTCATATATGTAATAATCATTTGCCTGAAAAGCTATTGATAAACAGGAATGGGTTCATTTCTTGTTATTTCTTAATCCACTATTTAAAAAAAATATATCTGAAATTTATTCCAAGCATGACAAGCTGCTGCAGTCAAAGGAGCTTTCTATGCAAAAACAATTAAGTTCCACCAAACGGTCAACAGATAAATCAATCATTTTAATGCTTTTTGAGAAAGAAATAAAGTGTCTGTGAGCTTGGCAATGTACATAAAAACAGGATATACTCAGAAGACAACAGGTGGATGATTGAAGGATTATTTTCTGTGGAAAAAAATAACTTGATTACATCTAACAAAGCTAAGCATAATCTCGAGGAGAATAAAAACAGAGTTCACCACAAGGTATAAACATTTATAGTCCTTATAAAAGAAATAGAAGTGTCAGATTAGTATTTGCAAAAGAAAGAAATAAATATATAAACTCTTGTTGAATCAGCCTGTACTAAAATGATGGGGAGAAATAAGTCTGCAGAAGGCTTGGAATGACTTATGATCTGAAGCGCATCATCTGTAAACCACACAGAAGCGCTGTAAGCTATAAACATGCATGGCTTCCAGCAGCAAAGTGTTTGTTCATGATGTGACAGAAAACAGATGACTGGCGTGTACATAGACAGATAATCTGCTTTGATTCAGCCAAATGCAACAGAGCTTATTGGACGGCAATCCAGTGCATACACTAGATTCAAATATGGACTCAAACAGCAGATTTTTTCATTGTAAAGAAGAGAAAAATTAAATGTTATCATGTTGTCAATCTATAATTTGATCTCACATGGTTGAGTTGCATTTTTTGTAAGAAAAATTTTAATGAAATAATAAAAAAGCATGCTTTTATGTCTGTGAAAGTGATTACCTATAGAGGATTTCTGACAAAAAAATATTTAAGACTTATCATTTTATGATGATGCTGATTTGTCACTAATAAAAAAGAGTGCTGCATATTATGGAACAGTATTTACCAATCCCTGACCACTGAATTGGATGTAAATCCAGTTTAAGCCCATTCCTATTACATTAAACCAGAGCTTAAATGTATTAACTGCATGCAAAATAAACTAAAATGTCCAAATTTGTTTTAACATGTTGTACTTGTTTATGCTGAGAAGCTAATGGAGAAAAAAAAAACTGATTAGAAATAAACAGATTTGTCCCTTTTCTGAGATATCCCACACATTTTCACTAAACCCATCCCCTCACTGACACAACTAATGAAAACCTTTCGTGGCTGGTGGTCTGCCTGCTTACCCACACACAGCAGCCTAAACACAGTCATTTTCTGCTTGGTCACTGTGGAGGCGTAGCTGGATATTTTGCTAAGCTCACTGTGTTTACGACTGGGTGTTAGCATTTATTTGCATCACTGTGGGGTTCATTAACTGTGGACCGAACAGTCTACCCCTGCTTGTTTAATCAAAATCGCTTATTTGTGATGCTTTAAAGAAGTCTTGTCATAAAGCGGCTCTAACCTCCATCCGATGGCTCAATGATTGTGCAACCGCAGCATTCCTCCCTCACACACAGATTTGACAGCAGTGAAACCACCCAGCCCATTACACAGTGCAGAGAAGGAAGCACATTTTCCAGGGGTAGGTGTTTATTTAAACCAATTGCAAAGCAGCACCACTTAGTGTAACTAGATGACCTGCAGCTTCTCTTACAAATATAATTCTCTGTAGCTTCCTGTTAGTTATTACATAAGTATTTACAGTCACCACAAGCATTTTGATTTGGAATTCGTTCTGCAGCATGCGCTGACTAATGTGGAAATTATTTTTTTTAAACTGGAAGAGGATTTAACCAGTAATAGTCTCTCCTAACAAAGTAATTAAACAAATAACAGAACAAAGAGTTGATAATAAGCTCCCACAGGCCACCTTCACAGTGATGAACTGAATGTTCTTAATACTTTTTAAATTGAACTCTTTTTACAATGTCTAAAACATGACATTGAATGTTTCAAGCTTTAGAATGCATTTGAAGATATATTTTATCTTTATTATTCACATCAAAACAATAGGCAGCATAATCTAATGCAACACATTACAGGGCACATGGCTGATCCCTCTTAAAAATGGTCTCAGTTAGTCTTTAAAAGATGAGCTTTACTTATGCAGATAGATTGTTGTTTATTGAATGTTTATCCCTTGAACAATAAGATCTCTAAATGCAATGTATGGGCTCCTTAGGAAAGTCCTTGTGTTACAGACATTTGAGACCTTGACAGATTTAAGAAACGTTAGAAACGTTCATGTAAAAATGGAAAGTAATTACTGTTATAAACTTTTACACAATGGTGGGGCTTAAAAAATTGTTGAGAGGTGACCTAAATTAGAAATTGTGCTTAAAATAAGCTATGCTAAGTAATGGTAATCTCATTAAGAGCACCTTTAGAAGATGTGAAGGTATATTGAATGAATGTTAATCAGACCAGCAGACATTTTCTGCTTACTTGGTTCTTTCCATGTCTCAGTGCTGGATTGATGGTGATGAGGTCATACTATAATGGGACAAACAAACTCTTTAGTAAATTAGTGAAAATTATAGATGTTCTGGATTATGTGTTCATGTTTTACCAATATTAGTAAAGAAGAATTCCTATCCTTTAGATTTAAAAAATAATTGAAAGGACTGAATTTATTTCCACAGTGGAGATCAGTTAGACTACCCACTCTGCCTCTGTCTCCTTTCTGTTGTGCTGTCATGGGAAATCAATACCCATCTTTCCAGTTCCAGTCAGACCTCCAGTTCAGATGATGCCAACCCCTGTGGATCAGTCAAAGCCTAATAGCATAACATTACAAGGCAATAAAAAATATGTGTGTGCCTAAATGATTACCTCCTGAAAACATAGTATAAAATGCTGATGCATCTCTTAACTCTGACATATTAAATGTGTTTTCTTTCTTTGCAAACATGAGGAAAATTGACCATTTAAACATAACTAAAGCAATGTAGTCTCCAAATTTAAATATATTTGCTAATCTATATATAATTTAGTCCATCATGAGAGAGCAAGTTTATTATTCTAAAGATAAAACTTAAAGAACAACAGTATTCAGTTCTTTGCAGTCTTTAATTGTTCTCTCATTAAGTCTTCCAAAGCAAATAATTGGATTATACTGTAACGGCTATTTATGATTCAATCATGTTTTCTATCTGATGCTTTGTCGATTTTTTTTTATTAACCTAACCCTCTTGTCATGGATCCTGCTCTGCCATGTCTGTGCTCCTCAGTTTGATTCAGCCCACCTGGGCCTTGCTAATTCCTACATTGTTTTACCTGTTCACAGCACTACTTAAACACTCCATTCTCTTCCTCGCTGCCAGCTTATCAAGGGTCCCGTTGCCAAGTTGAAGTCCAGCATTCATGCTACAGTTTTTCGCAGTTGCCTACTAGTACATGTCCCTGGATTATTCTTCTTGCTTTGCCCACAACGAACCTCTGGTGCCATTTCTGATATCTGAACACCAAGCCTCGCCTATCAATCGTGTTATATACCTCACATCTGCCTGCCCGTGTTTTAACCATTTGCCTGTTTCTTGACCTTGTCGCTGGATTCTAGATTCTCTTTCAGCTCTCCTCTTCCCCAAGATCAGGCCGCTACTTCAAGCCCTCAACTCACAATCATCCTTCTTTGCAATAAACCTGTCTCCATTTAAACTACTCCTGTGTGTGGTTGAATTTCCTGGTCATCCCGCTTACTTGTTACACTTGTGCTGTGATTGGTTAGTGCTCATTTGTTTTATTACTGTGTAGACAGTTGACACAAACACACGATAGGTGGTGGTGGGTCTGGTCTGCATTCCTGATTTTTGCTCAATGGATATAAATCATTTTGTGCCTGAATTACACGGCTATTACAATGATATAAAATAGCAAAAGGAAAAATGCTGGAATAAAATACAACTAAATATCAAATACATTTTTTTTACAATAAATAAGTAAATTGAACAATAATACATACATAAAAGCAAATAAAACACAAATACATTTTTTTTAAAAGTTAACTAGATACAAAAAAATTAAATAAAATCAAACCCAAGAGCAGCTTTAAAAGTAATGGGCCTCAAGGGATTAACACTGACTAAGTAACCCCTCCCCTGAACTGTTTAGAGATGTTAAGTGTATGTATGGAACAAAAAAAGCATTTATTAACACTGTTAAATGCCAGATCAACTACAGACTACCACTGCTAATAAAGATGGCAAAAAATAAATAAAAAAAATAAAAATTCATGCATCTGGCCACAATGGGAAGCAGTTAAATTTGGTAGAATACAGTAAAAAATGTCAAATATTACTACCTTTCTGCATAATTAAATGCTGACATTACAGAATATATGGTTTTAAACTGTAATGGATTTAATGAAGGTCAATTAAGCATTTTTAACCTGAAGGTCCCCTGAAGAAGATCCCATGGGAATCTAAATAAAAAATATTGATGCAATCAAATTTAGTAGTCTTGAGCAAGTCTGAAGTTGTTTTAGTGATCTATAAAGACAATAAAACAAAAACAATATATATTGCTGTATGATTACTATATAGATGGCCTTTTTTTTGTGCTGTTTTTTTGCAAATGTACATGTTTTTTCACAAAGTTGTCCAAAGGGTAGTAAACTTGAAAGTATAAACAAGTGTTAAATGCCAACATACATTTTATTTCCTTATTCTACATTTTGAATTCCAGGTTTTCATTTGATTTTTGTGTGTTTGCTTGAGCAGAAGATCTGAATACATTTGGATATTTCTTGACAATAAATCTATCTACACAACTGCTGTATGGGGTTTTAAGAGAGGGAAATATCATGATATGAAGCTTTGCCAGGTGATATGTCATTAACATGCTTGTGAAAAAGAAAATCACTTCTATCCACATCAGGTTGCCAAGCGCTGTCTATGATGGTTCCATCAAGCTTATTCAGTGAGTCAGAGCAGCTGCTGGCTCTTCATCGATGGAAAGAAGGAATGCTGTGATGCTTTTAACCACTGAAAATAACGACTGCCTGCATTGTTGGTGGTTAAACCCAGTTAACCTAAGGCTGAAGTCTGTAGTAATGAACCTTAATGAGTCACAGCAAATATGCTTTAAAGCTCTCCACATGAGAACAATTGGTTTAGCAAAGATGTCACTAAATTTTTGGAATGACAGGTAATTTCCCTATAAAAACCTCAGTTCGCACCCCTGCTGGAAATCCTCTGGCACTTGCATGAGTATATTTGTGTTCATGTGTGTGTAGCAGAGATCAAAGCTGAACTCATGACTGTCCTGCCGCCTCCTCTGAATTATCAAAGCATTAAAAAAACAAAAAAACAAACAAAAAACTTAATCTTAAAGTGATTGAAATGAGAGTACTCATTTAGTCTACCAGTAAACACTGACTGTCCCCTTACACATTATTAAAGGTATTAATGAGAACTCAGTGTTTCCTTGAGCTATTAAAAACAAAATAGCTCTGCTAGAAGTCTTGGTAATAATGGTATTAATGGAAATGTGCCCTTGTGTGTTTCATAATGTGTGTGCTTGTCAGACCATGCTATTTCCCCCTGTAATTAACTGCTGTGTGTGTATCTATGTGTGTCTGTGTGTGTGTGTGTGTAGTATGCATGCCTCGAAGTAATCTAGACGGCATAAGAGATGCTGCTAACTCTCATCTGTTGCCATAACAACTGCAGAAACTCCATTGTTATTGAGTTGGCTCACTGGAGGGTGTTTGCTGGGAAAAAAGTTACTTTTATGGTGGCTGAATAACCTGCAAGCTAACACAGTGAAACACTGATGTGCTGACGGGTGATTGGATGCAAATTTTGCCCAGCAACATCTCAAGATCAACAGAAAAGGATGTACTTCTGGTTATGTTCATCATAAACTGTAAAATGCAAAAAGCTGGTATTTCAGTTTTGTGTGTCAGTAAATTAGACTGTGGCTGACTGATGTAAACAAAATATTAAATAAACAAATAATGCAAATAAAAAGGAAGAACAAAATAGCACATAGTCTTTACATTGCTGACACCTAGTGGTGATAATTTCAAATGGCATGTTTAAACTTTTGTGACAACTATAACTCTAAATTTGATTTAATCCACTAATATTTTTTCTTTCTCTCCCTTTTGTAAACACAATAATATTAAAGAAACTATTTAAGTCAGTGCAATCATGGAAAAAAAGGAAAAAAAACTTTCTGTATATGCAAACAACAAAGTGAAAGGATCACATGGAGCAAATGAAAGAGCCTGATTTACTATGTAACGTTTTGATGTAATAAGATTTTAATTCTTGAACAATCAAAACAGGCTATATCTGTCTGCTCCTCTGTTCTAATGCGTGACAGAAGTGACAAGCAAATTCCATTAGCTTGGCATTTTTAATTAAATAGCTAAATTAAAATATTTTTTAAAGATAAGTAAGCCTTTCTTTGATTTCAAGTCTGCCTTCATACATTGATTTTTTCTTTTTATTATTAGGTCACCTAAAGATCTTGTGTTTGTTCGCAAAAGTCTAGCTAATTTTGGAAAACCCTATTTCTAAATTGGAATCTGTGGAATTACAGCTTGGAACTGCACCACACTGGTTCAAAACTGAAAATACTTTGTGTCAATAGGTAACTTTAAATCTGAGCATACAAAAATTACATGTGGAGTTCCCAAAGGTTCCATCCTGGGGCCTTCTCTGTTAACATCTACATGCTCCCACTGGCACACGTCATAAAGAAATACAAAATTAGTTACCATAGCTACACACATGACACATATTACAATGTCACCAGGAGACCGAGGCCCCATACAGGCTCTTAATATAAAACTGAGGTGATTGTCTTTGGAGCCAAAGAATCATTTTTAAAGGTCACCATAGAGCTTCAATCTATACACCTAAAAACCACCAACCAGACTAGAAATCTGGGTGTATTGATGGACTCAGACCTAAACTTTAAAAAACACATTAAGGGAGTCACCTTAAGAATATGTCATGGGTAAAAGATCTGATGTTTCAGCAAGACCTGGAAAAACTAGTCCATACTTTCATCTTTAGTCAGCTTGACTATTGTAACAGTGTTTTTACAGATCTACCTAAAAAAATCAATTAAACACCTCAGCTGATTCAGAACTCAGCTGCTCTAGTCGTCACTAAGACCAAGAAATTGGACCACATCAATCCAGCTCTAAAGTCTTAACACTGGCTGCCTGTTCGTCAGAGAATAGACTTCTGCTATTAGTCCATTAAGCTCTGAATGGCTTAGGACCAAAATACATCAGCGACCTCTTGATCCAGTATAAACCTACCAGAACCCTCAGGTCATCTGGATCCAGAACCAGACATGGAGAAGCTGCATTCAGTTTCTATGCTCCACATGTCTGGAACAAACTCACAGAAAGCCTCAGATCAGCTGAAACACTCAGTATATCCAGGTTGAAGACCCACCTGTTTTCTGCTGCATTTCAATAGTTTTTTATTTAGAAGTACAAATCTTCATATGTTTTTTTAAGCTTGAATTTTTAAACTTGATCATGTTTTAATACTGTCTTTCCCCACACTGGAACTTTATTTCTTGCATTTTATCTATTTTATTTTAGCTTTTATTTCTGTTTTTATTTAATTAATTTTGTTTCTTTTAATCTTTGTTGTTGTTTTTTAAATGCACTTATATTGCTTTCTGGACCAAGCTGTAATGTTTTATGTAAAGCACTTTGAATTGTCTTGTACATGAAATGTGCTATACAAATAAATTTGCCTTTGACTTTAGAAAAAAGGGTTTTTACAAATAAACAGCTGTACAACAACAACAACATTTTTGCCTCGGTTAATTTTAATTATTAGAATTGAGACAAAGCGGAACGTCGGTATCGATTGACGGATCATTTTTAATGTCACACACTGACTTTTATCGGACCAATCAGACGTCGCGGTTTCCATACGTAGTTCCGTACACGTGATGAACTGTCATGGAAGCCCTCATGCGCGTATGTAAACTGTAACAGCTCAGATAGTCTACCGACACCTTTGTCTTGTTTTGTGTTGTGATTCTGTAAATATGCGGTATTTTCTCCGTGTGGGATGCTCCTTTGCCCGTCTTCATGTACGTTTATGTCACGAGAGTGTTTACAGCCGGCACGCAAACCCACGGCGAGTAAGACTGGACCTTGGAGAGAAGTGAGTTGACTTTCCCAGCTTTTTTGGTGGTTTATCAACAGTGACAAGACTCAGCAAGACTTCTACATATAATGGGTTGTGTGCTCAGTGACAGAGTATATTTATTGTTACTTGCATCAGGCACCGCATGCAATGGTTTAGTCTGTCAGAGATTTATGAATGTTTATGTTTTATAGGAAACTTGAAATCTCTTCAGGGAGGTTTGCCAGATTTGCTGATGGCTCTGCTGTGGCACAGGTACAGATTAAAATTTTTCATCAATGAGATGCTTCTTTTGAAATTTATATATTTTTTTCACTTTAAGATTTTTTGGGGGGCAAAGTTTTACCAAAGCACAAAGGTTCAAGACTGTAATGAAAACTGTACTAACAGTGATTTCTTGTTATATATTTTAATAAAAGAAAAAAATTTAAAGGTCTATAACCTCCTCTATCTTTTCCTTTGTCTTCAGCTGGGAGAGACCTCTGTGATGGTGACTGCTGTAAGCAAAACCAAACCCTCTCCATCTCAGTTTATGCCACTTGTGGTAAGTCCTCCAACTCAGTGTTAAAATTTCCCATCCTTTTTATAGGACTGTGAAAGTGTCAAACTCATTACACTCACTCTGTGATGAGTGGAGTCTGAGTCGATTTGGTTGAATATTCAGAATTTTGAAGCTAGATTATATTTAAAAAACTGTATATTTTTTGCTTCGTAGTGCATGAATGTCTATTTTGTTTGACAGGTGGACTACAGACAGAAAGCGGCAGCAGCAGGTCGAATTCCCACCAACTATCTGAGGCGAGAGCTGGGCACCACCGACAATGAGATCCTCACCAGCAGACTCATTGGTAAGCTGATATAGATGTGGCTTCTTAAATGTGCAACTATGATGTTCGACACCTTTTATGTGCTGTTAATGCCTTTAACCAGCTGTCACGTTTCTGTTATACAGATCGGTCGATTAGACCACTTTTTCCTCCTGGTTATTTTTACGACACTCAGGTCAGTTAAGTATGAATCTGTTTTACATCCTAATATTGTTGTATTTGGTTACTTTTGTTTAGCAAAGCTTAAATTAATGTGCATCTGCCTGGGACTTTGTGTTTTCGTTACATCAATGATCATGTCTCCAAAAGATCCTTTGTAACCTGCTCGCAGTTGATGGTGTCAATGACCCAGATGTGCTGGCAATCAATGCAGGTGAGGTAAAATCTCAGTTGTCCCTTTCACAGCGTATAACTTTTTTTTTTCAAAAACTTAGATAACCCATTATATTCCCATTACATTAAAGCTTCTGCAGCTTTGGCCTTGTCTGACATCCCTTGGAATGGACCTATAGGTAAGATTTACAAAACTGATTTTTCAAACATTTAGTCTTATTCACCTGTTTACAACTGTTAACATCCAGCTCACGAGTACTTATGTGTTTTACAGGTGCTGTGCGAATAGGAATGATTAATGGAGAGTTATTGGTCAACCCCACTAGGGCAGAGATGGCTTCCAGCAGTTTAAATCTAATACTGGCTGGAGCTCCCAGCAGTCAAGTGGGTAAGTTACAACACAACCTGGAGAGGCTGTTTATAAAGGTGCATAATGAGCTGATTGCAGAAGTAATGCTGCTTTTAATCAGATCTAAAAGTTTAAATGAGTGATGGAAACTTTTATACAAAGAGGAATGACTAGCATCAATTTTTTCTATTATCCCGGGGCCGGATGTTTAGTTCATTTTTGCCAATTCATATAATGACTAAAATTTATATTGAGTTTTTTTTTTCCATTTAGTAAATTGCAAATTATTCTAAATAGCTCCTATCATCTTCATAAAGCATTTGCAGTTTGTAGCATTGCAGGTGATTCGTGTTATTCTGTGTCTGCCAGTGATGATCGAGGCATCCGCTGAGAACGTGCTACAGCAGGACTTCTCCCATGCAGTGAAGGTTGGAGTAAAACACACCCAGCAGATCATCCAGGCCATCCAACAGCTGGCGCGAGAGCAGAAGGTTACCAAGCGGACGCCGATCAGAACGTTCTCGGCCCCGACTGAGATGGTGGAGCATGTTCGGAAGTAAGACCAGTGATGGAGCTGTTTTTTTATGAGGGATGAAGTTGGCAGATGAGGTTAAACAAGCAGTAAGACGTGTTTTCAGCTGCGATTTCTTAAATTAAACAGAAAAACTTTTACCTTTGAGAAATGTCAGGAAAGCATTTTTCTTTGCTCCAGATTAGTGTCTGAGAAGATCTATGCTGTTTTCACCGACTACACCCATGATAAGGTACATCTCTACTACATATCTGAGTTCATTTATGTTCAGATCACTTCTTCATGATATGTGAATGTTTATATATTTCTGAAGATAAACTTATCCGTGTAGAAATAACAATATTGTCATAACAACTTAGATTTCAAGAGATGAAGCGATCAACAAAGTTCGACTTGAAACTGAAGAGGACCTAAAAGGTGGGTTATTAATCAGTGTTTTTTTTGCTTGGACTTTTTGCGTTAGACCCTTTCTACCCTTTATAACTTTGAGCGTATATTAGTTACTTTTCAAATTTCAGTTTAATTTTTATCTGTGTGTAGAACAATTCCCTCAGGCTGAGCCCTTTGAAGTGATTGAATCCTTCAACACTGTGAGCAAGGAAATCTTTCGTAATTTAGTGCTCAACGAGTACAGGAGGTGAGCATGACTGCACTGGATGCACAGAATATTCTAATCACACCCTGATTTGGGAATGTGAATAGATACATTTGTCATTAAAGGTGTGATGGGAGGGAATTGACTGCTTTAAGGAACATCTCCTGTGAGGTTGACATCTTTAAGCCGCTCCATGGCTCTGCTCTGTTTCAGAGAGGACAAACGCAGGTTTGTCAAGAGTATAAAGATCATAGAAATTTTACATCTTTAATTGTTGCTTTAAAAAGTATTTTTCATTAGGAAAGAAAATAAATAAATCATTTCCATGTGCTTCCTGTAGGTGCTGTGCAGCATCACATTTGACTCCCTGGAATCCAGTATCAAAACAGATATAATCACCACAGCGCTGAGGTAAAATGATGTTCAGTACTGCAGTTTCAGTGATGTTGCAAGTCAGTCACAATTATGATGCAAATGCTAGATAAAACAAAAACAAGTGAAATTAGAGCAGGAGAAATATGATAAGACAGGTGGGACACTCACAATGTAGTTGTTTTTTTTTTGTTTATTTTATTGAAACTGTTACTTATGTGTTGTAACTCAGCAAAGTTTTTGTTTTTGTGTATGCATATGCACATTTTATATTTGCTGCATAAATATGTCAGGACAGAAGTGTCCCAGGTATAGGAGGGAGGGGAACTGCCAAAGTGACTGGGCTTGAATATAAACTACTTCAATGAAAACATTTCTGATCGTAAAATGACTAATTTAATCATTTATGTTATGTGTTATCATTAAATGGTCAATTGAAACTTATGTGAACATGATCCAGAGATATTGTGCCCCCTCTGGACATGAGTTTATTTAAGAGGGATTTAAATTAAGTTAAAAATGTCCTGTGAGACCAGTCAGATTAATATCAACACACTATTAAAAAACAAACGTCTGTAATAGTATAAACATGTATTAAATTACATTGCGTGGCTTACTTTGACGTATGTTAATGCATCATTAACACTAACTTATGCATGCAGGGTTTTCTTTATCTAGGACACTCTTGCTTATTTTCTTATTTATCAGCTAAATAAAATTACATTTATGGAGGCACTGATTTATTTAGATCAGGCAAGATTTAAAAAATATTCACTTTAAAGCTAGGTTAACCTTAAAAGCTAAGACAACTGGTCTCCTCAGCTCTCAAATGCTCACAGGAGGAGAAATAAACAAGTTCTGATCTGGTATAAACTTTATGCACAATGAGCATATAGTTGATGAAAATCTCAGTCTCGTGTTCTGGCATGTTGTCTGTATAATGGACCACATTTATACATGTAAATTTTCACAAACGTGTTACTGATAATATATGGATGTATTGAAATTGAGACTGAGAATCAAACCTGCTCTCTGCACTATTTTCAGTCAGATTGAATTATTGCATTCTGTCTTTATTTACATATTGCAGTGAAGTCCAATTTCTTAAGGAATTGGGTTTTCTTTTTTACCTACAGCTGATATTATCAAAAAGTTGACCCACACCTCTTGACATTATCTGTAAACTACTGCTCTGTCTGGTTGTATTTTAATACTGTAACACTCAGAGGAGAGGAATTTATAATGAGCCCATAAGAGAAATCAACCCTGCTCTGTCACTTGTTTTCTTTCTGCAGTGGCATCAAAGATAAAAACTTCATGCTTCATTATGAAGTGAGTATAATGCTGTTTTAATTGTATTAGTCAACAAGATGATTAACGATATGATTCTTTTTCTTCTGTTTCTCAAAATCTTTTTAATATTCTCTTTAATTTCAGTTCCCTCCATATGCAACCAATGAGATTGGAAAGATGGGAGGCCTCAACAGGAGAGAGCTTGGACATGGTTTTAACATTTTACATCCTAATATCCCTGTCTGCTACTGTAGCTACACGTTGCCATGAGAGCTCTGAGTTCTGCTTTTTGTGTTTGCAGGGGCTCTGGCTGAAAAGGCTCTGAGACCAGTCATTCCTAAAGACTTCCCTTTCACCATCAGAGTCACATCTGAGGTGCTGGAGTCAAACGGTCAGTGTGTAAAGGATGAGGGAAAAAAAACATTGGACATTTCTTCATTTTCTTATTTAGGTTTATTTATTTATTTTTTTACATTTATAATGTTTTTCCCTGCTTTGCTGACTGCATCTTGTTTGTACGGCTGATTGTCTTACAGGTTCCTCCTCAATGGCTTCAGCATGTGGAGGCAGCCTCGCTCTCATGGATGCAGGTACCAAGACTTTCATTTCTACTTAATGCTGCTCCTACGATGTAATGGTCTTTCACCCTATAAAGCTTGACTAAAGAAATAATGACGTTTTTAACATTTATTAAAATGTAAAGCAACAAAAAAAAAAAAAGAAAAAGATAACTTTATGAAGCATTTCTTTCTGTGTAATGTCCTGAAAGTTGTAGTGCAAAAGATGTCCACCAGGGGCAGAAGACAAGTATGCAAGTTGTGCAGAACAGGGTTTCGAGCAAATGTTTTTAACATAAAGTGATGCAATAGGTCTGAGAAACTATGTATCAGATATGATACATGTGGCATTAAAGAGTTAAGTAAGGTGGTTAAAAAATGCTCAACCTACTGCAGAACCACGCAAAGCAAGGACTATGTATTCTACTATATTAATTTGACTGTTCTTATCATCCAAGTAAAACTAAATACAAGCCACTCTGCAACAATGGATGAGATTTCATTGCTTTTGTGTTAGACTTTACTTCCCCTGAACTGGGGAATTTTACATTAGTGCACCATCAAATATAAGGTATATTACAAACCCAGGCTTTAATGAATACATCTTCAGCATAAATTTCTTATTCAGAATACTAACAATGATGCACAAGATTTACAAACTATTAAAGCTAAGACATAGCATGTAAATAAAAATTAAATGAAAGGGTCCCAAATCAGTTATTTTACATAAAATAGCAGATTTGACTATCTTGATGAACAATAGGATGAATCCAGGACTAAACATGCCCAATAAGGATAGACGAAAATTCATCTGGTATGATGAAATTTACGTGCAAATTTATGTTGCCAGGTGTTCCCATCTCTTCTGCTGTGGCTGGTGTCGCCATCGGCCTCATCTCCAAAGCCAATCCAGAGAAACCTGCAGAGATAGAAGACTACAGATTGCTAACAGATATTCTGGTGCATCTCCATTTACTTTGGTCACCTTTTTTTTTTTTTTTTATAATTTTTTTTAATAATTTTTTATTATTATTATTAAAGAGAGAAGTTTGGTTGCAATTTATAATATTAGCTTTAAAAATTCTCCATCATATTGGAGATGCTTAATATGACCTAAGGAATGTTTTCTGAACAGGGAATAGAGGATTATCTTGGCGACATGGACTTCAAATTGGCAGGAACAAACAAGGGTATCACTGCTTTACAGGTACTGTGATACAGAACTCAAAGCAAGTGTCTGTCTAACCCATTAAAGAGACTAAGACGAAAAAAATTTCAATGGATTTGGTATTTTTTGAGGCTTTAAATACTCTAAAGCCACTTTCCCTTTCTGTAACCTCCAGGCTGATGTGAAGATTCCAGGTTTACCTCTGAAGGTTGTTATGGAGGCGATCCAACAGGCCACAGGTACTGTATTCCCTGAACTAAACAAAGATAAACTAAAAAATTAAGTTTTGTGCTTGTTTGACTCTTTTTTTTTTTTAATATTCCTCCTTTTCAGTGGCAAAGAGGGAAATCTTGGGCATCATGAACAAATGTATAGCAAAACCTAGAATGAGCAGAAAAGAAAACGGACCTGTTGTTGGTAGGTTTTCTTGTCAGATTTACACAAATATGTATAATTGGAAGCTGCTGAATAAGTCATGTTGCAATGTGAGTTTTGCTTTATTTGTAGAAAATGTGCGGGTGCCTGTGTCAAGAAGAGCTCGCTTTGTTGGTCCAGGAGGTTATAACCTCCGCAGGCTTCAAGCTCAGACAGGTAATAAAGTTCACCTAAAATAATCATATCTTTGAGATGTTAAGCTGAATACTCACAACTTTTTCTTTTTTTTTAATAGCACAATTTTGTAACTTCAGCTCATTTTATTTTCCTTCTGAAGGTGTGACTATAAGCCAGGTGGATGAGGAGACATTTTCTGTATTTGCTCCAACACCTGGAGCCATGAACGAAGCCCAAGACTTCATCAGTGAGATCTGCAAAGATGATGTGAGTCTTCACCAATTGCAGGAAAAACTCCAGGATTTCAAATTCTTCATCTTGTAATAAAAATATCTTGAAAGAAACGTACAATTCTGTGGATTTTATATATACTTGCAAAACCTGTGCCTAAAAGCCCTGGTTACATACAGCTTGTATACTGAACGCTGGTATAAAACTTTGTTTTCTTAGCAAGAACAGCAGCTGGAGTTTAGCGCCGTCTATACCGCCACCATCACAGAAATAAGGTAAGCTAGTGCATTGCATGATGTGCTGATAATGTTGTGGTAATTTGTCAGTAATGGAAATTAAAGTTTTGATTAAGAAGACATTGTAGCATTCATAAAGCCATTAATGGCTTTCCTATGCTGCTTTAGGGACATTGGCGTGATGGTGAAACTTTATCCAAACATGAGTGCTGTTCTGCTGCACAACTCACAGCTGGACCACAAGCGAGTTAGTAAATTTTACTTCTGTGGATTTATTGTTATTAGTTTTTTGTTTGTTTTTTTGCCAGTGTTTCTAAATTTTTAGTTGGAATTGTTGTATATTTTCTTAATTTAGATCAAGCATCCAAGTGCTTTGGGTTTGGAAGTGGGACAGGAGATACAGGTGTGTATCAGTTTCTACAAAATGTTAAAAGTAAGTTTCCATTTCCATTCTGGGTTGTTGTCTTTAACTGGTGTTCTGCCAACAGGTCAAGTACTTTGGACGGGACCCAACAGATGGCAGAATGAGGCTTTCTCGTAAGGTGCTCCAGTCTCCCGCGGCAACAGTTGTCAAGACTTTAAGTGAGAAACAGAGCATCTCCCTGGGTTCAAGCAACAGCCACGGGACCAGTGCCGATTCATGACGTATCACAACAACAGGATAACTTTGGCTTTTGTGCCATAGGGAGTTCAAACTGAGTCAATAAAAACCAAAAATGTCTCAGAAATCTGTCTAATCAGAGAGCATCAGATATTTTCATGAACTGAATAATATCTGTGGATAAAAGAGACTCAGCTGCTGAGGCACTGCTTGACAAAGACATTTTGCCTCAAACTGAGAGACATGTTTTTCATGTTCTAACTGCATCAACATTTATGTTTTCTTTTAGATCCCCTGATCACAGTACATTGCTTGTGTTATTTACACATGTGAATACTGCCCCACCGTAGTTTTGGAATTAAATATTTGATACCTATTGGTGCTGTATGTCTTTTAATCTGCCTTGATTAATATATGGACAAAGCAAATGGACAAGTGTGTAATGCATGTCTTGTATTCCTCATACCGGTTTTCTTTTGTGTTGTATTTATAGTTCATTAGTAATTGTAAATAAAACTGTGAAATTTACAATCATTATCAGAAAGAAACCATACACGTGTTTTTTTCTGCCCTGATATTCCACTAAAATAGTTTCTAAAAATGGAAGTTAACAAAATATTTAATATTAAACTATTTGTATGCGCACCAATAAACCAGTGTATGGAAAAAGAAAAAAAAAAGGGGGGGGGGGTATTAAATTGTATATTGCATATTTTTTTGTGTTAGAAAACCTAAATGTTTGGGCACCTTGAGTAACCAGTATCCTGTCATTGCATCATACTTGCACCTATTCTGAAGCATTCACTGTTTGCGTTTTGAAATTGAAAAAGTCCGTCCTCGTATAAAGCTTAATTTGATGCTACTTGTCAACAGTAATTTTAATAAGACTTTATGCCACATGCAATATTTAACCAGCGAACCTTAAAATTAATATGATACTGAGGTGACCATTCCTACACAATTGCTAGTCATTTTCTAATGAAATAAAATTCCTTGGCAAAAGTCACAGAATAACCACACTGACTGTATGAAATTGTTTTATGTCGTGTGTTAGCATGAGAGGGGAAAAAAAGCTAAATGAATTTCCTGCAAGTCTAGCGATTCCGTAGTTTTTACCGATGATCTGCGTCTCTTGCTGCTATAACCTCTCCTGCCCTTGGGCGGCGCTTTGAACTCCTGACACTGCGATTCTGCTGTCGGACCATTCCGCCGGGAGGAGTAAACCCCGCCCACCCCGAGGCAGTTAGCGCTTGATTGACGTCGAAGAAGAAAAAGAACACAAGATCCGATTACAAGATGGCGGTCTGTGGACGTTAGCAAGGAGGCCGTTAGAGTTGTTGTGTTCTCTTTGAATTTTACTGTTTAATACCAGACCTTCTGTTTAATTAATTTATGTTGTAAACGGAATGTGTAGATGAAGTAGCCACAAAAATATCTTACTACTACTGTGAACTTCACTTAAATGTGCATGTTTAATAACATGCAGGTGGGAACAAAGTTAACAGGTCGAGGAAAACACTAGACGGGTTGAGGTGATAGCCTGTTAGCAGTCAGCTAGCGTGCTAGCTCCGACTCTTTTAGCCATGTCGGACACTCGGCGGCGAGTGAAGGTATACACGCTGAATGAAGACCGGCAGTGGGACGACAGGGGCACTGGGCATGTATCTTCTACGTTTGTAGAACGACTGAAGGGAATATCATTATTAGTTCGGGCCGAATCGGACGGTAAGTTACCTGTTAGCATAGCTGCATTAGCGTAACATCGGCTAGCTCTAGCATGCTAATGTCTGCTTGTTCGGGCAGATGGCTTTAGCAAATTTTTAATTTTAGTTATTTGTTTTGTTATTATGGATCCATGTGGTATGCTTGTTCGGAGCCAAAGATGTTATACTCTAAATGTAACATTCAGATAGTCGCTTCTCTTAAAATGCTAAGTTACTTAATCGTTTGGCCTTAGCATGATCGTTTGTGATCGCAGGACGTGATCAGAGTAGCATGGGGCCCCTCAGTCTCGTAGTACACGTACAAACTTGTTATTGCTTCTTTATAAGAGAAAGTTATCTGTTCAGATTCAGACTGTTTGAAATGACATAATTAATATGGAATTTTGACTGGTATTTAAAGTTTAACATTTTTGGATATGTGTTGGCTTGCATTATTATCTTTTCTAAATTTTTAACTTTGGTCTTAAGCTACGCGCTTTCAAGCTTTCAGGATAGATTAGTTTAATTCATTTTTTAGTAATTGTTTACTTTTGATAGGTTTCTCGAATGATCTTTGTTTTCTTTGAAGGATAAGTTGCCGTTATTACTGTCTTTCAGGATCATTGCTGTTGGAGTCCAAAATAAGTCCGAATACTGCATATCAGAAACAACAGGTAAAATATTCAACATCTAAAATTTAACTGATTAATTCTAGAGATGCACCGATCATTTTTGTGGGTTTCCGGTCGGATTTTGGATATCTTAATTTTGAATATTGCCAATACCGAGATTTTCCATTACCACGTGAACACCAGTTCACGTTACGATTATTATTGTCATCATTGGTGTTGTAATTGTCCAGGATTTCATTAGGCTCTATTAAACCACACATCACTTCTGAATAAGGGAGCAAGTGATAACAAAATGAATCCAATTCATTACAAGATGACGAGAGGTCCCTCTGTGGGTCCGTGAGGTGGTTTGGGGAATTAAGCCCAATATTTAATGTCAATCACGTTGATATGGGAGCCCAATACCAACATTGGATTGGATCGTTTACAACCTTTTATAATTTTATAAAAAATTTCAAGCATATTAATGATATATTGTGGGTTTTTTTGTTTATTGTTTCACCACTTAACGCATTGCATCAAGTAACTATAATTACACTAAACTTGGTTTTCAAAAACGTAACTGAGGATTGAATGCTGAAATTAAATCATTGAGCCAAAGTTTTTTTTAAGCATGTTTTTAAATTATTTATTTATTTATGCAAAGCAATTGCAATATAATCTAGAAAGAGTTGCTCTTTTTTGAGTTTGCTACTTTTTGACCCACCGGCCAAGTTGGCCGGCAGATGAACAAAATCTATGCAGCTGTCGTCGGTCTTGAGGATGAAAACAGCTAAGCTAACAGGCTAACATTGCGTCCAACAGAGTGCTGCTGTGCTGACAGCACGGCATGTGTGTTACCGCCTACAGTCGGCGTGTGAGAAGCGACCAGAACTGGGCCGTAAAGCAGTCAGAAGGCACCGCTATATATGTTCATACATGCAGACAGCAGAGGAACATAAAGAAGAAGTCCACCAAAAGGAAGACTGAAAAACATGACTAATTTACATTTACTCGCCATTTGGCGGATAGCCGTCTGAGATTTAGTCGCCAAACGAAAAATTCACTCGTATTTGGTGCCAGGCGAGTGTTAATTTCGGACCCTGGTTCCAAGTTTGTGCAAGTCCTGTAAATTATTCGGTCCCACTCTCTGAAAACAAGCCTTTAGTGTGCAATCTTTGTGTGTGAATAAATAATGATTTATCTAAATATAACCTTTATGTTTCCTTCGCACTTTCAGGACACGCTGATTGTCTGGTCAGAAGCGGATAATTATGACCTTGCCTTGAGTTTTCAGGAAAAAGCTGGCTGTGATGAGATTTGGGAGAAGATTTGCCAGGTAATGGCAAACAAAGAGGATTGATGCTTCTTTTTCTTAGTTTTAGTTTTTCTTTTTTTAATTATTATTTATTTATTTATTTTAATTGTCTATGAAATTCTGTTAATTATATTACAAGAAGTTAATGTGCAGGGTGCTCCCTAGTTATTTCTTTGTTTATTAACTGCCAACCATTTATTGTTCAGGTTCAAGGCAAGGACCCTGCTCTGGACATTACCCAGGACCCCATTGATGAATCAGAGGAGGACCACTTTGAAGAGATCCCAGAGACAAGCCACTTGGTCGAGCTCCCTCCTTGTGAGTTATGTCGTCTTGAGGAAATTGCTGACCTGGTTACCTCTGTTCTGTCCTCGCCGATCCGGAGGGAAAAACTTGCCCTGGCCTTGATGAGTGAAGGCTACATCAAGAAACTGCTGGGTCTCTTCAGAGTATGTGAGGACCTGGACAACAGGGAAGGCCTTCATCACCTCTATGAGATTGTGCGAGGTGTTTTGTTTCTCAATAAAGCAGCTCTCTTTGAGGTGATGTTCTCTGACGACTGTATTATGGATGTTGTGGGTTGCTTGGAGTATGACCCAGCACTGGTTCAGCCTAAACGACACAGAGAATTCTTGACCAAGACAGCAAAGTTTAAGGAAGTGATTCCTATCACAGACTCAGAGCTACGGCAGAAAATCCACCAGACCTATCGGGTCCAGTACATCCAGGACATAATCCTGCCTACACCCTCGGTCTTTGAGGAGAACTTCCTGTCCACACTCACCTCCTTTATCTTCTTTAACAAAGTGGAGATTGTCAGTATGCTGCAGGTAAGAATTCAAATTTCTTTGTCAGTTGGGTTAGTGGCAGTTTCTGGTAAAATCTGCAGTGTAGTTTAATAGAGACTTGTTTTGTTGAATTATAAGTGAATCTCCTAGGGGTGGAAATGGCTTTTATAGCAAGCTTTGATGCCTGAAATTAAACTGGATTAGTTTTTGATTGTAATAGACTGCATAATATATTTATGATGCTGGGCATGTATATCCTATCACTTTAAAGGCTTTGTAGGGCTTCTACATTTTGAAAATGATGTATTCATTCTCGTTTCTAGCCAATTTGAATCCACAATCACCAGGTTTAGGACTGTTGGTCATCAAGATTTTTTAGTTTCATAAAAGTTAATGCAACTAGCCTTTTGAAAGACTTTCGATTTTCATTTCGGTGTTAGTTTTACTGTTGTTGTGTGGGCGTCTCTGCCACAGTTTATGCTGTAAATGTGACAAACGATTTTTTTTTTTTTTTTTTTTAAGTGGTGATGGAAATATGACATTTCTGTTAGTTTCTTTCAATCGCTTCTATACAGGTGATTAGAAGCATTTCTAGATTTTTCTTTTAAACTATGGTGATAAGTTTAAATAATTGTCAAGAGTGTATCCAGGAATGTGTGTATGGTTTTCAAGTGTTTAATTTGTCTTTTTTATTTCTTTGTGTCAATTTCTAAACCCTGTTTTCACTGGGCTACAGGATGATGAGAAGTTCCTCACTGAGGTCTTTGCACAGCTCACAGATGAAGCCACAGAAGATAGTAAAAGGAGAGAGCTGGTAAGTCGAGCAGTTTGTAAGTCTCAAAGATGGAAATTTGTCAACATTTAAGTAGAAATATTGAAAGGTTGGACTTTTTTTTAAGGCTGACTTTAATACATTAAAGGGAAATCAAATTTATTCTTTTATCTTCCACATGGATTAAATATGTATTGAGGATTCCGTAATTGAATTTGATAGTTTTTTATTTCCCTATTAAAAAATTCATTTTTATCATTTACTGAATAACTTTTTTTTACCCCTCTTTGCTCCAAAGGTAAACTTCGTGAAGGAATTCTGTGCTTTTTCACAAACATTGCAGCCACAAAACAGGGATGCCTTTTTCAAAACTCTGGCAAATCTAGGGATTTTACCTGCACTCGAAATAGTCATGGTATGTCCTGGTCATCTTTCAAACGTAATCATCTGTACAGTTAAAACAGATCTCACCTCCAGCATGGTTTATTTTCTCTATTTAGTCTGTGAATGCTTAAATGCAGAGATATGTGTACACAGAATTCTGTTAATGTTATCAATTCCCATAGGTTTTCTTATTTTTGTGTGTGCATTTTCCTGATTAGGGAATGGATGACCTGCAGGTGAGAGCCGCAGCTACCGACATCTTCTCTTACCTGGTGGAATTCAGCCCCTCCATGGTCAGGGAGTTTGTTATGCAGGAACCACAGCAGACAGATGATGTAAGCATTCACCCATCACTATAAAAGGAACTGCTATTAAGAGTGAAGCTCAATCTCAGATGTCACGTAGTGGTTTGTGTGTTTATGGAAAAGAGAAAAACAAAAGGACAGTTGTAGATGCTTGCTTTTCTATCTTTTGTTTTTTTTCTCCCCCAAATATTTTGTTAAATTGTTTGAATCTGTATACACGTTTGGACAAAATGGACATCTTGTTAATTGTATTTTCTCTATATTTGTGTTTCAGGATGTTCTGTTGATAAATGTCGTGATCAAGCAGATGATTTGTGACTCTGACCCAGAGTTAGGGGGGGCTGTCCAGCTGATGGGTCTGCTCAGGACTCTCATTGACCCAGAGAACATGCTAGCGTCCACTAACGTGAGCACAACTAACTATGTTTGTGTCAGCTGTCAACAGGAAATCATTTCTTTTTTTTTTGTTTTGGTCCCAACAGGCAATCATTAGTTGAAATTCAATAACTCATGTCCATTTGTTTTTTAATAGTGTAGCCATAACAGTGTAACAGTGTAGATTGGGGATTAAAATCCCAAATTTGTCTTGTTTAAGTAGCTGCTAGATTCAGGCAATGGTTCCATATGTCAAATGGCACCCTGGCTCTGTCCACTCCAGTTTCTGCTGCTTTGCCTGTTTGGCTGATTCGTGTACTTCCCCAATAAATGAACAAACATTAAATAAACAATTACTGCTAACAGCCCATTACATGCCCTTCTTCTTAACTACACCAGACTGCAATGTTATTGGATGTCTCTCTGTCATACTTCTATCTCTGTCATGTTCCTCCCCTAACCTTGCTGTCGCCTAGGTTATTTCACAATTACAATTATAACACAATGTATTTTGGTGTGTGTAGCACTCAGACCAGAAGATTTAATAATTCAGGAGATCAAAATTAGCTGCAGATGGATATTTAAGATGCTTATATGAATTAACTTAAATGCAGGTTAATAAACCCAGCTGGTTTGAAATAAATATTTTGATAGAAAATTAACCTGCCTGACTCGCCCTAATCAAATTTGCTTGGTTACTGTTAAACCTAAATAAAATATCTAATATATTTTCCAGCCTAAATTGCAGTTTTCCCCCATAAACTTTGTCATGTGATTTCCTTTAGAAAACAGAGAAGACAGAGTTTCTGAGTTTCTTCTACAAGTACTGCATGCACGTCCTGACTGCTCCTCTGTTGGCCAACACTGCACATGAAAAGAACTTCAAAGGTCAGATGGGCACGTTGAAGCACAGAAATAGAGATTATAAATATATATATATATGTTGACCGGTTTTTCTCTTTAATGGCTTTTTAGATCCGCAAGAAGGATCAACAAAGATCAACCCTGTCTGTCCAGGTAGGCACTCTTTAAGTCATTAGCTTTAAACCACTCAGATAATTGTCTGTCAGTTGGCTAAAAATTATTCTTTTTGCAAATAGTTTATTTGTAATCTTCATATTTTTCAATCACACATACCCAAAAAGAGTTGAATAAACCAACACAGTTTTAAAAAAGCTTATTTGAGTTGATTTATGCTATAATTTATATAGAAAATATAAATTATATATTATGTTTAAGGATAAAATGAAAGTAGCATGGAGCATAACAGCGGACTTTAGCTGTGTCGTGTGGCTGTAATTTCCGGATTTAAAGTAGCATTCTTGTCTTTGTAGACAACTTCCAGACAGCTCAGCTCCTGGCGCTCATCCTGGAGCTTCTGACATTTTGCGTGGAGCACCACACCTACCACATCAAGACCTATATCATGAACAAAGACCTGCTCAGGAGAGTTCTGGTGCTCATGAACTCAAAGCACACCTTCCTTGCTCTTTGTAAGTTCTTTCTTGTACATGCGTTGCTTGATTTTTTTTTTTTAAATGACTTTTAAAGCCGCAGTGTGTAAGAATTACTCCCATCTAGTGGTGCGCTAATATATTACAAGCAACCGAGTAGTGCTC
>JBAMHW010000018.1:22702645-22713444 GCA_037177495.1 Rhadinocentrus ornatus | reverse complement strand
TATATGTGTGTGTGTGTGTGTGTGTGTGTGTGTGTTATTATCAATATGAGATAAATAAATAAATGAATAACTAAATGGTTAATATTAAGGAATGTGCAAGGAATGGTTTTTTTTAGAAGGAAAGAAAAGATAATAAGCGTTTTAAGGCTGTATGCTGTTATTGTAGGATATTTGCACATATGTTTATCAGACCATAATTGGTCCATAACCTCATGTAGGTAAAATAGAATCTAGAAAAATTGTTTATAATTAGTAACATTATACGAGATATGGACTGTCTGTAAATGTTCTCTGAAACATTGTTAGGTGGATTTAAATAAAGCAAATATATTTAAATAAAATGTTGAACATTTTATGTGTAACTCACAGCCTGCACATTATAATAGGCTGATTTTAAGAACATGAACAAGTAAATATTCATAACTGTATATAAATAAACACTCTCCTACACATAGTAGCAAAAAGTGATAAGATATTTATTTTCATTAAGAGTAAAAACTGAGCAATCAGGTTATTTGTAGTGTGCATTAACAAGGATATTCAATGAATATACATTCCATCTGTATCGTTAAAAGATATACAAGAGTTTTCTATTAGCATAATTTCTAGGAAGGCTGATGGCTAATGTGCAGTTTATAAAGGCAAGGCATGCAAGCAGCAGTCATGCCGAATAAATTAAATAGAACAAAGGTGACATTAAAAAGCTTTAACATAGACATAAACAACTCAGTGCTTCCGTTTCCTTAAATCTACAGCTCCTTAAGATTTTTACTCTTTACCTGACTGAAAACTTCTCATTTTTCTTCATTCTGACAAGAGGGCTGGGCAACAGACAATGCACAAGCAATGCCGACATTTTCTTGTCTTTCTTTCTTCTTTGCTTGGATTTTGTCATTTGCACACAAAAGGTTGTTAACCAAGTTTTCTTTGCTTTCAAAATAATCTCCAGTTTCATCATCATGCATAATGTGCATATCTAGTCTCTGCTAAGAGTAACATAGTTTTTTTGTTTTTTTTTTTGTTTTTTTTTAACAAAATCAAGCTTTAAAAACAGGTAAACAAGTAATATTACACACAAAGGCCAAGGTAGGGTGTGTTAGCAGCATTACTCCCCCACATGTGACAATTGATAATAGCAGCATCATGTAGTGGACCTGACTCCAGACCAGTTGTCAGATTACCAACAGTGCAGAATGGTGATGTAGTGTTTTACACAGTGGAAACATGTTAGTGTACACAAACAATTCTTTTTATGATCAAATTAAACATGTAAATGTTTTTAAATGGCACTATTCTCTTTTTTTGTATTAATCAAACCTAATATAATTAAATAGTGGTTGTCAACACAGATTCTGTGCTAATTTTAAAGTGTGTTTAGAACAAATGCATGAAAGTGACATTGTGAACCAATGTTTACATACTAAAATGGATTTTTATGATAAAGAAGTAAAAGGCGTTTTACTCATAATGTCCACTGGATGGCAAAAGTTATCCATGGGTGAGAGTCAACAACTATCAAGTCCAGTGTTTTGGCCAGACAACCCTTTTCATCTGAAACTGGTATTAGTAATTTGGCGTTATGCATGCTGGTTGTAAATATATATAATATATTATGGCAGAACTGAATCTGTAGAGTTGCTTTAATGTGACAGAAGTATGAAAAAAACAGACACCTTATGATTTCCAAATGTTCTCCCCCTGAAATGATGGTATTACAAGCCTCCATCTAACGATTATTTTCCTATTGAGTGAACTACTGATGAATGGCTTGCTTAATTAATTGTTAATCAAGCCTCTCATCATTAGTAAGTCCATTGGCCTCAAAACATACAAACAAACAAACAAACAAACAAAATGTTTTTCCATTGTAAATGCTTTATGATGTATCTGTTTATCTGTGGGCCAAAATGTTTTCTTTTTGCAGCTAGGTTCTCTGTGCTTAAGTTTGCAGACATTTTTAGTCCAGCTAAATGAATAAAGACAATGCCCTCATTACAAATGTGCTGCATTCACATTAAAGCACTCACAATAAACAACCTGCATTACGCTAATAACGACCCAACTGTTTATATTTTTTACTGGTAATGCTTTCATGCTTGATTTATGGCTATGGGGGTAGAAAAAATAGAAGAAGAAGAATAAAAACATGCTTTGACATCATTAAAAAACCTCTCAAGCATTGTTGCTTAAAGATGTGTTGATACAGACTACATGCTCACATTCAAAAAGCAAATGAAAATAGCTACAAGGTTTCAGTCAAGTATTAAACGGTTAGTATTTCAATCCATAGCATATGATTAGCTCTGATTCTACTAAAGGGAACAAAGGCTGGATTCAGCATGAGATTACAGGCCAACATGTCCTTGAGGTTAAAATGCAGCAACTGCAACTGTCAGGTGGTGTTAAAAATTCATTGTATTGATTTGGTTGACAGCAGACCCTTTGGCCCCTTTTCTAACTGCTCCTTTAGCATTTGTAAAGGAAATCACAATACGCAATACATTATTTCCTCCTCTTTTCCTGATTTGTGTTTAAAGAATGTATTCAGAATTAGTTATATTATGATAGTATATGGCAGTAGATTAAACATAACGTTTTAATGTACACAATGTGTACACCACTGTCTGTACTCTTGTTGATAGTGAGAGTGAAACATGATGGATATTGATATGAGAGATGCTTTAAGACCTTTGCTTTTTCAACTTTGGGTCAGCACTGAAAACAAGTTATGGCATGGTTTCTGAAGGGCCATGTGAGGTTGATTATTTCCTTTCATTGGATCAGACTAAATGTAGCTGTTATCAGTCAAACTGATGGTTTCCAGTTGGTTTTTCTTAAGTTACTTTATTTAAAATCCTTGGACCAAAATTAGGAACGGTGTTTTTTTTTAATTGAAAATGCTACAGGAAATTAATGTAATTACATGAGGAGAAATTGTTTACTATTAGAGCACAGAGGCATTAAAAAATCTCCAACATATAAAGTCACGTTATAAATTTTCCATTATTTTTTTAAATGTTAATTTAAATGCTAGATGTAGCTAGTGTAGCTACACATACTGCACTACCTCCCGTCTCCACACAGACATGCAGGTTCTTCTCCCTTTTAAAGGGTGACAATTCATGACTGCCACAAACTGCTTAAGTGAAATACAAGATTCAGGCAATCAGCACAATTTTATATGTATCCTTTGATTGACAGAGTAAACGATTAAATAAGTAGCAAAGTTGTGAGATATAATTAGTGTATGAATAAGTATTTCTTCTAAACCAAGGTGTTTTGGTTCCATTTTCATAGGATCCATAAAAAGTGCCAGACTACAGCCGAGGGTTTCCTTTCTTTCCCAAGTTTCTCCTTGTTTGAATTCTTCGAAATCGGGTTGTACTTAAAACCAGGTTGTACTTAAAACCCCTAAGTTTTTGCCCACCACTGAATGAGGTGTGTTAATATGCTACAAAGATCCAGCAGGGGAAGCCAACTGACACTGGATGACACAGTTCTCCAAATAAAGAAAGTCACAGAGATCCATTGGACATCTCTCTGAACCCGCTGCTCTCGGCTGAATGACTGGGTGGGTCCACTGGATTGTCATGGTCATCAAAGTTATTCATTTTGATTTGAGCCCTCTCATGGTAACTGTCCATAATTGGTTCTTGTCCATTAGCCATGCTTTGGTGACTTAGTTTTCTTAACTTCTCATTGCGATGAGTTGTTCTGTCTAGTGCTAGCCCGTCGACTTTCTGATGGTTTCTCAGTGATAAAGGTCTTCTGTCATACTGACCTTTTCTGATAGGCACTGGTCCGTTGTCTAAGTTACTGGTTCTGACTGTCACCAACTTTGTGATTTGGTGGTTGTTGCAAACTGGGACCTTATTACTTTGGAGCGTGCGGGTATAACGGGAAAACCAGTCCCGCTCAAATACAGCCTGTAACTGCTCCACCACCGTGAAGTTCCTCTCCTCGATGCCCTCTGGGTGACTGATCACAAGGCCTGCTCCTGCATTAAAGGTAAACTCGTTCCCCACCCAGTCAAGGTTACCTGTCAGGAAACAGATCATACTCAGAGACCTTAAAGACAACAGTTTGGATACCTTACAGAAGCAGTAAAAACAAACTCCATTAGTTTCGCATAGCAGTTTGAATCATTTACAGGCAACAAAACACATTTTGGCTACCATGAGATTTCTATTTTTTTTAAAAATTATAATTATTATTGTAATTAAAATATAACTGGACTCATGTTTACCACTGATATTTGAACAAACTGTAGTGACATGCACAGTTATGTGAACTACAGTCTTATTCACCAATTAGATGGATTTGATCACTACAAGGCTAGCCATCCTATTTTTTAACTTATAAATAGATAACAATGTTTTACAGATTATTTTACCCTTACAGATGTCATAGAATTTGATACAATTTGATTTGATGAGACACAAAAATGATAGTGAACTAATAAATGGTTTATTACAGCAGCTAGCCCCAGTTTTTCTGTACTAAGGAGCCATGTTATTGTGATACTTTGGCTAACAATGCATGAGGGGAGCCTTCATCTGGACTAAATTTGTGAACCCAGTAAATAAACCCCCATTTACAAGTGTTACCAACACTCCCTTTTATCAAGTTATTACAAATAAACTTGAAGCAATAACCAAAAAACTTACTCTAAGTATTAAATGTAACCAATAAAAACATATTCTTAAAAAAATTACTCAGCTTTCTCTCCTAACTTAGGTTGCTTGAGTATGTTGCAAGTTCCATAGTAAACCAGGTTTGGTAAGAGACAGCCAAGTTGTTTGGCTTTGGGCACAAATGACATGGTTGAAAATGCCTTCAAATAGAAAGTCCATTATTTAAAGTTTCTGTTTCTGGAAAGGTAAAAGTACTTTGTTTCTTAAGGAGTAATTGGAGCATATTATTATTGATAACACTAATAAGACATAAAAATGCAAAACAACTTATAAGCAGTGATAAAAATGAACAACAAGGTGCTTCTTGATGCAGTTTTGACTGTTGTTTCTTCTTAGTAATATTAATCTTTCGATATCAGTCTTCTAAACAAAGCAAATGCAGAACTATTATTCCGAAATTCAGATCTTCATGATGCGTGTGAAGAGTTAAAAGCCACAGTCGTAGAGTTTGGTCGATGAGCTCACCTAAATAAATTGCTCTGTCTGTAACCATAAACCTGTTGTGGTTTATTCCGTGGTGCAGTCTGGGGTTGAAGAACTTCTACACAAACAGACAAGTACACACATATATACAGTGAGCATTGATGAACTGTATCTGTAGCGTTTAAAACAGTTCATAATGGCCTTGAACTTACTGCTTCCAGCGAGCAGTTGGCCTGCTCCATACACAGACTCCTCAGGGACCAGATAAAATTGAAAGTAAATGGATGAGTTTTTTCCCAACAGCTTATTAGCAGACGGACCCGCACCTTCCTCAGGATCAGAGCCTCTCTTATAAGACCGTCGATACGAGACCAGTACCTTGGCACAGATACACACAATTGTGGGAATATAGCCAGAGAGACACGGGGGCACACACAGAGTTTAATCACTTGAATCAAAGCAATGCATCCATGGTGATAGCTTGATGATATGCCAACACACCACCAGAGTGGCTCTAACCTTTGAGTGCTGCTGCTGAGGAGAGGCAGATAATCTATAATGGAGATGTATATGAAATGGTGAGCTTCCTGGATAACCCTGGAAATGGCCTCCAGATCACTGCTACGATCTTTGGGGATGAAAACATCTGGCGAGCTCTGTCAACAGAGAGGAAGGGATGACAAATACATTTATAAAGTGATAGTATTGTGGGGGAGAATATATACATCTGCTGAAAGTGTACGGCTCTTTGAAGAAACACATAAAACACATACAGAGTACAATGTAAATAGATGTTAATTACCAATGAGACCCAGGCAGATATGTTTATAATATACAGAACTATCTGCACTCTCGTGATTTTAGTTCTCCCAAACTTACCTCTTCTTTTGTATACATATTTTGTACTGAGCAGGTTTTTAGGTTTGGTTTAAAATGTGTGTTGACAGGCGCTGGGCGATTAATGAGTGTGTGTGCTTGAGTGTGCTTTTTATGTTCATATTAATCTTGTAGAAATGGACAGCACAAATACTTTCTGCTGCTGGTCAGATGACATCGCCATCACTCATCACCAGGAAGGAAATGACACCAAAAGACTCAGCATCTTGCAGAGATGTGAAAAATCTTTAAAAATCTTTTACTGACACCTTTGCTGCAGGCAGCCTCGACTCTTTAAGGTGCAGTACATCTTAACATCCTACAGATTTAAACTTTGTTCTAAAACTTATTGCATAGTGAAGTAATGCTGATAAAAACCTCTTAAAAAGTTAAAAAGCATTTCTATATGTATTAACACAAACAATGGCTCTACTTCATTTAAAGTACCTACACATCCATAGTGCACATCTACAGCTGTTTCAATTTCTTTTTCCTGATCAGGCTTACTTACTGGGACGATGTGAGCATGTACAGATCCAGTGGCATCTCCCAGTTTCTAGATACACCTGGTAAGATATGGCATTCTATGCTTTGACTAATTTGCTCACATCATGAGAGATGGATGTTTGAGATGTGAAAATCATTTATATTGCACATGTTGAAATATACATGCTGTATGCTGACAATATAACAAGCTTTTAAATTAGAATTTTATCACTGAGCAACAAGACTTGGTTGAAGCAGATTTTATTAAAAGATTGCAATAATCTTCAAGCTTTCAGAAAACAAGCTGAGTATCGGTATGACTGTTGCACATTGGCTAAAAATAAGACAAAGGCAATTGTGTAATGGATGCCGCATGATTTTAGTCAGTCAGAAACACCTCCTATTTTCTAAGATATATGCAGAATTTATTAATCAACTAATAGTACAGCACCATTAATAGTGCTGACTACAGAATGACAATTTTAGTCTAATATTGTAATTAATAATAATAATGGATTATATTTAAATAAATTGATATTGAAATCATTAATCATTCAGTTCACATTTACACACTGGCGGTGGTAATCTGCATGTGTAGCTACAGCTGCCCTGAGGCAGGCCGGCAGAAATGTGGCTGCCAGTCTGCACCAACGACCCCTCCGGCCACCCCAAGCACTCATTCGTACTTAAACACTAGTGTTGCCAACATTATAAGCAGAGTGGGTAAAAAGTGTCTTCCCAAAGAACACAACAGTAGAATGACTAGGATGAAGGAGGGTTTGAACAGTCAACCCTCCGGTTACCATCTGAGCCACTGCCACCCAAGTTTTGTTCAATTTACTCCCACCATAAGTGACTTCAACATATCATTATAACCCAAATACCTCAAAACAACCCAGTTTTTCCACACACTCCTCATCCGTATAATTTCAATGTGTAGACTTTGCTATCAAATCATTGTCAAATTAGACATTCTTGTTTATTCTGAATCACTTAGTAAGAATCTCTGTGGAGATGGTTCTCAAAATGTCAAAATGCAGTTTGTGACGTTACAATACTTCAAAAATTATAAATACTACAAATATATTTCTAACCAATAAGCTGAAGACTTGTACAATCACTACATAATGGCTGCCCCAAATCAGTCTCAACAACTCAGTATCTTACCAAATGGGAAACATTGTCCCAGTCTGCCAGAGAGCATTCTGGTCCTGATTTACACCATTTTAATGGCAAGAATTTGTGTGCAGAATATTATGATTTCATTGTAAAGTTTACTTTTGGCCTTACAATATTTTCACCGTATTATCCCAGACATCTAATTTGTTTTGACAAGTGAATGGATATTTGCATTACCCAAAAGGCATTAAAAACTATGAGTGAAGGGCTTATGGTATATCAAATAATATAAATGAACACTTACAGAAACATAAGCAAGAGCTTTAGTGTTGTTAAAGGTGAGCTCCAGTGGTGAATCCCTGTTGAAGAGGGCAAAGAGGCGCTTGGACCAGAAAGACGGGATGAAGTCTTTATAGTAGAGCCCCCAGTAGAGGCTGAACACTCTGTGGAGGTCCAGAGCCAGACAGCTGCAGTTGTACACCAACACACCGAGCTCCTTCCTCTGTAGGCATGAAGAATGTCAACCTTTAGCCAGCTTAAAGTCTTCTAGTCTGTATTAGGGTTTAAATTATTGATAAGTCAAAAACATAATCTTTGTAACTGTAGTCAGAACTATCTGCTGTGTAATAATCATGAGCAACAAGGTGAGAATGCTCTCTGTCTTTACTTTGATTATTTAAGCAAACATATGGTCCATCAGCTCCATCAAAATAGCTTTTTATAGTTATAATAACTTTTTTTAAGCACCTTTATACACCTCTCCTTGTACACATACACCTTTCTCTTCTCAGGCCATGTTGTAACAAAGTCTCATTCAATTTACAAGCCCTTGCCCATCATCACAGCAACAGCAAGGAATGAAAAGACACTTCAGTGATTCTTATTTCTGCTCTCATTCCTCTTTCTTTGCCCTCTGCAGTATTTCAATTTCAAAGGGATTCTTCTCAGTTTCAGCATTGAAGGCTTGCTCCTTCTAAATAGCCTTTTCAGTTTTTTCCCTCCTCACACTTGTTCTGCTCCTGCAGTGTTGACATGAGGAGAGTATTTCTAACAAAGCATTAGTCTGACAACTGATAACGTTTCCTCTTAAGAAACCCTGAAACGTGTCATGTCATGTACAGTTCTTAGACAGTCTGACGGATCAACAGACCGAAAATACAAACAATCAAACCTCATTACATCTGCTTTTTGACAGCTGCAAACGCTGAGATATGAAGGCAAAAGAGTATAAAAGGTATGAAGGGAAAACATAAAGATGTTGGCAAATGAAACACTTTCAATTCATCTTCTCAAATCAAGCGTTTTATATTTATCGATGTCTAAAAGTAGATGAAGATGACTAACAAAAACTATTTTACTTTGAGGAAAGAGATGAAGTATTTTTTATTTTCAGCTTCTGGATGCCACCTCCTGACCTCAGTGATTGCCTTCATCATATCATAAATACATCCTCATTTTTTGCAGTTGTTGTGTATCTAATATGTCATGATATATCTAGAAAGCACCTGATTGGAAATGTATTCTGCATGGTGACTGTCAGCCCAAACCTACTCTACATCCACATAAACAACTTCAACAAAGACCGCTTCTGCAGTAAGCTGTAGCAGCTAAAGCTGCCAGAAAAACTCTTTACATCGGGGTTACTTTTAGTCACAATGTATTTAAGTA
The DNA here is from genome assembly GCA_037177495.1 of Rhadinocentrus ornatus. Lineage (NCBI taxonomy): Eukaryota > Metazoa > Chordata > Actinopteri > Atheriniformes > Melanotaeniidae > Rhadinocentrus > Rhadinocentrus ornatus. Next base: position 22,704,178 of record JBAMHW010000018.1, on the reverse strand, counting down.
GTTGTGTTTCTGTGTGTGTTGTAATGTTCAGTGGGTCTACAGAACTGTGGCCATTGATCTCCAGTCCATGCTGGCACTGCCGATGTAGAAATGTGTCCGATCGACCACCCAAAAGGAGGCGTGCATGTTGCCTTTGGTCAATGCTGTCATGTTCACATAGCGAACTTCAGCACCTTCACATTAGGAGTGAGAGAGAAAAACAGAAGAAAAGATTAAGTAAAAAAAGAGGTACTATGTGAGTCAAGGAGATGGACAAAGAGAGATAAACAGAGATAAGAACAACAATACTCAGACTAAAAAATATGAAAACTGTGCCTATAACAGACTACAAGGAGATAAACAAGCTTCAGCAAGTTCAACTACAAACAGGTAACATGTATAAAACAGAGACAGAGCTAACCGTGTTTGGCAAGAGTCTCTAGCTCAGTGGAGTTGATCATCCCGCTGGAGATCCTCAGCTGGATTCCTTTCTTTTTTAGCCCCTGTAGTGTGGACAGGAGAGCCCTCCCCTGAGGGAAACACATCAATAAACAATGGATGTCACTTGACATGCAAGCACTGTATTTTCAGCCAAGACAGAGTTCAGATGTAGTCTGTGGAGCTCCTGTGATAATGAATTACTATTGATATCATCTATGTGCTATTTTGAGCTGTTTGTTCCAGTGTATTTATGTTCAAACAGCTCGTGTGATGATGGAGTTTTGTTTGATTAAGATTTTATAGTCCTAGTTGACTCTTCTTGCTAGCTTTGTTTTTCCAGTCTTGGTGACAGGCATGACCACTTGAGCTCATTCTAACAACCCAATAATATATGTTTCTATATTTTGAACAACTTCTAAAAATAATGAATAAATAAAATCCATAAAGAACATATAAATTTACAATATCACAAAATAAAGAATGACCTCTGGAAACATTTATGCCCAAATATTCCAAATTATTATACACTTTTTCTCATTTCCAAAGTAATGGTGATTTTGACTGTAGTCATGACTGTAGTAGCTCCTTTAAATGATGAGTTTGATTTTACACAATGAGTTCAGTTTAACCATCACACATCACCCTGTCAGCATTAACCTAGCACAAAAAATAAGGAAATTTGTGTTCAGTCAATTATTAAGGATTGTGCTTCTGTGAAATGAGCAACACAGGTAGTGTCCCTCAAAAATGTTCCAAAATCTGCTTCAATATTCTCCTATTAGTGTTAAATCTTGAGATTTAAGTGCTGCCAGTTGTGTGCCAGTTACAGGTGTATTACTGGAACTGGATTGGCACCTAATTAATGCAGACATATCTGAGATCCAACCCAGGATGGCAACGTTCTCGTCCATAAAGCCAGGATCATCACAGAGTACCTCCAGAATAGTGGAGAGGAGGGAGCGGTCTACAGACCTCAACACAACTGAACATCTATGGGATCAGCTTGAAGTGCTAGAGTTAAATGCTAAATAATTAGGAATGTCAGTCAGTCAGTCATTTTCTGTACCGCTTGTTCCCATTAGGGGTCGCGGGGTGAGCTGGAGCCTATCCCAG
>JBAMHW010000018.1:22671942-22695527 GCA_037177495.1 Rhadinocentrus ornatus | reverse complement strand
GAGCTGAAGATCACGGCCCAATGAAGCCAACAGAACCACATCATCCACAAAGAGCAGAGACCCAATCCTGAGGCCACAAAACGGAATCCCCTCAATACATCGGCTGCTCCTAGAAATTTTGTTTATAAAAGTTATAAACAGCATCCAGAACCGTAAGGAACTCCGGGTGGATCTCATCCACCCCCGGGGCCCTACCACCTAGGAGCTTTTTAACCACCTCAGCAACCTCAGCCCCAGAGATGGGAGAGCCAGCATCAGGGTCCCCCGACTCTGCTTCCTCATTGGAAGACATGTTGGTAGGACTGAGAAGGTCTTCAAAGCATTCCCTTCACCGCCTCACAACGTCCCGAGTCGAGGTCAGCAGCCCCCCATCCCCACTGTACACAGTGTTGATAAAGCACTGCTTTCCCCTCCTGAGTCGCCGGATGGTGGATCAGAATCTCCTGGAAGCCATCTGGAATTCATTCTCCATGGTCTCTCCAAACTCCTCCCATGCCCGAGTTTTTGCCTTAGCGACCACCGAAGCCGCGTTCCGCCTAGCCCACCAATACACCATCAGCTGCATCTGGAGTCCCACAGGCCAAAAATGCCCGATAGGACTCCTTCTTCAGCTTGACGGCATCCCTCACTGCTGGTGTCCACCAACGAGTTCGGGGGTTACCCCCATGACAGGCACCACGACTTTGCAGCCACAGCTGCGGCTGGCCGCATCAACAATAGAGGCACGGAACACAGCCCACTCTGACTCAGCAGACACCCAGCAGACACTCACAACATGCTTGGGCCTGCCAGGCCTGACCGGCATCCTCCCCCACCATCTGAGCCAACTCACCACCAGATAGTGATAAGTGCCATGTTTAGTTCTGCTATATTAAAATGATACCCAAGCATTCAAGACTCAAAACAACCTATTAAAATGTAATTTCCATGGAGAAGATTCAGCACTTTGGTGATACTCTGACAGGTGTATTGCTCATTTGTAAAGTTTCCATTTATTGTAAAAGCAAATTGGACTCAGACACATTTCCACTGGTTTGAGAAGAATAAACTAGGCTGCTTGGTGTCATCAGATGGTGGCAGCATATGATGTGTTGCAAGACGTTGTGAATCAGTAAAAGAACTAGTTGTTGTAATAATAATAATTAAAAAAGAACAAAAAATAATAACAACCACTGCAGTGAGCACCCACATCAGTAAAATGGAGGGAGCTTTTTATTAAGAAGTACTCTCATGTCTAGGAATATTTGGGATATCACGTGATTTTTCAGAAGATGTCGAACAGTCCTGTGAGTTTGTTCCCGGTTTGAGCCAAAAAGAGCTGGTGCCTCATAATCTTTTAATCTTTTGTTTACAAAGTTTTTTCTATTCTTCCTTGTGCAAATCTAATCTAATTTAAAACAAGAAACACAACAATTAAACATATCTTTTCTTATTTTAGAATAGGATAGATTCTGTTTATTGTACAGTGCAATAAAATGAGTTTAGCAGCTTTGCCATATGCTCAACAATGACCCTTAACTGAAAATAAGAAAAACAGCCATACTAAGTTACATTATTAACTAAATTAGTTACAAGACAGATAAAGCAACACGAACAAACCAAAAAATGTGAAAATACACAAACAAATAGATGAAATGTATTTACATCTTTTACACAGCAACTAAAGGTAACTTGGCAACTAGAATTAAAGATAAATGAAAAAAAGGAGTAAATAACACATCATTTCAGTTTGGATGTAACGCTCAAAAAAAATCTTTCCAGAAAGCACAAGAGCAAGAAAACATCCAGGAGGAGACTCTACTCCACAATTTAAATCCAGGAAATAGGTGGTCTAGGATGCTTCTCCCAGAGCCCTTATCCCTGACAACCTCTCAATGTAGACTAAGCATATGGATGCAAATGTGGTCTGCAGGTGTTCACACTTGTGTTTAGCATTGTCCACTTGTTAGCACTAGATGTAAACAGGCCTCAGTGAAATATTTAACTTTTAAGGTACACCTTAACTTGTACTGTATAAAGATAAACACACAAAGGGTGCAACTGGCTAAATCCTGTAGATGTGTCATTGTGTTAATGTGCTCAGTATCGTAGTCTGTGCTTTTTGAAGCTTATAAATTAAATATTAAGGACTGTCTGAAAACTGACAGAAAACTGACAGAAAGAAAGCAAATTTACACTGAACAACATTTAGACCTTTGCGTCCTGAGGTAGCCGACTGCTCACCGATTTCAGGGATGAGTCAAGTCTGGGTCTCTAAGCATCTTAGTCACAAAGTGGCTGTAGATCAATGGAAACTCTCTTATGAGTCACCTGACACCAAGCAGTTACACACACACACACACACACACACACACACGCACACACACACACACACTCACACACACATACAAGGTATGCATCAGACTGGTATTTAGATATGATCGGATAATAGGGTATAAACAGCTACTAATTTGTTTCAACAACCAGGAAACACATATTGTTGTAAGCCTAGAGGTGCATGCTATATCACAGAGGCAAATTAAATTGTTCATCACAGGGTAAAGTATATAAAGAATAAATTATACACTGATGAAAAATGTTTATATTTATTTATTTATTAATATTTTATGCAGCAATATAACTCAGGTCCCTGGTTCCTGTTAAGAAAGAAATATCACGATGAAATAACCAGAAGACATAATTCCTGTTACAATAACACACAGCTTTTGTGTGGCTACAAGTCATAAAGGTTTTGTAATTGTCAATATGCAACAGAGGCTACAAAGCAAGAAGGAAGGAGTAAATTAATTATTCAGTGTGAATCCATCAGAAAAGTTACAAAATTGCTTTATAAGAAATTGATATAATAAGAAATTACAGCATGATCAAGCATCACTGCACCCCCATTATGAACGGTGCTGTGCTCATTGTAATAAATCACCTTTCCTATTTTGCAGCAAACTTGCTTGAAGCAAAATGCTTTATGCAGTAATCATCTACACACCTTATAGTTGTTTCAAATGATGCATGCTGCAGCATTGACCTCATCATTAATAATATTGCACACATTGAATCTGACAGCAGACACTTCGATAATTTGTTTGGAGTTAATTCTTGAACTGCAAAGACCCTCAAATCCCAGACAGCAAGCCAATAACAGCAGATGAATCTATTCATCATCTTCCTCTCCCACCATCTGGCTCTTTATCCCCCAGCCTCAAATTTGTCGCCTATTGTACCCCCAAGCTTTAGGGGTCCTTTAGATGCAAAAAGGAGTCCCATTTCACTTTACAAGTCAGGATTATTCTTTCAACCTTAAGAGGTTTTCTAAAGGGGTACCTGCTGATCAGCTACTTTCTCTCTGGACCACCAAGACAGATTTTGGAGGTTTTTAGACTTGTCGCCTTGGGATCCACATCTTTAAAATTTGCGTAGACTGTAGAATTTTGCCAAAGAACAGCAAAGTAATCAGTTTAAGCCAGTGGAAGAGACAATAAGATTGGGTTAAGCAACACGGATAATCCATTAATTAACGTAACAGTACTTTACACTATACGGTCTTCTTATAGTCCAGATGATATAGTCAGCCTACAGCCTACTGTGAGATGAGATCTACAGAAACGTCCAAACTGTAGCCTGTTTTATATTGTGCTGGAATATTAGTTGTGCAAAAAAGTTGTATTCTGTGACCCAAAAGCACTTCTGTGAAGTTTCATTTAGGAGACAAGGTCTTGTAGCCTGGAACAATTTTTACCAATTTCTTTTTTTACATGAGCTACATAACATACATAGATCCGGGCACTTCATCTTGTCACTGAATATTATGTGTTATGTAGCTGTGTGAAACATATTGGTGGTGCAGATATCCTTAAGATACTTTTGTCAGATGATGCTGTCTTTATTTATTTATTTTTAACTTGTCCTGTCCAGCATCATAGCAAGCTGAATGATGGTCTGACTGCTGTGTTGTGCCAAACAAATTTGCTTTGCCAAGAGGAGCTTTATTGGTATAAGGCTCCTCTTGATAGTTTCATTTTTATTGTTTCTTTGTTTAAATATATATATATATATTTTTATTTATTTGGTATTATGGAATTTATATAATGTGCTGGACCTGACCGGAGGGGACAGGGAAAAAAAGGACAGTAATGGAGAGAAGTTAAAAGGAAAGCGGAAAAAAGGAAAAGGAGACAAAGATACAGTAGATAGAGGCAACGACCCTTCAATCCAACCTAACACCAGACAACCAACTGCTACACCTGTACAGAACCCCAACACAGAATTTCTAAAAGCTTTTACAGGTAAACTAAACTGACAGTCATCAGTAGTTGACAACAAGAAGATGTATCACAACAACAACAAAAGTACCAAAGACCCACACATAAAAAAAAAAAAGAAAAATGAAAAACCTAAACAAAAATAACTTGTGTATAAACCTACTGGATAACTTATTGTGTCAGCATGCAGAGTATGAGGGATGAGCAGAGATGAGTGTGATTGTGCAAATGTGAGCACGCCTCCACGGAGGCTAGGGTCAGACTAGCGATCAGCGGCAATCCCGGAGCACGAACCCAAGCCACCCCACCACAAAGATTCCCCCGAACCCACCCTGAGGTCGGCAGAGGAAGGCCCCAGCCAAAGCCTCCCGGCGGGCCAACATCAGCAGCCATCGACCCCGCTAGGCACTGGCCATCCAGGGCGGTCAAAGCGAAGGGGCCCCGAGCTTTGGCCAAAAGGCAAAGGCAGCCCACCCCCCCTCCTCCTCCTCCTTTGAACATTTCTTGAGATGAGTCAAGGCAAAAAAAGTTTGGAAACCTGTGACAACAAATGTATTTGTACTTATTTATGTCTCACCTGCAGTTCTTGCTACAGTTCTCCTCTGTGATCCCATCCTCATCTTCACCCCAAATGTCCACAGCTGAGAAAATCAGTGCCACCAGCACAGCGAAGCAGCACACCAAGGCAAAGATCACAATGCACTTTTGCTGAGACTGCAAAAGAAGAGAAGGAAAACAACATTGATTACCAAGATATGTTTTCTGCTGAACATAAGTGTAAAAACAAAGCCAAAGTTCTCCAACCTTGGCCCCTACTGGTTGGCTGGCACAGAACAGATTTAGTGCTTAGCTCAGCAGGTTGTATGATGGATGAGAACTTCACACAAACATGTAGGCTTATGTATGACCTTCCAAGTTCAAACCAACATTTAGACATGAAGAAGGAGTGAGAGGAAATGGAAGGGGGAGACAAAAATAGAGAGCAGCGAGAGAGATGAGGGGGTGGCGGATATTGAAAGCATAATAAGAAAACACCATTTTTGGCTGGAGCATTATTTTTAGCTGTGAGCATACCGTGTTGTATTTAATTCCAAATTATCCCACATGGCAGAGGAGGAAGTAGGGGTCACTATGCTCAAGATGGGAAGGGGACTGAATTCCAGATGTTGTTTCTCACATCAATACCTCTGTGACCCACACATTGGACTTTTTCTGACTCAACTACATAACATCTCTCTTTCTGGTTTCAAATAAAATACTGCATGAAAGTGAACTCTTCTAAAGAACTGTTTTCTAATTTGATGTATGATGTACAGAGCTTCAAAAGTATCAGCTCAGGCTAATTAAGTAGGGTAAATATGTGGAGATTTTTAGCAGGAGCCGGCCAGCTTTCCAAAAGAAAGCACAGTGAACTGTAGGTTAATATATATACTGTATATATATATATATATATATGTGTGTGTGTATTATCAAAATCCCATTTTTTATGAATGTAGAAAATGATAAGATCAGAATATACAGCAGTTAATGTTATTATCTTATTTAAAGAGAAAATCCAAATGTTTTGTTTTAGAACTTCTGGGCTGTGGGGGTTAGGGGGTATGTTTGCCTTCTCTCTGAAAGGGTCTCCAAACTCATTGTTAACCAGTCATGTGAAAGAAAAATTAGATATTTGGAACAGACAAACAAGACCTTTGCAAAAGCAGAGCACTATCTATTATCTCTGACAGGAAGTAGAAATGTGCTCTTGTTTCCTATTAAGATTATGTCCAAAGGGAGTTGTGGACCTTTGGAGGATGTGATGGCAAAAATAACTGCAATGTTCTCTGTTGCAGTGTGACACTCATTATGGGGATTTAATGGGGGATTTTAGCCACATTATTCATATTATTTAATAATAAATGACACAAATGTCGGATTTATCATATGAACCTACTCAACGGACACATTACAGCATGATAAGCAAAAATGCTTTACCTTTATAATTTTTAGTATAAACTTCAAACCGTGCAAGGACTGATGTATATACAGTAGCTTTCATATTTAACTGGAAAGCTTTACAACTCACTCCATCACTTGTGCTTTTTATCTTGTTGCCAGTTTCCTCCTCTTCTGTGTTCTGACTTGTTCTGTTACTTGTGGATAAAAGTCCTGGATGAGTACTGTTATGCAAATGTAAATGCTTACACCAGTATCATCCGAAATAAATACATACTGCATGGGTAATTCAATTTTAAACCACGTTATCTGGACAATTAGTTTGACATTATATGATTGAATTTATTAGCTTTGATTTTAGTTGGGCTAACATATTTGTGTATTTTTAATGCCTTTAGTCAGACTAGCAAACTAATGTGTAAACTTACCGAATGACTTCTGTTGTACTGGCAGTGAAAAAAAAAGAGTAATTTTATCATAAAATATATTATTGCTTTATGGAATTGTAGCCTCAGGGTGTTTTCACCATCTTACAGTTGAGAGACTGCTGATGTTCACTAGATGTGACCCAGTTGCTGGGAAACGCCCCAACTATTTGTAAAATGATAACAAATGAATCCTGATCCTTTTGAAAACTGCCAGAAGAGCCTAAACTAATTATCCATGAACACAGCAGATCATTAGCAGAGTCAGCTAAACACATTATCCTCAGAGACTAATCTCATATCATAAATGACCTCTGTGAGCCACAAACACAAAGCATTTTCTTATTTTTGTATGTTTATTGTAGCACAGGGATTCCTGTATAGGTCCTCAAATGGGAATTAAATTAATATACAAAGCAGCCAATAAAGTTTTCTCAGTGAGCCTGAGAGTAGCAGGGATGTTTCAGAAAGCTTCACCCTCTCATGCTTACATAGCCATCAGTCTGAGCTGATGTCTGACTGGGGAATAGCACTTGTGGATGAGTTTGCTCGACCGTGTCATCAAAAGCTTTCTGCAAGGTTGCCAGTAGCACACAAAGGTTAAAGTGAATGACCTCCTGATCATAAGGCTGCTACTTCACGTCCACAGACCTGACTTGACAAAATATGAGGTCACAGGAATGAAGGAAACCTTCATCTTGACCTTACCAGAGGCCCTCTGAGTGCACACTCAGAGCGAATCTAGAGGTAAGGCAAAACTGTCAATCACCTTCAGAACTTCATTCATGTAACAAGAAAAGCAATTAAATCTGAAGGTTCATCCATGAGGGAACAACATGCCTTCAATACTTCCACACTTTTTATTTTCTGGCTGCTGCATTTACACATAGTTGGAGGTGTTTGTTCAAAACAGAGATATATGATGAGGTCAGACTCAAAGTGTGCTCTGGGGACAGTGTTGACAAAGACTCCAACACTGGAAGGCATCAAAACTTGTTCTATTACAGGAAGTGTTCTCGAGTACAATCATTGTTTAGAAAAACTGTTGAAAAAGTCATAAAGGTGGAAAAGTAAAGGGCACTGGCTACAGTGATGATATGGACACATACAGTATGAATGTAGGGACAATTTCATAAACAAGACTAAATAAATAAACCTAACTTAAGACATAGCTATGTTGAGAATTCATGATGTTAAAGCTGTTTTTGTTTTGTTTAAATCTGCCCCTGTATATAATATTGTCACAATGTACAGTAGAGGGAAATGGGACTTTTAATGTGATTGAATAGACATTCTAAAATTACAAAAAAAATAAAAATAAAATAAAATAAAAATAATAATAATAAAATAAAATAAAACAAAACAACTAAGCATTGTGTATTCTGCAACCCTTAGTGTTGCTAAAGGTTGCAAACAACCTTGGGTCACAGAGTTGCATGAAATGACCAGAAATCCCTTAAGAATGGCAGTGGAAATGCCAATGGAAAGTCACTCTGGATAGATTCCTTTGTTGAAATTAAGTGGAATAAAGATAAAGAAAGGCCAACACAGCATTTTAAAGCCACCAGGGATTTTGTGGAGCAGCATGAGAGCAAGTCTTCCAAACCGTAAATCATATTTAAGCTGGATTTATAGTTGCGCAGCATTGGTGTGAGGTCGGTTATGGCATCACCGCCACAGACTCCGCTTATGGGGTGCTGTTAATTTATTTTATTAAAACAAAACTACTTCGTTATATCTAAAGAAAAACATTTGTTTTGCAGACTAACCTAACCAAGAGAGGAAAATAAATTTCAATTGTTGCAGTGAAGTTAATGAAGTGCATGTAAGATCAAAAAGCATTATAAGCCGCCCTATAGCACTGGCACCAAAGATCCAACAGGTTGTGGTGAAGAACTATTCTTAATAATCCAGACTTTTTGATACATGTGATTTTGTTGGCTGGAGTCAGCCCTACACAGTGGTACGGACAGTGAATGGACAGTTGCAGGTAAGGTATTAATTGCATCTCAATTCATTGGTAGGCTGATGATAGTTTCGGAGACTTTAGTCAGTAAATTAATTTAAAAACAAATTTAAAAAAAAGAGCTTGTCTTGCATAATGTTTGTATTATAGCAGGTTAAAACTGAAGCTGGAGCGAGAATCTACTGAACTACTTCTTCTAAAATATTTGTTTGGTTAAAAACTTATGGATGATAGATGCAAACGTGAAGAAAAATCTGCATTTATCAAATTAATTTTGTGTGTACACGGAGTTTGAGAAATAACATCTATCAGATGTAAGCATGGGCAGAGGTTCAGCAACTTCCTAAAATAAAGGTCAACAAATTGTGAAGGAATTACAGAATGTAATTCAACATGAAATAAAAAAGACTATCCATCATCATCATTATTCCATCATCTATAGGACACAATACCATGAAAATATTCAGGAAATCTGAAGAAATCTCTGTGCAGAGAGCATTGCTACCTACGTTCTAAGCTAGCTGATGTGCATCTAATAACTAACTGGGTAATAGTTGTAATAACTAAACATCTAAAATCTAATTAAATCTCTTTCCAAATTAAACTATACAAACTTGTTTTTTCTAATGACTTTCACAGTTACATTTGTGGCTTGCTTAAAAAAAGAAGAAGAAAAGAAAATCTAATAATTTACCAGTACCATAGATTGCCTTGATTTGGATACAAATTGGTCATAAATAACATGATTTAGTGAAACTGCTCACAGGCAATTTAAAAAAAACTCCCCAGAGTCCATTATAAAAGGATGTGAAAGGCATAAGCCTGACTCCTTCACACACGCAAACACACGTACACTGAAACTGTTTCTGTCTTCCTGTTCCGGTCATTTTCTTTGCACACAAACAAAGAGGCAGAGGTGAAGGCCAGAGATGAGAAGGTGGATGTTTATATGCTCAGATCAGAGGCAGAAGTAAATAAATCAAGCAGAAGCTTCCTGCTGTTCTATCTGTAACTCTGTGCCAAAGCTCTGTTAAACCGCCCTTTGCTTTCCGTTGAAAGACAGGATCAATCTCACCTACATGTGAAAATAAGAAAGTTCATAGAGAGTCTTAGGTTTCTTTTTTATCAGACACATCATTTGTCACATATACCTGACATATTTTGTTATGTAGAGAATATATTTGTTCATGTGTGCTTGTTTATCATGACTGCCTTGCTTATTTGCTTGTTTATTTGTATCCAGGATCCCCATTAGCTGCTGGTAAAGCAACATTTCTTACTGGGGTTCACATATAAAGCAATAACACAAGAAATTAGCTTCCGACAGATCAGTAATGGTACAATTTAACTCCCACAACTCAACAACACCAACCCACCCCATACGCCTAATCACCCCATACCTGAAGGAATAGAAATTAAATACAATAAAAGCTAAAATTACCAATACAAATACACAATCGAGTACCAACAAAATTAGATGTCCAAATGAATCTATAATATTTTCATATCCCCTCAGAATTTGATTTATAATAATAGCAATGAAAAAAAAAGTCAATAGAAAAGATTCTTAAATTAGTAATTAGTCAGATTTCTGTGCTGTACCTTTAAAGATTTTTTTTTTAAAACTCATTTTACTTGTACATGTTTTCAGGAAGAATAACAAATTTTTCCACAAAGTGGTGGCTCTGGATAAAACTGTTTACTGCATAGCACATGATCTCGGCATGGGAACTACTACATGGCCGAGTGTTGCCTGTCTAGTGATGTGACTGAGTTGAATATTGACATAGGAAAGTTTTGAATATAAACTTGAAGGCTGAGCACTGGTATTTAAAAATATAAAAAAATAAGACCAAGACCGTTGTTTGTTCACATCCTTAGAAATGAATGCTACGCAAGTTGCAACATGTGAGTAACTAGTAGGGTCAGTGTATGTACCAACTTCTCCTGGTGTAAAGTCACATGGTCGACAGCTGTAAAAATAATGGAACGTTTAGAAAACAAGCTGCTGTTTTGTTCTGCCATGATCTCAAAATGAACCAAACACTAACCTCCTCTACTGTTGTTATATTTATTGTTTTGTTTAGAAGCTACAAATTTTGCAACTCTTTCTGGATTGAGTTCTCTACTGTGCCCCTGGGTGGAAACCTCCTGTGGGTAAGGTTTTTAAAACACACATTTCTCTAAACTTACCAGATAGGCCACATCTTTAAGTCAGCTAATGTGTAGTTTAATGGCTCTTTCTGTATTTGGGCAAAAGCAACAAGGTGAAATTCAGAAAACAAGTAAAGGGTCTCATTTCCCCTTTTCTTTCATCATCTAACTGAGAAAACTAATCTTTAATTTGTTTAATCTTGTGCAGTCAACAAGCAGGTTTGAGAAAGAAAGAGCAGAGAGAAAATCACAAGAACAAATCATTGTGTTAGAAAGAAAACATGAATATTAAAAGTTATATTAAAAAACAATGCAGTACAACTCGGGGGGAGCAACAATGCCAGATTTGAAGTAAATGTGTACAAAATGATCCTCTTTTTCCACTCTGTCCGCACACTTGGATACAATAAGCTTATTACCTCACCTGCCCTTTGTGACTGAAACTGTAAATCTTTGTGGTAATTGCTGTTGTCCATGTCAGTCAGTTTTGTGTTTTCTTTTTCCATTGCTTGTTTTGGGTCAGTTTTCAGTTTAATTTCTTGACTTTCCTGCTTATGAAGTGCTTTTGTTTCATTTTGATAAAGTTTTGATTCATTGCTTGCTTGCTTCCTGCTTGCTGAGTCTAGCTTTTGGGTCCTTAATCACCACAGCACATCAAAGGTTATTGTATTTGGTCCTGCAGCACCAACACCTTTTGTTTTTTTATTTAGCAGAAGCCAGAGTTTGGACTGCAGAGGTAATGCTGAAAATCTTCACTTAAAGCAACATTGAAGTATCTTAAAAAACAAACAAACAAACAAACAAAAAACAAAAAACAGGAATTTATAGTTTCAGATACTTTTTTACTTTTGAGACTGTTGCGTGTACAGTTTAATATACAATATAAAAATTATTCTGTCCAAAAGCAACTCTGTTTTTGCTATTAAGAGAGGAGAGGAATGCTAAATAAAATCAGCAATTTAGCAGATTATTAAATTGTTACATGCTCTTAAACTTAAACTAGCTGTGACTTTGTCCCATAACGAGAAAAAGATTAAAGTTCAAACAAAATTGATGCATATTCAAACATGTTTATAAAATTCTCTCATATTTAGATTAGTTTTCTAACATTTGTTGTTAGATTTATTGTTGGCTGTAATGATGCAACAGGACAAATCAAAACAAAAAACACGTTCTGCATCACCAGCTAAATCCTTGGTTCCCATGGTAACACAACATATGGCTGACACTTTGTCTTGAGAGTCATGTGTTTTGATACAAACCAAACAGACAGAACTTTAAAACCCCTGGCAGGTATAGCGAGCGCTACTTCTCCTCATACAGTGAAGGGTTCTGATAGGAAAAACCTGCCTCACGTGGATGATGGATGTTAATTTGACACTGTGACAAACATTTATGCAGAATGGTCAGGAGCAGCTATCCCCAGCTATGTTAAATCAATATTATACAAGTTTACTTAAAACTCCATGTTTCTGACTTGTTTTGATGGCACACTGATATTAATTATCTACATTCCTGGAGCCATCATAGCCTTGCAGCATCCAGAGGCTGAAAAACCAGGCTTCTCAACTTTTTTTCCAGCTTTGGGCATCACGTTACAGAGGCTATGTTTTGTTTTACAGCATTATGTTACACACCAACAACAAAATATCAACACACTGGCTGTTTTTGGCATGTACCGTGGTTGATTTAGCAAAATAAAACCAGAGGACATCAGAAGAACTGAGGAAAAGCAAGACAGAAAGTAACAGATCAAGAGATAATAGTCAACATCAGACCGACAACTACTAGCTGGAGAGAGATCAGAGAAGAGACAGGATGCAAGAAGGATGCTGTGCTTTATTTTATCCTCACATTAGGACTCTGCCAGAGCGTATAGAGAAGAAAGAGATGATGAAATACACAAAAACCATGCACGTGCACCTCAAAGCTGCTTTGTGCATCTACAGTTTTGGCTTCTGCAAGGTTTTTGGTCCCTTTTTTATCACAGTCATGAAGCTAAAGGTATTTTAAAATGATTTAACTAAGTGAATACAGGAGAATATTGACTGTTGTCGATATTTGCTTCTCTTCTAAGAAGCAAAGTTGTTGTTTTTTTCTCCAGCCTCTCATCATGTTGCATGTTAATATCTATGTGTGTGTATGTGTATGTATACATCTTTGTAGTTTTGGCTAACATGTTACATTATGTAAATAAAGAAAATAACACCCAGCATTGTGACAGTATCCTAACTAACCATCTGCTAAGCTACTTCTGTGATGTAAAATGACACAAAAGCAGCCAATGCCTACAGATGACACTTAAACAGTGCAGGTGTGCAAGTTATTTTTCAGTTGACAGGTGTTAAGATGGTGGTTATTGCTTAAAAACAGGGGAAAACATTAGCTGGCTGGAGTTAATCTCTTCAAGCAAGGCTTTGATCTCTCAGAGATTTAGATTTATTGTGTATTCAATTATTGATGAGATAATTAAACCACAGGGAAAAACTAGTACCAGCATTCAACTGAATGCACAGCCCAGACTGCAGTGCATTTAGCAACTCTAACTTTATATTTCTTACTGTCCATATGCACTAAAATACCACAGGTTTGCTGGTGTGGTAGGACTACAGTCAGAGACTATAATTACTTTCACTGTCAGTGATGGACTGAAATTAGTCATTTGTGAGATGTCACACACAAAGTAACAGCAATGACAACTAAACTTAGTAGAAATTGGTTTTCAAATATCACTGCTGAGTCCAGGATTTACTTTTATAAGCACCTACCTATGTGTAAACATCTTTAAATTAGCTTTTCAATGCAGGGGTGCAGCATGACTGACAGTAAGGGAGCAATATATGACAACTTGCTGCCATGCTCTCTAAATAAGTGCTGAGGAGGCAAGTAGTTTTGTGTGTCCTGTTCCCTTCAGTAAAATGCTGGGACTGCAGTTCATTTCAGTAAAGTGTCTACTCTCTTTTCCCAATGCTCTTCAGCTTGCTCTGTGTTGATATAAGCAAGGATTCATAGAGCTATTCTTGTCATTATACGGTGTTTACTGTTTGACTTTCCATGGATCCTGTCTCCCCCATTTCTGTCTCTGTTTCTCCTTTCTTCTCAGTAGACATTCTTCATCTTTAACCTTAAATTGATCAAAATAAAAAAGAGACTATACTCCCACAAGCATGTTTGTCTCTATCTCTGTTAATTTAAGCCTCATGTCAGTGACAGTTTAACTGAAGGAATTAATCTATGCATCTCCTTCAACAGCTGTTTCGCTAGAAATCTGAGTTCTGTATATAAGTAACAAAGGCAAAAAACTAAAACAGAAAAAAATCATTGATTTTTTAACTCTATGTGCTATTTTAAACTTATTATTTCAGTTAAACAGGTTCAAGTTTAATTTAGTCCTATTACAAACTCCAGCTTATAACTTATGTTTACACAAACGACAGCTGTAACTGTTTAATATTATGTTTAGGGTGGAAGCGTTCTTAGCTGTACTTCTTCCAGCATTGGCTCCAAAAAGCTGCCAGCTCTTTGTCAGTGTTTAAACTCTCTTTGCTCCATAAAAGTGTAAAGCAAATTTATTAGCTCGTACTGTGTGTCCTTAATGCCAAACTGCAGATTCTCTGAATTCATTAAGTATCCGTTCAGATAAACTCAAATAATCCAATTTACATGATATAATTATTTCTGTATCCTCAGGGAGTCTCAGGTAAAATTTTTTGTATAAATATTTTGACCACTGCTGACCTTAACTATGGTCTCCACCCAGCTATATATAGCACTCCTGGCTGTTATGAGCCCACAAACGCTCACTAAGCTGGCCTGAGATTCTGCTCAGAAATAGAGCTGAATGGTTGACTTCAGGGTGGATGCTCATCTTGGTCAGGTGTCACAAGTGTCATAAGTCTTTTTTACGGTCTGTGATCAAGGTGACACCAGTGTTTCACTGCAGGCTGTGGGAAGATGACGGCATAATAAAGCTTCTCTGGAAATTCATCACAGCTGAGGAGGAGGATGCTGAATGGATGTTAACACATAAACTTTCAGAATCAGTAAACTTTCATGGTAAAAGGACACAAAAGTTCCAAGTAAGATACAGTAAAAAAAAAAAAAAAAAAAGCAGGAAAGATGAAGCTGATGAATATCCACTTAGGTAAAAGACACAGAAAACAGCGCATTCTGAATGGTGACAGCAGCTATGGACTTTGGTGCATAAGAGAAAAAATGTTGGTTTACTTTTGTTTGTTATTTTATTTTGTATGTTTCTTTTCAATCCCACTAAATTTATTGAGACACTCAGCAAACACCTAAACAAATTTATGCTGAACAATCACCCCATATAGGATCTATCCCTAATATCCCAGCGCCAGACACTGCAGAACACCCTTAGATGTTTGTGTTCATGACCTGACTGGCTATCATTACACAATTTCACAGTACATTTGAGATAATAACTATATGGAAGAAAAAATGGTTTACAAATGTACTAAATGATCATTAGTGAACATTTCTCTGCATCCTAGAGTTGCAGAGAAATATATATATAAATATATGCATATTGTAAGTCTATGTGAGTCTGTACTTGTATAAAAAAGTAATCAAGACTTGATTTTGAACTTTATTATGTTTGTAAAAATCGATGATGCAGGACTGTTACCATGCTCACATGCATGAATGGCAAAACATAGACATTATTGCTGCCTGTAAAGTGGATGTTATGTAGACAGAAATATAAGCACAGCTGTGTGTAAACACTGAGTTAATTTGTTAAGGTCAAGCACAAATCACTGTGCAAAATAAATAAATATGTAGTTATATAAATATCTTCTAATTAGTATGTTTCACCTCTAGAAGAAGAAGAAAATGTTTTATATTTCTGTTCTTTCATCGAAGGTTTTTAGTTTTAAGAGCAGGGTTCCTTATTTTTATTGTTAAACTGTACTAGTCTCCTTTTAACCACTTCCCTCACACCCAAAAAGTCTGAAATGAGCGAATGTGATGTTTTAATCTGAAAACAGTCTTGCTGCTCTCTTGCTTATGTTCTTCACTCTAGTTTGACACTTTCTCTGTGCTTTCAGGTTTTATTTGTGTGCTTACAAGATATCTAATCACAGGTTTTCCCCCTTTTTGTTCCTTTATTGTGAGGGTAAAGTTGTACCTGTCGGACAGGGAAGGGGTGAATGTCACATAGATTCTGCATTCACATGTTAACGACTTAACTTTTGCTAATGTGCTGCAAAACATTGTAATACGAGAGTTTTATTTTAAACTTATGAGGAGTGAAAACAAATCTTTTTGATTGTCCTTTTCGTGAAAAAGTGCCTTTTTCTGCAAAATTCAGACATCACTGTCACGTGTCACAATCCATCATCACTTCATGAGAACAGCCTATTAGACACAGGAAGTAAGATGGTATTCTCAATAAAAAAATAAATAAAAAAAAGATGGTCTTCTCCAGCCATCTACTTGAATACTTTTCACAGTTTTTTTTTTTTTTTAAATGGCTGGATTAATTAAATACTTCATTACATCTTTCAATGTATTTCACTTGCAGTCAGAAAGATTGATACAAAATAATTCTTCTTCTCTGTCTATCTTGAAACTGTACTGCTCTATGTGCTGTCACTGCTTGTCACTGCTGCCTGCTCTTGCCTTAAATAAAGTGACATAAACTGTTCCTGCCTGGAGTGACAGTGTGCTGTCAACTATCTTTTTAGGCAACCTGAATGAACCCAGTGCTGCAAGCCCTCTAACAATCACCAGACTGTTCAGACAGTTTCCAAATCAGCTTTATTAGAATGTGAGTTTAAAGTAATTGGGCTTGAATTTACATAGGAAGTAGGTTATGTTTACAGAGATTCTTTATTGCTCAGGCCACGGGGTTTTCAGAAAGATAAATGCAAAAGGCAACAATGTGCAAAGATAAAAAAAGTTTTGGAGGAAGAACAACTGACGATAAAGCCTCATGGTTGAATCAAAGGGCGCTAAAGCTAGTTGGCAGAGGACCCATTTTCCATCTCTGGCTAATATGAAAAATAAATAATAACTTCAGCTTGACACCACTGGTCAAATCAAAGATAGGAATAGATGACCTGATTCCTGGCACTTGGTTTTAATGGCTGGATGCCCAGTGCTACACGTCTTTGAAGATTTTCCACTATCATTCTGTTTGACAGCTTTGTCACATCTTGTGCTATTATGGAACTGCTCACTCGTGCTGATGATGGTGGAACAGAAACTCTTAAAGAAAATGAAAAACACTGCAGCCTCAATCCATTTACTTACACAGTTCTGTGTTCAGATATCAATCATAAATTAAGAGCAGGGAGGTCCATCCATCCATCCATTTTCTATCGCATGTCCAGAGTGGGTCGCAGAGGCAGCTGCTTAAGCAGGGAAGCCCAGACTTCCCCATCCCTGGCCACATTTGCCAGCTCGTCCAGGGGGATACCGAAGTGCTCCCAGGCAAGATGAATTGCAATCCCTCCAGCATGAGTCTTCCTGGGGAATCCTCCGGTGGGACGTGCCCGAAATACCTCACTATGAAGGCGTCCAGGGGGCACCCTGACTAGATGCCCGAGCTACCTCATCTGGCTCCTCTCAATGCGGAGTAGCAGCAACTCTACTCTGAGCCCCTTCCAAATGACGGAACAACTCACCCTATTTCTAATGGAAAGCCTGGCCACTCTGGGGAGGAAACTCATTTCGCCCGCTTGCATTCACAGTCTTGTTCTTTCAGTCACTACTCACAGCTTATGACCATAGATAAGGGTAGGAATGTAGATCGACGGGTAAATCGAGAGCTTTGCCTTCTGGCTCAGCTTCTTCTTCACTACGACAGTGCAGTGCAGAGTCTGCATAACTTCAGATCCTACAACGATCCACCTGTTGACCTCACACTTTATCCTACACACATGAACAAAACTGCAAGATACTTGAACTCCTCCACTTGCGGCAGGATCTAATGCCTGACCTGTGGAGAACACTTCATCCTTTTCTGACTGGGGACCATGTTGGATTTGGTGGTCTTGATTCTCATCCCAGCCACTTCACACTTGGCTGCAAATCCCTCCAGTGTGCAGGAAACCTAAGAGTGTCCACATGTGCACTTGGCACCAACTCTAGGCCGCAGTTCGATGATTGACTAAGTAGTTGTATCTTGAGACTTGCGACCGCATGTCCTGGATACTCAGTTGAAGAGAGGGGCAAAGCTGATCACCACCTGGTGGTGAGTTGGCTCAGATGGTGGGGAAGTGTGCCAGTCAGGCTTGGCAGGTCCAAATGTGTTGTGAGGATCTGCCTGGAACATCTGGCAGAGCTTTAACCATGGGTCCTGGGTGTGGCAGGGAACATTGAGTCAGAGTGGGCTGTGTTTCGGGCCTCTATTGTTGAGGCGGCCAACCGCAGCTGTGGCCGCAAAGTCGTGGTGCCTGTCATGGCGGTAATCCCCGAACTCGTTGGTGGACACTAGCAGTGAGTAATGCCATCAAGCTGAAGGAGGAGTCCTATCAGTCCATTTTGGCCTGTGGGACTCTGTAGGCAGCTGGCAGGTATTGGCTAGCTAAGTGGCAAAAACTTGGCCATTGGAGGAGTTTGGAGAAGACATGGAGAATGACTTCTGGAAGGCTTCGAGGAGATTCTGGTCCACCACCTGGCAGCTTAGAAGGGGAAAGCAGTGCTCCATCAACTTTGTGTGGAGTGGGGATGGGGGTCTGCTGACTTCGACTCGGGACTTTAAAGACCTGCACAATCCCACCAACACGTCTTCTGATGAGGAAGAAGAGTCAGGATACCCAGGGGTGGGCTCTCCTTTCTGGGGGTGGATGAGATCTGCCCAGAGTTTCTTAAGGCTTTTGATGCTTCATGAGGAGCATTATGCTCCTCACATGTTGAACAAACTCTTAGAAAACGGCAGGTCTGCTGAAACTCATAGCAGTTTTAAATCTAGGTTAATAACTTCAATTTTCTGCCTATTATCAAAACAACTGTTAATTCATCACACTGGAATTTTATTTCTTGTATTTAATTTCAGTTGTTTTCTGTTTTAATTTAATTTCTTTTATGTCTTTTAAAGTCTGTTTTTAATGCACTTGTTATTGCTTTCTGCACACCTGGACATCAAGGACAGTATCTCTGTACTGGCAGACTGGGGTGGTGATCCTACTCTTTAAGAAGGGGGACCGGAGGGTGTGCTCAAACTACAGGGGGATCATACTCCTCCCTGGTAAGGTCTATTCAAGGGTCCTGGAGAGGAGGGTCTGCCGGATAGTCAAACCGCATACTGAGGGGCAGCAGTGGGGGCATTTTGACCAAAGCTGAACCAGTACTGGTTCGGTGTTGGTGCTAGAGCCAGAGCATAGCTGGTGATTCCAGCAAACCTGTTCGGTTTTCCACAGACGAAGCCAAGTCGGTGCTGCGTCATTGAATGCATATATATATATATATATATATATATATATACACACACACACACACCAATACATACACATTAATGCATACACATTAACACTATATGACATAGCTAAGCACATTATTCATAATATGTATCTGTTGTGAGCATATTATTATTCACTACTAATATATAGAAGAATTAAAAAGGTTTTATTAGATGTTTTTCAAACCATCTCCGCAATTCAAATTGTGTTCTTTTTAAGTAATTTACTAGCTGGCCAATGGTTGTTTCGTAGCCTGCTGCAGCATCTCCTCCTGTAAATATCTAAAAGCAGCCTTTTGTCCCAGCTCTAACCAGCCCCTGACCGCTGATGTAAAGCAGTTCTTAGATCTGGCCCAGCAAAGAGTTGGAGCCTGCTTGGATCCAGTTTTGAGAGCCAGGAGCAGGAGTTTGGGCAGTGGAAAGTCAAAGAACCGGTGCTCAGGCTGGCTCTGGTCCAGCACTCCGAACCAGCACTCCAAACCAGCACTGGAACCAGCTCAGTCGAAAACCCCGAGTGTGGTTTTCATCCTTGTCGTGGAACAGTGGACCAGTGGACCAGTTCTACACCCTCTTCAGGGTCTTGGAGGGGGCATGGAAGTTTGGCCGACCAGTCTACATGTGCTTTTTGGAGAAGGTGTTCGAACATGTTCCTCGGGAACTCCTGTAGGTGGTGTTCTGGAGAATGAAGTACCGGACCCCCTTGAACGATGTGGCCGATCCCTGTATGACTTGTGCCAGAGATTGGTTTGTGTAAATTTGGCTGCTGATCCCAACAATTTTTAAGAAGAGGCGTGAGACTTGTGTCCATTAAAGCCATAATTGGCAGAGTTTATTTATTATCTTCACCACAACTGGCATCACTTTCCAAAGAGCAACTAAGGGCTTTCATACCCTCCTGCTGCAGGTAATTTGCTGGAACAATCTACTGAGGTGGGACTAGACTACACAAGCTAAAATAATATACACCAAAATATCTGAACAACAACCTGTCAAACAGAACATCATAAATAACATATTTACAGATATACATACTTAGACATAAATCAATTACTGAGTTCACAACATAATTGAAATACACATTTCAATTATTTAAACTACTTCCCACCCCTCCTCGTTGACATGGTTTGTTCCAAAAGCTTTTAAGCAGGAAATTAGGCCTACTTCTCACTCTCTTTTTTTTTTTTAACCTCTTCTGCCCTGCCAACAAGACAACAAGAGGTGAGTATTGCCATTCATTTTTTGAGCTCATAATTTTATACACTTAGAAATATAACAAAATAAATATTTGTATAAAAAATGTCATTAAATATTAAAATACTAATTTAAGTTCTCTTTACACAGGCAGGATGGCCAGCCCCCCTCTGCAAACAAACAAACATTTTCACTTTGTTAATATTCAATGAAACCATTAATTATTCTGTGTGGTCGTCTCTACCAATCAGTCCAGTCATATGACTTTTGGTGGTGATGGAACCACCGGTCTGCATCAGTTTGAATTGAATTGAATTGAAAGTCAGAGCAGGGAGGTATCAGTCTCGAATTCTTCTACTACTTTGTAATCTCAAACATGCAGAAAGAGACTTTGGTGAACATTTTCAATGATCTGCAGACTGCAACAGACAGTATAGCCCCACAGTGAACTCCGCATCACTGAGACTAAATAAATGAAGCAAAAGACACTGAGCTTCCAGCTGCTTGGAACAGCCCATTTTCCAAGTTTGTGTAAGTATAATTTGGACAGCCGGACAACACTGAGGTACAAACCACTAATTTACATTTGCATCAGAAATGCCGTATATGGTGTTCTTCTAAGCAACAAATCTAATTAAATAAAACAGATTTACCTCAGTCAATTTTTATTCACTCAACTTTCCTTTGTGCTTTGGTTTTACTTGAACAGCTTGACATTTGGGGATTTGTTTTGCTGGCAAGAGTTGGATTAGAAAATCAATAACCCACTCATGTCTGTGCTCTAAGCTAGTGCCCATTAGCTTTGATTAAAAATTTTAGAAAGGAAGCAGGCTAACAGTTACCTTTCCTCTGTCAACCTCAGTAGCAACATGCCAATAAAAGCATTGCAGGCCAAGAAATTAAGCAGTACATAACCTCACTGTGCACATACACTCATTAAGCAAGATATGTAGTTGATGGACAATTTTGCTACCTTTGTTTGGACAGAGTAATGCTGGATTGTTTTCACATGTTGTACAAAATATGGACGTGGGATGTGAAGCCAGTAAAGAAGTGCCTAAAAAAGTAAAACCACAGGTTGCTAGGTAATGTCTCCAAACTAATGTCTCTCATGAAATACTAAGCCCTTAATTATATACTGTATATTTGGCAAGTAAGGGTTCAAATTCCACACCCTATCCTAACCCGCTTTATAATTTCTGGCCCCAAAAAACCAAGATGGCCAAATGAAGCTTTACATCATGCTAATTTTTGGCTGCTGGAGCTTATTTAACGCAATTTATTTCAGTTTACTGTCAACAAGCAAATAAATGGCCATATTTTCCATCAAAATAGAACAGTAAAGTCAGATTTGGTAGTGTGGCAGATCAACAAATTATAAATTAGTAGTAGAAGAATAGGTAAACTAATGCCACCTGGATGCATGGAACGCAAAAACCACTCATCTTACCTGATTTTTCAATTAAGGAGTAACTCAAATGGAATATTTATATGGAAAGTACAATTTTAACAAGCTTCTGTTTCGTTCGTGATATGACCAATTCTCTTCTAAGATTTTGGTCTTTATTTGTTGATTTTTGTTATGATCTTTTAAGAGCAATTAGAAATACATCAGTCTAAAATTTCCCATAACTAAGTTGAGACCGAGGGATTATCAAAGCCCTGCAATACAATTCAAACTCCTAAACTCATCCAAAGCTCTGCTTAGACACATCTGCACTTATGATAATCACTTATCTGTAAAGACTTTTTAGTCTTACGCCAATCATCACTTCATTATGCTGGTCTTATTGCACTGTGTAGCTTTATGTTAATGAAACACTGTGTCGTGGTATTTTTATGCTTTTTCATCTTGCAAACCCAGATGTAATTATCAAATAATATGATGTACCTAAGGGTCCAAGTGGCCTTCTGCATAACACAATGTATAACAGGATTTATTACTTCCTCCAAGGCCGAGGTAATGTTTTCAATGACTTCTGTCTGTCTGTTAGCATAACACAAAAAGTAATGGATGGATTTTGATTGAATTTTCAGGAAATCTCCTAAATGGAATAAGGAACAAGTGATTAAATATTGGGGGTGATCCAGATTACTGCCTGGGTCCAGGAGTTTTTTAAGGAATTCTTTACAGGAACAAACATCCATCGGTGAACTTTGTCACATCTGGGTTTTGTCGGTAAAAACAAAAGGTTGCTAAACTGTAACACCATTGGATTTTTAGCGTCGATCCTCATAGAATTGTTCAATATTTTATTTTTCTTTAAATATGCTGAAATGTTCTTTTGGGGTTGGCTGTCATAAACATAGTTGTTCCACAGACAACAAGAGATCATTTTTCGAAATAGGAAAAAGACAAAATCCCAGATGTAACTGGCTAGCAGCTATCAATGTTAATGATAACAACCTCGCAGTCCTTTTTCTTTTATGGCTTTACTGTTTAAAACTTATCGTTTTTGGATGAATGCCGAAAATACCATGAATTGGCTGGTTACTGTAACAAAAAACTTCTGTTGGTGGTTTTTGTAAAATTCTCAATGTTTCTTACTTAGCAACTCCTTTACAAAGTGACGGCAGATATACATGAACACATTAATTTGGTCCTACTGCCACAAGCTTCGTCTCATTTCTTTTTCTAGCCTTGACACTGAGGGCATCAATATGGAAAAAACGTAAAAAATACGAGAAGAAGTTGCACACTTCAACAAGTGACAAGCTGTTCATGGTCATGTGACCGAGGTTTGTACCTGCGGATACATCGCCAGGATGTACAGCAGGGTTATCAGAATGTCACGTGGACTGGAGAAATGCAGCCAAATGGTGACAAAGACAGGGAAGGTAGTTCATACAGTGGGGCATTTAGCAAAATGAAGATTAGATCATAACAACAAAAAAAGGTTTGCTGTTGAGAATTTTTCAAACTTTTTATCTTTATTCACCATAAAAATCTTCTTAAGTCTTAGAAATCAAACAAACTGACTCTTCTTGCTTGTTATTCTCTACCAGATGTGACGAGTAAAATGTGACGAGTAAAATCTCTCTTTCTGCCAGCTCTCCTGTCATTCTGTAGATATGAACACTGAGTTGTGCTCAGCGTCCATCACCACCACGAGGAGCAGATGTGATGAGGTGGATCGGACACCACCAGTTACGGGGTCAAGGTTTGGTTGTGTCTGTGTATAAAAACGACATACCTTCAACTTTTATCCCAATGTACATTAACAACCACT
>JBAMHW010000018.1:22649068-22666511 GCA_037177495.1 Rhadinocentrus ornatus | reverse complement strand
ATAGGCTCCAGCTCACCCCGCGACCCCTAATGGGAACAAGCGGTACAGAAAATGGATGGATGGATGGATGATCAAATTAGACAAGTGAATGGCCCTTAACCTCATACAAATTTTAGTGAGATTTAAAACAATGAAACAAAAGAATAATTTACACACAGTCACAAATTTTTGACTTAGAAGGTTAGCAGGTAACGTATTTGAGGTACAGAAATAAACAAGTAATTGGTAATATGGAAAATAAAGTGCTTTGTATGTCAAAATAAATACACAGCTTAACTAAATTTGGATCTCTAGCTCAGGACGTCAAGAAGGTGTTGCATTTCAGCTACATAAATATACATGCCACGAATAAGACAGAAAATAAAATGCTGAAATCTGTATTTTCAATTAAATAAATGCAGCTTTACCAAACTTATATATATACGTAGTATATATTGACAGTTATAGCCAAGCGGCCAAGCATTAAAATATCCACCTGTCAGTTCAATACAACAAGAGGATCCGCTTGAAGCACTTCATAATGACTGGGATGAGAGCGACGAGGCAGTAATCATTCAGGCAGGCAATGGTTGTTTTTTTGTGCACAGGCCCATGGAGGACTTCAGGCAGACAGGAACCATGAAAAGCCGCAGAGACAATTTAAAAATGTCTAGAAAAACATCTGCCAGTTTGTCTGCACACAATTTTAGTGTCTAACCTGACACCTTATCTGGACCTGCAGCCTTGCTGATGTTGATCCTCCTCAGGGGAGGGAATTTAAATATTATTAAATTGTTATTGTTAGCCATTTACAGCCATTAACACCTGCCCAGTAATGCATTCTCTCCATGTAGTTTCTCTGACTCTGTTTCTTCATGTCTTCTATGTGCAAACAAGTCCCGAACATTGATCCCAGCTCTCCTCTCAAAATCAATAAGTCAATTGCAATTCCATTAAAATGACATTAGAATCTTGCTGACTATGATGAGACTTGAACCCACTGGAAACCCACCCCATGAACAATCAGTCCCTGTATCCAGTCAAGTATTCCTCTTTGTCCAGTTAACTGTGAGTAGTTAGTTATGAGGAATGGAAACAGCATGCATAGTGAGTAAAAGGTTTACGCTGATTCAAACAGCATCCTTTAATGCTGTTGATGATATGCAAGGAAGGGTGTCCCTAAATTATTTATTTACATTTTTTAATTGAATTGTAATATTATTTGACTAGTGTGCACTAGTTTTTATTCTTAGTAGTGATTGATACTATATACGATATATTAAGTATGCTTCTAAATTTGGAATAACTCTTTTTGGGGAACAATAGACTTAAAATAGAGATCTTAACTTAGCCAGAGGCATGAAGACTGTTAGATTGTATGAAAACATCTGTGGACCACCAAGACTGGGGAGGTGTGCAGAACTCCATATGGACCACACAATAAAGTTCAAACTGTGCTCCCACTGGATCAGTCTTTGGCTTCAGTGGCCAGGTTGTTGAGGAACTGTCTCTTTTTGTCCATATTAAACAGTTAAAGCTTGCATTTGTGTTTACATGAAGACCAACAATAGTCCTCTCTTGGAGAGGACTTAGTAGTGGCACTTTTGATCTGATCGAACGTACAATCAGAATAAAAAATGCGTCATGTAAACATGTTAGCTGATCTGATCGACCTCGATCGGAAAGAATTTACAATTCGACCGAGAGGGGTGGTTTAAACCTTTTCACAATCGAAGAAGCAGGAAGAAAAACAACATGTCTACACTCATTCTGATAGTTTATGTGTGTATGTTGTTTCTGCGCATGATTGAACCATGTAGGGGTGACATGATGTAATGAGTTTTAGGGAAGACTTGAAACATGGCGGCAGCAAAACAGAACGGGACTGTGGCAGATATGTTTTTGTTAGAAACTAAAAGAATAAAGGGTTATTGAGCAAGTCAAAAGAATTAATTTTCACTTTATCCAATGTCCATGTAAACATGTCAGCTGGAATCTCCAAATAGATTAATTTCAATCAGATAGATGAAATATTTGTTCGTAGCTAGTGAACTGATTTCAATATGATTATGTAATGTAAAAAGTAAAGAAAACTCTGTAAAATCAAACAAGCAATGCTTTTTTGTTTTGTTTTATTATCAACAACTGTTTACTTGGGATGATTCTGGATTGCATGGCTTTAATCACTGCTTCGCAGTTATGTTGATAACCAGGAAAACTTGCTTTGAGCCAAATCACACGTTTTATCAATGTTTGTTCAGCATTTTGGGCTGTCTAACTTTGCACAGTTGTCACATCTGGTGGTTTCATGACTTAGGCTTTATAAAATATAAACAATTTGGACAGAGAAATTTTATCTCCCACAAAAGACAGTTGGTGAGATGATGCTGTATAAATGTTGCATTATGATCAATAAATCAATCAATCAGACTTTATTTATAAAGCACTTTTCATAAAATAAAATGTAGCCCAAAGTGCTTTACAGATTTTAAAAGAATTAAAAAGAATAGCCCACCGACCCCCCTCCCACCATGCTCCCTGCCCTCCATCATCACATGTACATATTCACACACACACATAGTCAGATTAAAATGTCGGTGAGCACAGACGAGCCAAGTAAGTAAACACCATCACAGGAGCCGTCTGCACCAGGAGTCGGCCGGACCACGGTGGCCAGGGCACCAACACGAGCACCAGCCAAGAGACCAATGCCACCGAATGCACCACCGCAAACATGGCCGACACAGACCCTAGTGCAGAGGGCTGCCTCTGAGGAGCACCGGAAAACATATATGTAAATGATGAAATAGATAAAAATGAATAAAACGGTAAAAAGTACTAAAAACAGGTAATAAAATATTATAAAATAAAAAATGATCAAAAACATGGCAATGTTTATGTACAATATCATGAAGTACATTACATAATGCATTCACTTGCACTTCGGCATCTAAGGTAAATGTCACTGAATATTTCTTTGAATTTAGAGATTATTCTTGGGGTGGCACCTTGGGGGGGTCAAACTGATTTAAGGAAGGTCCTACATAAGGGTCATAAAAAATTGAGATGGATTATTTTACTTTAAATTTAAATACAATTTTTTTTTTTTATTTGTAATATCCTGCTTTCTAGTCCTCCGAGCTGGAAATCTGTCCTGACCAAACGTGATCTAAAAAAACAAAAACAAAGAAGAAGAAACATAGCAACAACCGGAAAACACAACACCCAGCATGGAAGAGGATATGAGGGAATGATGGTGGTCTTGGGGCTATTGTTAACAGAAAAAGCCAGAACGGAAATACAATAACAGACTGGACACCGTGTGAACACGGACTTTATATCCTTCATTGCTCTCCTGTCAGCTCGCTCTCTGATTGGCTACATTCCGTTCCACATCACAGTCCACAAAGTCACAATTCAGAGGTCGTCAGCTTTCCTCACACACATGAAGATTTTTGGTCGTAAATATTGAACATGTTCAATACTTTTCACTCATAACACACCTAAGACCAAATGATAATTTTCTAGAAAAATTTTACAAGAGTCAGGATAATCGACAGTTTGTTGTCCTTGATCGGGAAGGGGCAAAATTGGAACAAAACAGCTCGATAATCTTTATGTGTGTACCAGGCTTTACACACATGCACACACACACGAAAGCAAGAGTTGCTTCCAGTTTTGAAGCAATACTACATAACTTTCTGACTCATTACGATGGCACACTGCAATGCATTATGCACATTCCTGGAGCCGTCATTGTGCTGCAGTGTCCCAGGTCTGAGAAACTGTACTTCCCAACTTTGTGTTCTAGCTTGGATTATCATGTGATAACTGTGTTTTGCTTTACAACAATGTCACCAGCAACCAGGTTTTTTTTGATATGTACTTTGGCTGATTCATCAAAGAAATTCAAAAAGGCATTACTGGAGGAAATGAGGAAAATAAAGGGAGAAATTGACCGAGCTAAGAGAAGAGTCAAAATTGGATAGACTTTTACTCGGACATAGCTCAGAGAAGAAACAAGATGCAAGACAGATGCCAAATTAGCCTTCGTTAGGAGGAGCCTCAATGAGAAAAATCTGCCAAAGTTCAGTAGTGCCACTTCAAAGACTTATTGAAGAATTTATTTTAAGGTGCAACTTTTGCCTTCACTTATTCATTCATTCTATTTTCAAGTGCAGTTTGGTGAAGTTTAGGCACCAAAACTTTTTGGTTGGTTTAGGCCGTCTCAACTATTTGGTAAGCATTAGGAAAAGATCAGACGGACTTTTGCTCCAAGTTGACTCTTGTAAAACATTTACCACATGTTTAAAACATGTCACATCATCTATTTATAAGTCTGCTTTTTTTCCACCTTATGTTTTGACCTTTAACACAGTTTGTTTTCTTATATTTTACATGCATGCAATAAAATATTAAATAAAATATAGACAAAATACCCACTAATTTATCTTTGCTTCTTTACTTACTCCTTTCAAATTTCTATATTTTTTAAAAGAAAAGTAATAAGACCAAAAAAAATAATCACGTTACCACTCTCAAAACACCTGCTGGTGAAGGGATACACGAGTTGTGTGCTTTTGTTGATAACTGTGCTATGTTGTTCTTGTCTTACTAAAAAGTAGATGTTTTTGCAGAAAGTTGCATTTTTTCCCAACAGCTCCAACTGTCTGATGGTGTTTCCTGCAAATGCTCCCCTCTGCATATCTAAAATATTAAGCGTATCCTATTGCTTGTGGTCACGTCACAATCAACTACACGTCACTGGTTGTGCATGTGCTGTGAACGTGTCTGTGTTTGTGGCAGAATTAGCACGATGTTGAGTTACACCGGCTCAGCTGGTGTATGCAGACGGAGGATGGTTTACTTAGTATCCGTTCACACACATACCCACTCAAGCATACACATGCTTTGCGAGCCAAAAGTGTTTCATTAAAGTTCTGCCAGCAGAGCTGCTTGGGCCTGATACCCTGACAAGCCACAGGCCTCAGCTAAATTATCACGATGGCTGGGAACAAAGAAAGGCAGAGAAAGGGCCATGAAGGGAGACTGAAGTGGTTCACAGAAAGAATTCACCTCTTCTTCTCTTCCAGTTTACTTTAGGTTTAAAAACACATCATCCAGCCAACAACCAAAGCCTTATGGGCCTGTATTTAAAGACTGAGGGGCTGTTTAGATTCAGATGTTAAAGATGATGAATTGTATAACGGCAAATCTTTTCAAAAAGATCAATTAAAAGAACAAACTTGAAAAGCTTCTGTTGCAGCTAAGTAACAAAGTTAGCTATAGTCTTATTGCAAATTTGTAGCCTCTACAATTTTACACAGTGTCAAACTATGTAGAGATCAGATCATTTTGTCTTTGTGCTTCAGGCACTGTTGCCCACATGTCTTCAGTTCAAACAGATTAATTAGCAGCAACTCTTTGATAAGGTGTCATTTAACAAGGATAAAACATGAGTGTTAGGTGTTATTATTGAAAAGGGATGCATCGATACAGATACCAGTATCGGGTATCGGTCCGATACCACATGCGTGTATTCATACTTGGTATTCATAAAAGTGCTCCAAAACTACAAAAACAATACCAATGTAAAAAAAAACAAAAAACTAGTGCTGTCAAACTTAACACGTTAATGCAAAGAGATTAATCTGTGTAACTGACGCACATTTTTAAAAAAGCATTTCCACATAAACCACTAATAACCACTAAACCATGTGAAAAGTCCAAGGTCGGCACCCATGTTAGCAAACATGACATTAAAGCACTACTAGCTGACCACAGATCAGCCCTGCTCTCCACACTCTCGACGTCCTATCATAAACTTAATGACAAATGAGACAAATAAAACTGTTAGCAACCACAACAGACTGTAGTCACTAGAAGAAATTGCTGACACTGTTCACCAGACTTGGAGGGGAAAAGCAGACGTTCCAGCGTTTGGCTGATTGGGCTCTCCGATGGGATTAAAGGTCCAAACCCTATGTAGTTCTTTTCTAAACTTCTGCAAGAAGCCACAAGGAAATCTTCTTTTCCGCACCTGAACTGGACTGGGCTCATTGTGGTGCAACTCTCAAACCAAAGCCACAACTTGTTATCCTCTGCTTGCACCACTTCCAGAGAAGGGAATGTCTGGAAATGTGGCATCGGTGCATCCCCATTGGGGGGTGGGTGGTATTCTTAATTTCCACTAATTATTCATTAATAAAGCTGCTTCACATTCCTTTAAAGGACGATCATTGATGTTAAGATTCAGCTGGTGGTTGTTGTAACTGTCAGTCCAGTGTTGTAAGAGTTAAACCTGAGAGGACATTTTTACATGTGTTATTTTGCAACAGCTATATCGAACTTTTTCTTGACATAGCCTTTCACTGTGAGCAGAGTGGATGCTCGTTTATTACGTGTATGCTTCTGTCAGCCTTGTGTGTCTCTTGGTCCCTTTCACTATTACAGGCTTTTGGGATGCTGATGCTTACAGCTGGCACATCAAGAAGTTTGTAAGTAGAGATAAAATTAGGACAAGGAAAAAAACTTTGAAATCACCGATTCTGAAAATTTAACATGATAGCACTGTAAAAATAAAAAAAGAAAAAGAAAAACTTTACTTAATGCTTATCCTCAGCGGAGCTTGGAACAAACTATTCAGATTTGACAGTTTAAAAGGTATTAATTCCCAATGATATGTAATATTAAACTACTTTAGCAATGATTATTCAAAATACCAATTATAAGAAAATCACACCTATCATTATTTTTTAATCTGTTCTTCTTTTGTTTTTACTTGTATCTTAACCAGTTTTACTTCCTGTTTTAGTTTTAAACTGTCTTTATTAGTTTCATATATATAGTGCCAATTAACAACACAAGTCATCTGAAGGACTTTTAAAGGTACAGGCATGAGTGCAATTAAATCTAATTTCCATTATAATTGTGTTTATTTACACTACCAGTCAAAAGTTTGAAAAACTATAATATCCACAAATAATATAGTGTATATAATAATATAGTGTAAAAAAAAACCTCAATCAGAACCAGACTTTATCAGCCAGTTGGGGGTTGAGACTCCTGCCTATACTGCTGCTCAACTTTAACAATTTGTCTCAGTCAACATCTTTATGAGGCCTTGGTGGTTTGTCTTGTTTGTAAAAACACTGTTTGTTTCTCTGAAATCTGTTATGAAAATTGCTTGTGTTAATTGATGTTTACACTGTGCCATGGATATATAATTTCCCTTTGAATTGAAAATTGTTATAATAATCAATGGCATGTAATTGTCCAGTTAAAATGAGCAACAATGGCAGAATTAAAATTACAGCCATGTTCAATGTAGATATTTAGATGCCGCTCAGGACAGGTGTAGCTAATAATGTTATACTGGTACCATCTGCTTTACATCTGCAGTTTCCAGGGTCATTCTCTTTGTGTATGTTTTTTTTGTCCATCTGTGCTTTTCCTTGTTTGGAATAATCAAAGTGATGGCTGTGTATAGGTCTACAGGTCTATACAGAACCGTTGCCCCATCAAACATGTTCTTCTTGCACATATTCTTCAAAAATTTATCATCTCTTTGCACGCTGTGCATCCTTGACTGAACTGAATCGAAATTAATGTTTCCCCCTAATTGAACATTGACAGTATCTTAATGAGAACTAATGCAGATTGCAGCTGCTGCTGACATTAAATAGATGAGGTTCCACACATTTGTTGTACTGTTCTATCAGGGACACAAATCATTGACACACAGGACTGGCTGCTGTGAAAATTACTGCTAGTTTTACAACAATTTAACGGCTTAAAAACTCTAAAATATACATATTCTGGCTTATGTATTTTAATGCAAACCAACAAAACTGATCAGAGGCATGTATAAAACTATAAAATGTGCTACAGCATGAATGTAAACATGTAACCTGATATTCCTACAAATATATGAAACCTGTATTAGTCCACAGCTGAAAATGATAGTAGTTGTATAAGAATGAGTCAGAAATAGTAGAATTGTTACACTTTCTGGGCTTCTAAGCCAACCTGCCGTTTAAAACTGCAACAAAGGTCCATCACAGCTTGCATTATGTAAAACTATCTTATATGCTAAAGAATTATACAAATAACAAAAATTTCATAGCTTCACAACATGCCTAATTTTTCTTTGAATAATAAAAAAATGCTTATGTTTTGCATGACATTAAACCATCACAAATAATTTATTGCAAAACTATAACATGATCAAATATACTTAAAAGAAGTTAGGCCCCATTTTACCAAATATTAACTTTTGACTTTTTAACTTTACTTCCAGTCATGGTTGGTTATAGTCAGATATTAAAATTTACAATACCAGTCACACGTTTGGACACACTTACCCATTGAATCCATGGGAAAGTGTGCATAATTTTGACTGGTAGAGTACATGGTTGGGGATAGGATTTTCATGCCTGTTCCTTCCTCTCGAGTGCGCTCCACCTCACCTGAGTACTAGTGACCGGTTACAGCACTACAATACCCAGAAACCCTCTGCTCAGGCCATCTTGGACCACACCTGTTCTCTATCATTATCAGTGACTGCACCTGTTCGTCTGCCTACTTATACTCCCTGCACAGACTGCTACATTTTGTTGTGTTCCTTGAATCTCTTTGACCCACACTGGTCATTTTTGTCGCAGCAGCAGCTTTAGTAAAAGCTCTCAAATCTTACGTGCGTTTGTGTCCAGCTTCTCTCTGGCTCAGCCTGACATAATACAACACCACCATGGACACAGCAGGTACACCACCACCCGATGAGGGACCCTCCTCAGCGATGGCATCATCCCCGGATCCATCCACGGTCCTTTCCCGGTTTGCTGTGATAGCCATTGATCTGGAACAGCGGGTGGAAAGACACAAGGCCAGGATGGCTGATCTCCTAAGGCACTTACAGATTCTGCCTCACACACAGCCGTCTCCACCACCGGCACCTGGCAATAGGACTCCGCCTGCAGCGAGGGCTACTGCAGTGCCTGCCAACCGGTACACCTCCTCCCCAGTAAGGCTCCTTGAAGTCTTTTACGGTTACTCATCTGGATGTGCTGGGTTCCCTCTACAAGTTGACCTCTTCTTCTCCTACCATCCAAAGCTACAGGACGGAGAGATGATCGTAACAGTCATCTTTCTCCTTGGAGGACTTGCACGTGAATGGGCTACGGCAGTCTGGAATCAGGGAGGTGATTTTCTCGTTACATATGCACGTTTTGCAACCCTCTACCGTGCTGTTTTTGATCATCCTCCAGGGGGCAGAGAAGGTGGTGAACGGCTCCTCCGTTTACAGCAGAAAGCCCACTCGCAGAGAACGCATTAGACTTTCGGACGGTGGCGGCTGCGAGTGGATGGAATGAGCTGGCTTTAATCTCTGCCTTCCGGCAGGGGCTCACAGCTGAGATAAAGACTAAGTTGGCCTGTCAATACGACACCCTGTCATTGGATGCATTGATCTCTCTGGCGATCCAACTCGACAACCTCCACCAAGAGAGACATGGCGCTGCCAACCGTCCTCCTGCTCGAGAAGACACTGACGAGAAACCAATGCAGTTGGAACAGGCTAAACTGTCAGCAGCGGAATGGTGGCGCCGGAAGGAGAGGGGCCTGTGTCTGTTCTGTGGGGAGGGGAGTCACCTCCAGCCTGATTGCTCCCATATCTCCAGTGCTAGAGGGGATAAAGGAGGTCGCAATCCGGACGACCCCTGGGTGAGTGTTAAACCTCCCACATACAGCTCACATCAATATTTCATCCCAGTAACCGTGTGTGCTGGTAATGTGAGTCTCCCTGTCTCCGCCCTAGTTGACTCGGGGGGCCGCCGGCAGCCTCGTAATCCCTGCACTGGCTCATCAACTTGGCTTATCTCTCCACCTGCTTCCTACACCCATAGCGGTCCGTGCCATCAACGGAAGACCCATCAGCGGGGGCTTGGTCACCCACTTCGTTGGCCCCATCGAACTGAGGGTGGGGAAGCATCTGGAACGACTCTCATTCTATGTGCTTCCTCAATCCCGCCATCACCTGGTTCTGGGATTACCCTGGCTCGTGGAGAATGAGCCCGCCATCCACTGGAAGGACAGAAATGTGAGATTCCACTCCTCGTCACCAGGCGCCTCTCCCCCGGTGCTGCAACATGCCGCCACATCAGTTGAGAGACCCTCCACTGTGGTAGATCCCTCTATTCCGGGGGTCTATCAGGACCTGACAGCGGTGTTCAGCAAGGCCCAAGCCACACACCTGCCACATTACTGGTCGTGAGATTGTGCCATAGACCTCTTGCCTGGCACCTCGCCCCCTTGGAGTCGGATCTATCCTCTCACCCAGGCTGAATATCGGGCTGTGGAGGCTTATGTCGAGGAGGCCCTCAAACAAAGGTTCATTCGCCCATCCTCCTTACCTGTGGCAGCGGCCTTCTTCTTCATTGACAAGAAGGATGGCGGCCTTCGGCCAGGTATTGACTATCGGGGGCTTAATGATATCACAGTTAAGTACTGCTATTCTCTGCCTGTGGTACCTAGTGCCCTGGACCAGCTTCGGGGTGCCACCATCTCTACCAAGTTGGACCTCTGCAGCGCATACAACTTGGTGTGCACCAGAGAAGGAGACGAGTAGAAGAATGCCTTTAGCACCCACGCTGGCCATTTTGAGCACTGTCTAATGCCCTTTGGATTGGCCAATGCTCCCTCGGTGTTCCAGGGCATGATTAATTACATATTACTGAACATGCTGGGCAAATATGTCATCGCATAAATTAAAGAAAAATCCTTATCTACTCCAAAACCAGGTCCCAGCAGGTGCAGCATGTTCGGCAGGTTCTGGAGCGGCTGTTGGCACATCAGCTGTATGTGAAGGCAGAAAAATGTGAGTTCCACCAATCCACCGTCTTCTTCCTGGGTTACATCGTTGGTCATGAAGGGGTGAGGATGGATGGAGTTAAGGTCAACGCGGTTACTGCTTGGCCACAAGCCTTTGTGGTGGAAGTAGATGCTAGCGACACCGGCGTGGGGGCTGTTCTTTCACAAAGCTCAGGTGAGCCGCTGAAGCTCCACCCATGTGCTTTCTTTTCCAGGAAGCTGTCACCAGCAGAATGCAATTATGATGTAGGGGATCGCAAACTGCTGGCTGTGAAATTGGCTCTAGAGGAGTGGAGGCACTGGCTCGAGGGAGCGCTTCACCCTTTTCAAATCCTCATAGATCACCGTAATCTTGAATATCTCCGCACTACCAAACTGATGAATCCACGTCAGGCGAGGTGGGCACTGCTCTTTTTCCGCTTCAACTTCTCCTTCTCCTACAGACCTGGAAGCCGCAATACGAAGGCAGATGCATTGTCACAGAGAGATGGTCAGAGTATGAAGCCCACGGAGCTGACGCCCATCCTGCCAGCCTCCAACTTCATTAACCCCATCATTTGGGACCTGGACGCCGACATCAACCAGGAGTTGAGGCAGACTCCTGCTCCTCCAGAATGTCCGTCCCATCGCAAGTTCATCCCTTTGAGTCTCCAGGATAGAGTGATCAGGTGGGCACACACGGCAACATCCTCAGGGCATCCTGGAGCGAAACGCACAACAGACCTGCTTGCCCAGAAATACTGGGGGCCCCGCATGGCTGAGGAGGTCCTTCGTTACGTGCGCTCCTGTTCTCTGTGTACCACCACCAAACCTCCTCGTCAGCTGCCAACAGGGAAACTTATGCCGCTGCCAGTCCCACAGAGACCGTGGTCCCACATAGCTGTGGACTTCCTGACCGACCTGCCAGTCTCTGAGGGTTATATGGTTATTCTGGTTGTAGTGGACCACTTCTCAAAGTTTTGATCATCCCTTTAACTAAACTTCCCACTGCTTTCCAGGTCGCTGAAGCCTTGTTTGGCCAGGTCTTCCGGAACTTTGGTCTGCCTGAGGACATCGTATCGGACCGGGGCTCGCAGTTCGTCTGCCGTCTTTGGGTTGCGGTGAGCCTGACTTCGGGATACTACACGGAGTCCAATGGGTAGGCTGAGAGGACCAACCAGGTGCTCGGGAGGATTCTACGGTCCCACTGCTCCTGGAACCAGCACAACTGGTCCCGGTTCCTGTCGTGGGCGGAGTATGCCCAAAATTCTCTCAGGAATGCCTTGACGGGCCTGACACTCTTCCAGAGTGTGCTGGGGCACCAGCCCCCTTTAAGCCCATGGAATCCAGACCTGGCGGGAGTTCAGGCTGTAGATGAGTGGTTTTGCCGGGCTGAACAGGTCTGGGAGGCCACGCATGTCCAACTACGCCTAGCAATACGTCACCAGAAGATCCAGGCGGACCGTTGTCGCTCAGAGGCCCCCACCTTTTGACCTGGTGATCGAGCCTGGCTGTCCACCAGGGATCTTCGCCTCCGTCTTCCCTGTAGAAAATTGGGCCCACGCTTCATTGGGCCCGTCAAGATCCTGCAGAGGGTCAACGAGGTGACGTACACTCTTCAGTTGCCTGCTCACTTCCGCATTTCACCCTTGTTTCATGTTTGACTCAGCCTCTCCTCTCCTTAGCATACAGCACATTCATAATTAATGCTTTGATAAATCAGACTGTTCCTTCTCTGTTAAGATCTTGTAATGGTCTGAGAAGCATCATTTGTTTTGCCTGGTTAATCCCTTGTTAGTTCAAGATGATAAATAATGTGTCTATCCAAAGTGCAGAATCAGTGTTCTCTCTCTGTCTCTCTCTGTCTCTGTCTCTCTCTGTCTGTGTTTGTGTGTGTGTGTGTGTGTGTGTGTGTGTGTGCATGAAGAGAAAAAAATGTCAAGGCTGCTGGTGGCTCATGGTAGACGGAATCAAACCACCATCGTTTTACAGTAACTCAACTCACAAGCAGTATGCAATCTACATTACATGTGAATCAATCCTAATGTGGTAGATAGGAGGAAAAGCACTGCGCTGCCTTTGCTGATTAATGTGAAATACAAAACTGATCTGGTCACTTTTGCACTAATGTTTCTCACCCATCATTCA
Source organism: Rhadinocentrus ornatus (assembly GCA_037177495.1). Taxonomy (NCBI): domain Eukaryota; kingdom Metazoa; phylum Chordata; class Actinopteri; order Atheriniformes; family Melanotaeniidae; genus Rhadinocentrus; species Rhadinocentrus ornatus. The sequence continues at coordinate 22,653,539 of JBAMHW010000018.1, read as the reverse complement.
GACATGTCTTTGAAAGTGATGGGGAAAGCTACTGTGTATGTGTGTACGTATGGTTATATAATGTAATTGTCTTCATAGAGTTACAATTTTCCCACACCAGCATCATATACAGTATCGGTAACAATTATATTAAAGCACCAGGTACATAGTGGTTGTGTGGAATATAGCTAGAAGCAACTGAAAACATCACCTTTCTAAACATCTAAACTAACTCAACAGTCGCTGCTGTACATACAAGAGTTTAAATGCACCATAGTAACAGTGTAATTGTTATAAGCTCAAGAAAAACATGTTTGCTTCACCAGAGGATTCTGCATTATGTTTTCCAGAGTCACACAGCCACAAAAAACTTTAGAGTTAAGGTTTTTTCTTAACATCATATCATTCACATTAAGCAAACAAACAACCACAATAGGAGCAATTAATACTATCAATATAAAATCAAACAAAGCAGATACTGAGCAAGAACAATTACAAAATGTTGTTTTGCTAATCGAAGGTAAAACCATGCAGCTGAAAGTTTGTACACTACAAATGAGCCCACTGCTGCTGTGCATGTCTGTCTGTTATTGTCACTGCAACAGCTAAAAGTGATACAACTGTATGTCTGACACAAATTGTTGTGGCAAAATGTCATGGAAACACTCCAGAGGGGTAATTAACACATGACACCGACACATTCATTGGCCACCAGGTTGAGAGAAAGCTGTTGATGTATGAAACAGGCTTTAGCTTTATCTAGTGCTGTGATTAACTGAAAACAGACTCTTTGTCACCTCAATGAATCATTGATCCTGTCCTGAAATCCTAGCGTTGACAGCTCAACACCCATTCACACCTCAACTTATATGATCCTAACAACTCACATGCTGGTAAGGTGAGTCATGTGACTTTAGCGACGCAAAACCTCACGAATAGTTCCTCAGTAAGTTTGGGATGAAGCTGTCCAGATGGTTGGTAAAGCACCTTCAGGTAACTAAATGAGTCCAGTTTCTCTCATTTTGCAGTAATTGGCACTATGACCTGGATGGCTAAAAATCCTCTTTCGGCATTACTTTGCTATAATATCACTTGAATATCAGAGTTTGGACCACTAATGACACTGAAGACACCACAAACTGCTGATCTATAAAGCATCTACTACATAATACATGTTCTTTTTTAAGCTTTTTATCCACTTTCTTCCTGTGAGGAATATGCAATTATTTAAGCCATGGCGAGGCAAGTATCTGGCACACTAAGCATTCACATCACATCCGGAAGTCTGCCATTATAAGACAAGAAAGGAAGACAGATTAGAATCAGCATTTAAATTTGTGTAGGCTAATGCATTTAAATAATGCATGATTGCCTTACCTATCTACATACCTAACAAATACTTACATTACACTCCACAGAAATGCCGTTCTAGTACAGCAATAAACCATTTCACTTGTGTATCTTGTGAACTTGGTCTACCACATTTTGTAAAATACAGTAACAGTAACATACAATACCAGAGAGGGAAGGAGGAGACACGTAGCAGTGTCTATAGTCAACATGCACGGCTTTAACCCTCAAGTTCAGCTAATAGAAACTCTAACCTTAAATGCAAATATATTTTTCTTCTGGGAGAAGTGACATTTGTCCAGAGTGACCAGTTTTTAGAGATTCATCACACAGAGAAAATGTGATGACTGATATTCTGCAGAAGCCAGTAGTTTGGTTGCCATGGATACAGTTTTAGGTGTTTGGGGTTTTACTATCTGTTGGTGTTTTGCATAGTCGTCTGATGCCTTTTTGATCTGTTCTTGTGTTTCCTATTGTGACTGCAGAAAAGTGTGTGTCTGCAAACCAATCAAATCCACACAATTTGTGAAAAGAATTACAAAATTCTCTTTTTTTTCTCTTTATAATATTGTTTCATCTCATCCGTCTCTTATCTTCTCATGCACCACTAGACTTCCTTATAATGACCCCCACCTAAGTTTTCTTCGCTCTGCCTGTCTGATCTCTGTTCACTGTCTCTTCCCTTACTAACTCCCCACAAATAGAGTCTAAATGTTGCCAGTCAGACTTGGTTCAGCAGCTCACTTGTCAGGCCTATGCTCTGTGCATCCACGTTGAAAGACTGATGGCACCAGGAGATGAAGAGAAACAGAGATGGAGAAGAAGCATAAGAGACATCGAAAGACAAAAATAAGGAATAATGGTAAAGGGAAATGTTGCTATGAACATCTTAAACTGAATTGACAGCTGTTGAAGATTGTCTGATTACACAGACTGCATGAGATATGCTAAAACACTGCCTGACAGCTGTAAGAATCTGAGTCACGTACTGTGTACTGCGCAGGGATTTTTCTACAACAGGCAGTGAGAGCTGCTCAATTCACACTGGGGTGAGCCTGAGCGAGCTTTGTCTGGATCTCCTCCTCCGACGTTTCATTTGTGTTATGATAAAAGTGTGCTTTGTAATTAGAGCTCAAGTTCTCAACAATGGAAAATCTTTTGGAAACGGTGTTATTTTGTACCATCTATGCAACCAGACATACACTGATACCTTTTAAATACTTTCAATAAAGCATCTTGAATGGTTGAGATTAACCGTTGATTACTTTTACAGACATATTAATACAATTCATCTTCAGTTTTCTTGTGGTTAAATTTTTGGATGAGAATTTGTAAATGTTTTTTTTAAACAAAAAATTTAAATCTATAAACACTATGTGTTGTGTTGGTGTTAAATGTTTGCTGATCAGAAAATAAGTTTATTCTCAGGTAGCGAATTTTCTTTTCACAGCGCATTTATTTACATCAAAGATCAAAAGTGATTATTTGATGTTTTTATCTGTGCTTCATTCTAGCTGTGCATATCCCTTTTTCATGGAACACAATATTATTGTTAACCTTACTGTAAAAATGAAATGGTCACTAAAAAAGATACACTGATCATTGCTTTTCTTGTAAAATACTTTTACTTTTTTCAATATTTTCTTAAAGAACTAAAATAAATGTGCACAGTGCCTGGCAATAGGGTAAAAAAGAACCCCTGTGAAGTCTTGGATTAATGAATCCAAATCTGAAAATGATGTATTATACTCCCTGAACCACTTGGTCTTAATTTGAGCCTCATGACTTCTGGCATTGTCTTGGAAAATAATTGTGCTGTAAGGGAAGAAAAGAGCCTATTGACGTAAAAACCTGGTCCCTCAATATTTAAACGAGTGGGTTGACCAACCTGACTGACTGAAGTACCCCCCCAGATCAAAATGTTGTTCCCAAGGGCTTGTGCAGTAGGTACAACATGATTGCTGTAAGTACTTTTCTTAAAGCTAAATATCCATTTAGTCACGGTCATGAGTTCTCTTCATTTCTATGCTCCTACTTTCACTTTTAAACACTGGCAGAAGTTTGACTGGTGAGGTTGGGTTTTTTTTTCAATTTCATTTAGTGAACTCTGATCATGCTCATTTAACCACATTTCCTACTCAAATATGATGGTTTACCACTATTCTTCCCCGTTTACAAAAATTGCATAACATTTCCTAACCAAATTATAGTAGTCTCAGCAATATGCACAGTTGTTTGGTTTGCTTGATGCAGTCAAGCTTTTGAAAAATAACTTGAATGAGAAACTGCTTACTGAATCAGTGGAGGAAGTATTTTAATGCAAGTTCTTGTTACTTATTATTTCTATTCAGTCATAAAAATGAAAAACATCTTCCATTAACAATATCAAAGTAATCTGTAGAAAGTCTAATCAACAGTCTGTAATTTCTGTCTACTTGAATTTATTGCACTGATTATACCCTTCAGACATACACAGAGGGTGCATGCAGTAAATTGAAGCAATAAAACTGCACACACACTAAACAGCTGCCTTTGTAAAAGAAATATCTCACAGATGAGAGATGGGCAAAAACAATGAATCACTAGAGAAATAAATTAAAGAACTCTCCGAATCAGTTTATTTCCCATTGTCAAATAAAGCCTCTGCTTGCTGCCTGTGCGGAGCATCAAGATGCGCTTCACAGGTTATTTTTGTTCTAAAGGAGCTGTGATCTCTTTAAAATCTGTGCTGCCTTGACATCGATTGAATGGAATTTTTAACTTGTGTACACTGAAGTCACAGCAAAATAGTTCAGCCAGAGAATGAAATATTCTTAAATCAATAGAGTCGTCATCTTAATCATCTTTTAAACACAAGTCTACATTGATTTGCACTATTACAAAGCTATGCACATGTGTAGAAGTGTGCACAACATAAAATTTCCTTGAGTAACTTCTCATGAAATATCAGTGGAAAGTATGATGCACCCCCAGCTCAACTGTTCTTAAGCACTACCCTGTGCTAAAGACCACCTCCAGCACACACTCAGCTCAAAAAGCCACTAATCAACAGCATGTTTTTCTCCACCATAGATAGATAGATAGATAGATAGATAGATAGATAGATAGATAGATAGATAGATAGATAGATAGATAGATAGAT
>JBAMHW010000018.1:22623582-22639884 GCA_037177495.1 Rhadinocentrus ornatus | reverse complement strand
AAATAAATAAATAAATAAATAAATAAATAAATAAATAAATAAATAAATAAATAAATAAATAAATAAATAAATAACAAGCAAAAAACAAAACTATATCTCAGACTTTGCAAGAGTTGCCAGAGGTTTCTTCTTTCTGACAAGATCATAATGGTACATCTTAAGCTTGCCAAGTTGCATCTAAACAAACCACAAGACTTCTGAACCAATATCTTCTGGACAGATGAGACCAAAGTGAGACTCAATATAGTTACTTGCATATGACAACTGTCTCTAGTTTAGTCTTTTACACAAAACATGGCGTCAGAAATACCTGGACCCAGTTTTTAGACGTGCGGTAGATAACTGTACTCCACAACAGCAATGTGGCCAGCGAGGTGAAAGCACTGAGGAAAAGTCAGCTACTAGCAACAGCCCAGCTAGCCACCTAAGGAAGAGACATCATGGCTGTGGGCTGTTAGATAGGAATTCATGGATTATTCCTTGGGATCTGGACAGCATTTTAATACCAAGTGTGGTCTAAATGATTTGTTTTGTTTTGTCCTGCTATAATTTTCTAATAAAAAGACACGTGTAAAGTGCATGTGAATGACTGTTTATGCGTCTCCCTCTTCTAGATCTAACTTTGATTGTAATTTCTTCATACTGACAGAAGAAAAAAAAAGTTTTGTAATTTCAGCCAAAATTCTCTGGATTGTTGTTGTGAAGCTTCAGATGTGACACATCCAATTTAATACTTAAAAACTAATCAGTTCCTTAATAAATTAATCTATTTGCGTTTGATTTGACAATTTTTTTTCTTAACAGTATTGTGCCCTACAGCATAGATAAAATTATTGGCAAAGATTTACAAAATTACTTTAAAAACCCCTCTTGAATTAATTTGAGAACTCCTAAGGGTCCAATATAGCTTGAACAATATTACATTTGACTTGGGTTATACATCAGCACTGTTGCCATGAAATTGAAAATGCAATCAGTGCTGGGGAGCTGCTTTACTCAAAGCTGCCAATCCTTAAAGTTCCTCTGGGATTTTTTTCAATTTCTTTGATGCAGCGTTAGCCTCCCAGGCTGGCTGTCAGCTGCTGATTCAACTTCTTTAAACCCATCATAGTGAATACAGTGGATCCAGTTGCTGCTGCCATAGACATTTGAAATGATAATTTATTTACATGAGTGCTGTGTGCATCTGAAACCAAGCAAGTGAAATATGAGCCATCATTAGTGATGCAAAGACAGAGCTATAATAACACAACAGAGTCCATTTAGCCATTAACCAAGAATGCTAAATTGTACTGCTGGTACCATCACTAGCAGTACATCTCACCCTTAATGGTACATCTCACATTTGTGTATTCTGTAGGTTTCACATGGTTTTCACGTTTCCCTGTTACAACCAATTAATTGGCTCTCACCAACAGCTTATCAGGTTCTGCACAAGCTTTTTAATCTCTGACATCACTGCTGTGGTGTTTTGGTCCTAAATTTCTGAAACTGTCAGATTTAGACTCCTCTGAGACTCGACTCACTGTGCAATATTTAACCAACATGAATCACTTGTACCACCTAATTTTTTTTTTTTTTTAAAGCTTACAATAACATGTTGTTTTGAGGAACGAACAAAAAAACCACATGACTGATCTAAACAGTGAATCTTGTTGTCAGATCGTCATGTTCTGTTACGCGTTAGCAAAATGAGTTAGCATGGTCTGGTCTGCGAGAAAATCATAGTTTTATTCCTACAATTCTTGGGAAGCGGTAGCTCTGAAGAAAGAGCAGTCATCTACCAACCAGAAGGTATTTGATCAATTCCAGGCTTCCCCTGACTACATGCTGAAGTGTCCTTGGGCAGGACAGTAAACCTCATGTTGTCGCCTAATGTGTCTTTTAAGGGTATGAATGGGAGTGACAGTAAAAGTAGAAATATCAGAAAGAGATAGAAATTGCATCAACATTAGAGTTACATGTGAAAACCTGGAGGTTATTGTGAGAAGCCTGGCAGCAGCAACTTGCAATCTTTCTAGGGAGGTTTTACTAAGGCATGTGTATAGTGCATTGTAATAATCCAATCGTGATGAAAGAAAAGCTTACTTTTGCAATGTGGCATAGCTGTGACAGTGTGCTACAAGGACTCTGTATCCAACCTTTTACCTCTTGCTCCTCATTTATCATCCCTGTCAGCAGATTAACTCTTGCTCCTTCATTAAATGTCCAAACTGTCTCTGTTGAAGAAAACTACATTAAATTATGGGGAGATTTAGCATAGCTTTAATGAGCGATCTAATGGTTGCTGACAACATATTATGATCATAATATGTTGGCAGCATTATAACATGATTATGATCATGTGATTAGAAACTGTGTTAATGGCAGCAATTTAAAAAAGAATTTCAGAGCAAGACTTTCACTTCTCTATTATAATTTATGTGAAATAATACATGAGGCAACAAAGGGGGTGTGTCTATGGTTCATTTGGTTTGCAGTGAAATAGTAGGCGAGATTTTACTGTCAAGAACTGCAGCAAGGTTTTCTGTAAATTTATTTACCTCTGTGTGTGTGGTCTGATGTATATACAAATAAAAACAAAATATTCTGTGAGTAAGTGCCTCTATAAATTGCTGTGTGTTCATGGATATATATGCATATGTGTGTCTGCAGTAAGGGGACAAGCTGCTTCATCATCCTAGCTGGTTATGAAGACTAAAATAGCTTCTGGATGTGGCGCTGTTTCCCTCCAGCATCAAATATTCAACACACACCACTTCCACTCCTTACCTTCCTGCTAAATCTCCACACCTAGAAGCCCCCTGTTGATACTGTTGATCTGCAAGCAGAGAGTCTCCAGAGGACCTTACCATGTACAAATACACACTCAACATTTTGTGTTAAATGATTTTTGGCCAGTGGTACCAAATAAAATTTTTAATAGCCGAACACTGCAACCAAGCATTTTAATAATCTGGAAGTCTTGAAACCATTGTGACCATTGTGGATAAACGTCCCTGTGGCTCTGCACAAATATATTAACACATGTTACAACTGTATATTGCAGAACAGCGTTGATTTTTTTTTTTTTTTTCTGAGTTTTGTAGGGATATAGAAAACTTTGCTCTTGATTATTCATATTTAAACAGAACCAACTTATTTTAACTCAGGCTGCAGCATTTTTCCCCCTGTCCCTTGTCTCAGCATTCCAGCCCTGTCCTTTTCTCAGACATTAGCTCCAGTCAGAACTTACATGTTCCAGTTTATCCCGCCTGCGAAGCCAAACACTGGCTGAGTAGTCCTGCTGCTGAACAGCTGTGATTATGGAACTGGTTGGAGCTCCACTGGTTTGGAAGCCAAAACCTAGCCCCTGACCCTTCAGATCGTGGCCACCGACTAGGCCACGGGTCCCTCTGGGATCCATGGTTGTGGGGATTAAGCAAACAAGTCAATAGTCACTCAGTCTCAGTAAATTAATCAATTAGTTTGTTGTTCTCCTGATAAGGCTGCCAAAAACCCAGTTTCTGAATGCACCATGTACCATTTACTAAATGGCACTTTTTACATCCTTTGCACACACTGCAAAAATTATTATTTAATTATAATTTTGATAATACAGCTTTTTTCCAAAGCAGTCGCTGCATGCTTTCAGCTCCCGTGCTCCAGCAATCTTCTGTCAGGAAGTTGAGAATAAAATTGTGGAGAAAAAAAATCTATTGCTTAGTTTAGAACTTCCTCAAATGCATCAACAAATAGTTTTAAATGTGGGAGCATCTCAGCCTTCAACACTGTTGGTATAATATCCACAGGCTGTAGGAAATCCTCCTCCAGTGCTGCTTGCAGCAATCAGCATCATATTATAATATTGTAGAGATCCTCAGTTTTTTCTGAGCTAGACAGGACTGGGTCTAGCCTAATTCCGACCTGTTCGGCTGAGCTCTCAACAGACCAAGGACTCCGACAACACCGATCAGGGCTTTCACTGATCCAGGCTTCCCCAGTTTGGAAGCGTATAAGTGTGGAAAAAGATAGAGGAAAAGGGAGGGGTAGAGAAACCCAGAGAAGGAGGTAGAAAGAGAGAGAGAGAGAGCAGAGTTGTAGTGTTGCTGATACAGCATCATATGGAAAGGAAAGACCCATGTAGTCTCCTTATGGTCATCTATCCTTTTAATTTCCCCTTATTTCAATACTTCCCTCACTTTTTATAACTTCCTCCTATAGGATGTCAACTTTTCCTCTTTCACATTCTTTTGCTGTCACATACACAGTAAAGCTCTGTCCTATAGTACTACACTTTACTCTACCTACACTAAAATCCTTAATTTGAGTTATGACATGTGTGCCCATCTGACCACTTTCCCCACACATACACACAAACACATGCACACACACTTTGGCACATCACAGCAGAGTGGTGCAGTAGGGCTGCAGTGCTTCTCTTCCCTTAACTTACCTCATCAAGCCAGAGAAGCAACAGAGCTTAAAGTCTTTAATTGGCTTATAATTGGCATCTGGACAAACTCATAAAGTGCACACAGACACATGCAGGGATTTTTTTCCTTTCCATTCAGAGGGAATCACTTTGACTAATAACAACTATTATTACAAACCCTTAAATAATTTACATTAGGGAGATTGGTCCACAGAAAGGGAACGGTTATCCTTCATACAGTCACATGAGAGACCCGTCCAGGGCTGCTGATGTAAGACTCTAAGAAATAACACTGTTTGCTACCAAAAAATTATATGAAATGACCTTGTGGTCATTCATTTAATTTTAATAAATTTTTCTACACCACTACAGCCGGAGCCTATCCCAGCAATTGGCAGGCAAGAGGCAGGGTCCACTCTGGACAGGTTGCCAGTCCATCGCAGAGCCAACACAGAGACAAACAACAGACTACAAATTATTCAAATTAAAAATGAGGAGAAAATACCTAGCATACCTACATAATAACTGGCTTTAAACTAAAATTCAATTATTGTTCTGTCACTACAAAGACAAATGGAGGTCAGTAATTCTCAAATTTGAATTTGACTGAGCATTGATTTTTCTGTTAAAAACTATTGGATATTTGATCATTTATAGCCACTTTATAGCCTCTCCACCAGCAGCTAAACTGAGATTAAATCAACATGATAAAAATAAGTAAATGAATCAAATCTTTTTTTTTTCTTTCTTTTTTTGGGGGAATTTTTCAGGTATCATTTGAAAATAACGCAACATTGATTAGTGTGAAGGTTTTTTTCATAGTCGTATTGTGCTGATGGGCTACAAGTTGTCAACACGAAGATTTTATAGAACTGTCATGGTATCTGAGTTTTTGGTGTTCTTTCCTCTTGTCTTGTTTCCTGTTCCAGTTACTTGTCATTTGCAATTGTCATTTTAGATTAATGGTTTATGTAAAAAGCCTATGATACAAAGGATAATTGTACAGCTCATCTTGGAGGATGCAACAGCAGAAAGTCTGAACCATCAATACAATCAATCCTGGGCTATAGTTGATTATTTATTAAATGACTTGCCTCGGGTGAAAACATTTTTTATCTTGCATGTTGAGTCTATGGTGAAAGTTAGAAAAATAATCCATATCTCAGTTAGTTTCTGTAGCAATCTTTCTCATTTTTAATTTTCTGGATTGGCAGTCAGCTTACTTCATCTCAACAATGCTGAGTCATGCACATAAGAAAGTGTGCATCTAAGAGAGTCTTACAACCTCACTCCCCCTCAACCACTTCTGCTGCTTTCCATTCACATTCCTCTCTGCAAGCAGCTGTACCAGTGGCCATCAATGGAAACGTTAGCTGAATACAAAACAGGGGTTAATAAGGGAACTTTACTGAAGACAGGCCAACTCTGCACACAAAAACACTCCTCCTTGCTGAAAGGCTTTGAAGTATAAGCCATGGAGAACTACATCACAGTATATGGCACACGACAAACCACTTTAATTTCATTACATGAGATCAGAAGTAATCCCCAGGTTGGACCAGACTAAAAAAAAGATAAGACAATAAAGCACATAACAGTCACTGAAAGATTTACGTCATTGCTCTTAGCATAGTGCTGTGCAGCATAATACAAAGGACCACAATTTATAATCAGGGATCATCTTATCAATATCACAAGAATAAAACATCCAGTGCAGTGCATTGCTGCCACACACAGCAAAGCTCATGACTTTAAACCTTAGCACTTCTGAGGAACAGCTATGATTATGCAACTACTACTCAGAGCCTTTCATAAGAGGGGCAGTAATTTATTTATGGACTCATTAATGCAAATATCTACATGTTATATCAAACTGCCGGTATAAGATTGCAATTTATTTTCAGGGAAAAACTGCAAAACAGAGTTTCAACAAATGACTGAGTTGTGGAACATTAGCTTTGTTGTGGATTTGGATCGCTTTCATTAACACTGCTAAAAGGAGCCTTGGCCTTAATGTAATTTGTGAAACTTTCATCATGTGTAATACTTCTCTTGAAAACAAATTATCCTTTAATTGTGGACATGGACAAGTAAATACGTTGCATTCTGTTATATAAACAAAGAGTGTTTATTCATTTTAACTGGAGAAAAATACCATTTTATAGAGGCTGAAGGCTGTGACAGTGGATTTAAATACACAAATGTCATACAGGTGACCTAGATTAGTGTCACCCCTGACATTGTAGTTTTTACACTTGGGTTGTTTCAACTCTTGCCCTAAAAATAGTAAATATAATCTCTCAAATAACATGAACGTCCTTTTTGTACTCTAGTTTGCAAGTGTGACAAGTTATGTTCTATTTGAAGGGGACAAAAACGGAATGCAGGCAGAAAAGAGACCTCTACATGAAAATCAGGACAAAAAAGGGGGGAAACTAACTATTTGGACATCTGCTCAAGTACAACATTTACTTTTTGTGTTTATATTATTGTTTTGGATGGGATCATGCTGGACAAATAAAAAAGCATTCTGTATCAGAACATTTCCCATAAAAAGATAAGTAATGCAAAATCATAGGAACAGCTGCATTAGAACTCATTTTTAACAACACGATGATCATCAGAAAAGCTCTGAGAAAGAAACCTGTACTTTTAAATCATATAACATAAAACAGCAAATACCCAGCAAAGCATACACACCAAAGCTCATTATTTCAATTTAATAAGATAATTCACATTGTTCAGATAATAAAATAAATCTTAAAGGGTCTGTTATTAGGCTGCAAAATAGACTACAGCCTCATGTTCTGAAACTAGTCTGCAAAGACATTTGTTTGCTCATTTTAAACTGCAATGGCTTTATCTGAAAAAACAGCTCTTACGATAACTGTTTGGTATATTAATACAAACCCCTTTAATAATATAAGAGTAAAATTCAACCAGACTTCTTGAATGATAGATGAAGCTTCTGTCACAAATCCATAAAGGTCAGAGGTATTTTTTATTTAGCTGTAAACAAACAAGTTTATTATTATTTTTTACAACTTATTTCAAGCATTTGGCTTTTTATGACCTTCAATGTATCGTTTTCAACTTCTACTTCTGATCATCTAAGCATTAATCTTTCTGCCTCTGATGTTTACGGTACATAATACACATTTCCCCAAAGCACATCACTGTAATGACTGCACCATGAGCTGCCATGACCTTTTCTTTGCAGAGGCGTCCAAGTATTAGTCAGCCAAATATGCCTCAGCCAGAATCAATAACCCCCTAAATAATCAACAGCATTGAAGATCAGAGACGCCTTACCTCCATGACTCCTTCCAGCTCTTTAACACCTGTAGCGCAGGGTAGAGTATTTAATGGAGCTTCCTCTCATGCAAACGTATGCAGACTGTGTCACTGCAGCTTGAACAAACCATCAAGTTAAGTCATCCATTACTAGCTGGTCCTGTGAAAACCCTGAATAAGGAAAGTTTATTGGGTTCTGTCCTGTAAATATAAGGATTGAAAACGCTTAGTAAAAGGAGAAAACACCAAAAGGTGTCTTAAAAATGAATTATTTATGTAGTGACAAGATAATTTTTCTAAATTAATTTAAAGTGAAGACATTTACAAAGTGTTTCTTTGTGCATTTTCACTCTTTCTGTCTTTTCCTATCTCTCTGTCAGAAGGGAATTACTTATGAGCGCTCTTAAATCTCTAGTAATTTCTTGCTCCATCTTTCTCTTTCATCAACTCCTGTGACTCCATGCTCCACTATACACTCCCACGTTCCCAGTTGCTGTAATTCACACTTATGACCAATCATCCAGGCTCTCAGTGCATGGTGACTGACAAGTAACTTACACAGTCTTCTAAATACAACTCAGTCTATTGTAATCAGTTAAACAATATTATGTATTATATTATTGTGGGAAAGCTGCTCTTTAATCATTCTTTTGTGCTGTATCTTGCAATACAAATTTAAAAGCTCATACTAATTAGCATATCACTGCTATTGTGCTCCAACTCTCGCTCTTTTGCTTTTATTGTTTATCCATCCTTTACAGCACAGTACAGAAGTCCAAGCTAGATGATCAGTTCAATTCCTGTCATATGTCTCTCAGCTACTAATAAATGAGATATTTGTAAAATATTGTAATGTTTGACAAGAAATGCCTCAGAGGAATATAGCAACATTGAACATTTTTATGGAAATATCAGACACGTTAGGCTGGGTGGTAAGAAAACCTTTTTTGCTGTATTTATACCATAATATCAAGCTGTCTGGGTGGTGGGCAGGTCTGTTTTCAGGTCAGAAATTTAAAACATAAGAGACTTCAACATTAAGCCATTGTGAGTGGCATGTCAATGAAACCACGTCCCGGAAACATTATTTACCTGTACAAGATATTAGTATACGGAAGCGTGGAACTGCCACCCAAATAAAAAAAGGGACTTTATCACGTTATAACGTGATAGGTTTATTGTAAAAACGTGAAACGTATCACGTTATAACGTGATAAGGTCCCAGTTTTTTTAAATTTGGGTGACAGCTCCACGCTTCCGTATTATTATGTGTTTTGAGGGGGGGAAAAAATCGTAATTTTGTATTTTATTAATCTTGATTTCACCTCAATATAACTTCCCACCTTATGATTATAAAGAAACCTAGTACCACCGAGGTATCCGTGAGTGACCAATGGAGAGGAGAAGCTTCACTTGTAGTTAAAGCAAGGGGGCGAAGAAGAAGAAGCAAGAGCAGCAGCAGCAGCAGAAGAAGAAGAACAAACCGGAAAGCCACTGCTGGCTGTCGATGAAAGCAAAACAATGGCAGATGACAAGGTCGGATTTTAACCCAGCTTTCCAATGTTTTAATAGGTCTTAATTTTAACATGCAAAGTGATTTGATATTTTGTAAAAAAATAAAACGACTGTTAGCTAAGATCAGTTTAAAGTTTAACAATGAAGCGTAGCATTCTTACGGAAGTAGCTCTCTTTAGCATTCACTAAAAACTTAAACTACTTGAATGTATTAAAACTATTTCTCGTCGTGCTTTCAGAGAAATTCAGTGCAATGCCAATAATCAGTTGTCAATGCCAGTTAATCAACAAGTTGTTAAACTGAATGGAGGTAGTGCTTGTTAACTGCTGACTAAATTATACTACTGCTAATGGGTCTAACTAATAACTAGCTAAACTAAACTTTAATAAGTTTGTTTAGTTCCGAATTGATTTTAAAATTGTATTGCTTACTTTTAAAGTTCTAAATGGATTGGCTCCGCATTATATATCAGATCTTCTGAACGTTTACACTCCTGTTAGAGCACAACAGTCAACCAACCAGTTTCTCTTATACGTTCCAATATCAAGTTTAATCTCTGAAAAAAGAGATTTCTTTTTTTTTTCTGTCGCTGCTCCCAGAATCTGGAACAGTCTGCCTTTTAACACGAGATCAGCACGGAGCGTTGAGCATTTAAAGTCATTACTAAAAACACATCTTTTTATAAATAAATTTCACGTGACTTTTTATTATGTTATTAATATGTAATTTGTTAATTTTTATGGACCGTAAAGCACTTTGTCCAGCTTTGTATGAATAAGCTTGACTTTGTTTTAGAAAAGTCTACTAACTTGATTTGTCTGTCTGTATGTTTATGCATGTGGCTGTAGAATCCTTTGGGCCAGCTTAAGGACTTGGTGGAGCTGAAGGACCAGCTGGAGGACATACAGAGACGAGTGGAAGATGAGATACAGGCTGGGGTTCCTCCGGTAAGGCTCATGCAGACATTAGTATCTAGATTTTCAGATTACCATCCCTTGAATTTTGTTCACACATGAAAAAGTTGTTTAGACTCATTAATTATGATAATATGCAAATGCTGATTTACTAGATCCATATCAAGTCGAATCTCTCCTTTCCTTTACAGGGAGGCAGTCTGCTGGCTTCTCCTTTCTTGAAGGGCTTTCTGGCCGGGTACATCGTTGCTAGGCTACGCTCTTCAGCATTACTGGGTGTTGCAGTAGGAACATGCACAGGAATCTATGCAGCGCAAAATTACGCGGTTCCCAACATAGAAAACACAGTCAAGGACTACATTCATAGCCTGAAAAAAGGGCGAAAATAAAAAGAGATCAATTTAAGAATAACAAAAGAGAATAAACAAAACACTTATCTGTAAAAACAGGGTGTGTGTATATATATATATATATATATATATATATATATATATAAACAGCCCCAATGGATAAATTGAGAATAATTTTTAGTTTTAATAAGGTTTAGACCCAAATCCCACCATTATAGATTATATTTGCTGCTAAAGTTAATATCTGATCTTAAGACTTTCCTGTCTGTGACTACACACAATGCACTCCTGAACTAGGTCATCCAAACTTAAAGAAGCTACGTTTATTTAAAGAAGCAGCTTTATTGCACCCAGTACTTTCAACAGAGAAATGTGTTTAATGTTACATATAAATATGTAAACAGTGCCTACTTGGGTTATGACTTGATGTTATCATCTTGTTCCATGTGTGCAATAGCCTTTTCCTGATAAGATTTGGCTGCCTATTTTTCATGCTGGAAAGTAAATTATCTATTGCACTTTTTTTGCCCCAGACATATCAAAGTCTGCTTGTGAGATTCACTGATTAAAAATATGGTGCTTTTATCCCTTTTTATTGTTTGTTTAACCTTTGTACAAAAGATGGATGTAGCCATGGTAACATCATCCAGTAGTCTGTCATTTGGTTTTCAAGATCTGGGATTTATTCAACATATAAAAGATGACTGTGACTGACAATACACTATTTACACATCCTGCTTTTATGTTTATTTTATTTAAAGTGTGACCATGGTTAAGAAATTTCTATTTTTAAAAAAACTATCATTTGTATTGTAGTATAATGACATTTTCTCAGGCTTCCCTTTCATTTAACTTAGCCAGTTGGAGAAGTCTCCCCCTGCTGGCCAGTTAAAATAATGCACAGTAAAGCCACTACATTGGAAACTTTCTTCCTTCATGTAGGCTACGTCCAACTTTTATATAGTCTGTGGTTGTACTTATGGTTTCTCTTTGTTTAGAGATTTTAATGGAAATGAATGAATGTAACTATTCCCAAAAGTACAACACTAATACTGCAGTAACTGCAAAAACAAAACAAAAAAACAGAAAACACCAGTAGTAAACAAGAGACAAGATAATGTTAGATCATTAATTTTACTTGGGTGGTATTTCACATAAGTGGATAACCTGAAAAAGTGCAAAATACAGGCCTAAATTTAGTACATATACTCGCTAACCTGCATTTAGAATTTCTGATTCTAACCCACTATTGTTTCAAATTAGTAATTACACTACGGTGTATAATGAACAACTATAACTGTGTTACTGTTGCCTATCATCTTCTAAAATATGTTTGGCTAGGGAATATAAATCCAAAGAAACTTTGGTTTCCTCATGATCGTACTTTAGTTGCTGTTCTGATCCTTGTTGGTGCCACTGAAACAAATATAGTGTTTAGGTAAACTGTTTGGTCTGTTAGGTACAAGATAAATAAGCCATAAATGAGAAATTATATTTTTAATTTTGTGCTCATTGAATAGCTCCATCTTTGACTTGAACTGTGTATCAGAGGAATATTTGTATTGTGACTGGAAAAAAGAGGTGCCTATTGACAATGATTTCGTTGTTTGTTGTCTTTGTATTGCATGCTGTTTGTTTATTTTTTTTAAACATTTACTTGTCGTGTATAAAGGTTACGATGGGTCTGTTGACACCTTTTTTTTTCTTTCATTGGCTCCTATACCGAAATATTTAAAAAATCACTGATATGATAAAAGAAAAACCAAGCAGTCTGTTAAAGGTTTATTTGGTTTCTAATAAATGAAGAAAATACAGTTTTTGTGTCAGTTGTGCCAAATTAACTCTGTCCTTATGTAGGTCAGTACATTTGTAGAAGTATTTTCCTTATAACTAATAAATCTAATGATAACATGAGCCTTATTAAGTATGTACAACAAATGCAGACAAAACAGAAAGAAATTCTTATCCTTTAATTGCTATTTTGAATGCTAATTACAGTCAAAATGCCCTCCTGTTCATCTAACATTGGTTGCAGATGAGATGCAAAAAAGTAAAATCACAATAGTTAATAGTGAAGTAAATGGTTTAATTAGATTGTTAATCAGAAATATCTTAAACCCCATAAGCTTACTAAGAATTACAAATATAATGATTATAAATTGGCAAAGTTGCAAGAAGTAATCAGGAGCTGAATTGTTTCTTCCAGCTTCAGTTACCTAAGATAGGGAAAAAAGATTAAAAATTAATAATCATGTTTAGTTTTGACTTTGTAATAGAAGGAAATCATTTCTTTTAAAACCAAATACACAATCTGTTAAGTGCTTCTCAGCTGGACTCAGTTATAGAGTTAAATAAGATATAACTAGCAGAAAGAGGCCTGTAATGTAGAAATGTGTTGATATTGAAACAGAGGAACACAATATAATTTACTCACCACAGCTTTAGGCATCAACATTAGTCAGAGTGAGCATGTTGGCTGCAAAGAGAGATTTTAAAGTCAGCAGCGCTCTCTTAGATCATTACTGATTTTCGAGGTTTTGAATTTAACTACTTGAATACAGACATGCACTATAGTCAACACCTTTACATTAGATTTAATGAGAAAGTGTCTCCAAACTTTTGACTCATACTGCATTTTTATTTCCTCTAAAGCCAACCAGTTATCTTGTCTCACCTGGTGAGACGCAAATGACAGCTCCTCTGCGCTCAGATCCAGGAATCTGTTTCCCGTTTTCAGGGTTCACACACCAGCAGTGTCCCATGTAGCACTGTTGGACCTTATAGAGGCCTTGTTTGTCACAGGTGGGCTGAAAACCTGGCACCTGCACAGGCTTCAGACCAGCCACCTGCATTTGGCAAGGGGTGAGAGGATCAGCTGAAAGAGATTAAAGAGATGAATATGAGATGTTGGAAAGTAAGTAAAAAAATGTATTTTCAAATTTATATATAACAAGGAATAAAACACTAAACATATACAGGCACAACACCTCTATGTACAGAACTTACCAGATTTTCCTGGAGTGTCAGTTGAAGCCTCCTGAAATAATCAGATGAAATGGATGAGTCAGATAACAAAGACCACTTGACTTTACACAAATGTAACAGGATTCATTAAATATATATACAGTCTTGATTTTAATAATAAGCCTAGATCTCTATTGTAAGGAGGACATTACTTTATATGTTCCAGCATATTAACTGGCATAAGTTTAAAAAAAAGGAAAAAACAGACATTATGAGGTTCTGCATCAGAAAGTGAACTTAAATGATTCTTCATTTTTGTTTTGCAAATTTTAAAAAATAGAGAGGGGGTCATAAAAACAAAACAAAAAAACAAAACAAGATCTAACATGTGAGATACAGAAAATAATATGACTATTAACCTAAAACATTTTGTATTGAACTTATTTACCTCCTCCATTGTGTCATCCAACACCTCAGGCAAGACTTGCATGGGGATATGCATGCGTGAAGGCAAAGAAATTCCACCTGAAAAGAGACACAGCAGATAGGAGAGTTCCTCCCCTATCGTCCTACCTAACCTTAACTAATTAAATACCTGGTATAAAATAAACTGCAATAAAAGTAAAAAAAAAAACAGCCTCATAGAAATTAATTAATCTGCTTGCTTTATTGGGTTTCTTTTTGTAGAATGTCCTGCTGTGAATAGTTGTTTTATGAATACAACAGAATGATGCTTAAATTAGAGTATCCAGGACAAACGTCCCTGCAAATATCATGAAACTTTGGCAAACACTGCAGCACGTCTCCTAAGTGTTCATTCTGTGTCCAATACTGCTATAGCCAGTATATGTGAAATCCCTCTTAATGTGATTTGAATACAGCCTTACCACCAGATCTTCCCTTTGTCAGCTCTGTCTTGATTTTGTTGCTCTGTTCCTCCAGAGATTTGATGTCACTTCTCTGGCTGAGGAGGAAATAGGCGATGGCCACCTGACTCACAATTAGCACGCAGGCCAAAAGGGTCACTCCTGCCACCTTATAGGCACGAGAGGAGCCGGCACTGGAACACAGAAAAAGCAGAGAGGCATATTTATTGATTTAAAGTTATTAGAGTCCCTTTATTGTGATCAGGTGACAGTTGATATCTGCCACTTATGGCAGATAAATCGCAACAAGAATGAGAAACATCAGAATCTTGGCTCAAGTTTGAGAAAATCGTTTATAACTGGCCACCTCCAAGTGAGTAATGACATCAGATGTTGCTAACCAGACACCTGAGAGAAAAGTTAGAAAATAATTTAAATTCCGGGGGGGCTTTCTCTTTCTTTTTTTCTTTTTTTTGTTCTTTGGGACATTCCCTTTGTTCAAAATGACATCACCTTTCAGAAATTCCATCTACCTCTTAATAAAATGGAAAAGAAAAAGAGAACCAGGAACAAATTGATACAGAACTCTGATTAAAGAGAACAAACAAACAAACAAAACAAAACAAAAAAAGCCCCCAGAATTTAAATTATTTTCTAACTTTTCTCTCAGGTGTCTGGTTAGCAACTTCTGATGTCATTACTCACTTGGAGGTGACCAGTTATAAACGATTTCCCCAAACTTGAGCCAAGATTTTGATGTTTCTCATTCTTGTTGTGATTTATCTGCCATAACAGTGGCAGATATAATTTTCTTTCTAAAAACAACTTTATGCACCTTTTCACGCGTGAAAAGGTGCATAAAGTTGTTTTTAGAAAGAAAAAAATCCTAAACTTCAGATTTTCAAACCTTGTTATAAATAGTTTAATCCGACTGTTGTAATCTGCTGTTAAATTCTTCCGTGGAAATAAGTTATTGCATGACAGAGATAAAGTTAGAATAATAAAAAAGTAAACGAGAAACATTCTAATATTTACTTTTTTCTGAACTTTAAGAGTACCTTTTTCTCTATGCATCAGTTTTCACATACACAGCTTCACTGCATTGTTTAATAAAGTTAAACCTTCCTTTGCTTGTTATACATAGAAGCGAATTTATTACACTATGTCTGCCTAATAAATTTCTTTAATATAACCAGAATTTCCTATAACCTTTACTCACACTAACTTTCACATCATGTGTTAACCCAAAGTTATTATGCAATATTGTCTTGCTTTTTGCTTATCCAAAAGGAGCAGGAGTTACACAGCACATCACCATATTTTTGGACATGCACACATAAAATATACACAGATAAGACTAGATGGGAGAAAAAAAGCATACACATCACAGTCTTATTTTGTGAGGATTTTTTTCAACACACTCCCTACTTACCGCTGAGCAGGTGCGCCAACATCGACGACTGTTTGCTGGTTGGAGTCTCCAATCAGAGTTTGGGTCTCAGGTTCTGCCATTTTTCACAAAAACAAAAACCTACCTTCTTAGAGAAGAGGCTGCGGGACGTTTAACAGTCACAGTGAACGACTTCCAAGAAAATTTACCTTTTTACTAATGTGTCAGAAGGAACTGAAAGAAGCTAGCAGGGAAAACCCACTTCACTTTGTGAACAACCACGATTAGATCTGGCTGGATTTTTTATTTTTTTTTATAAATCCGAATTTCTGATTGGCTGGTAGTTATTACTCATCATCTGTTAGTAGGCAGAACATTACAACGTTTGTCACTTTCAAAATCGATTTAGACTTTTGTAATCTTTGTACATGTCTTCATATTTTCTTAGACATAAAAATTTTTAAGAATAGTCCCACAAATAAAATAATAGAGAATTTCTGTTCTTATCTTTGAATATTTAGCTTGTGGTATTAACTTATTAACTTCATACAGATTTCATTAAGTTACAATGGATCTATCTATCTATCAGATCGG
>JBAMHW010000018.1:22602225-22615074 GCA_037177495.1 Rhadinocentrus ornatus | reverse complement strand
AAGCTTAAGATTAGTGTCTTACATTTATTGAAATGTAAGTTAGAGATAGCATTATATTGTGACACTTACTGGAAATATTAATATCAGTGGAGACAGGAACATATTCGTCATTAGTTTTTTAAGCAGTGGTGAAAAATGGATTTTGATGAGTTTTTCTTACAGTGTAAGCAAGTGTCACTGCACCCGAGTAAAACATACATGACTTATATTTATCTCACACTTGGTAAATCTGCCTGCCACCTGCTGAATGCAGCAATTAAAAACTTTCACTTGCATTGAGAAGGGTGAAAAGAACTGGGTTGGGGCAGGTCCTGCTACCTGAGAATAAACTGTGTTTATGTAGACAGTTTATTTGATTAAGAGAGTGCAAGTTAATGAAGATCATTACACAAGATTAAGATAAGATAATCCTTTATTTGTCCCACAGTGGAGAAATTTTGGTGTTACAGCAGCAAAGGTGATAGAGCAAACCAGTGTAAAAGACAGCGTTACACAGATAAGAACAAAAAAACTGTACAGAAAAAAAAATTCTAATAGAAGTCTGTGTTAAAAAGAGAAGAAGCATATATACAGAATGAATTCACATTATTGCACAAGTATTGATATTGCACGCCTGTTTATGCTATTATTTCTTTGTTGTGGCTGTGTGGCTACTGGGAGCAGTGCAGATTGTAGAGTCTGACAGCAGCAGGACCTGCGGTATCTCTCCTTCACACACCGCAGGTGAAGCAGTCTCTCACTAAATGAGCTGCTCAGTGTTAAAAAGACCTGCATGAGGTGGGACGTTTTCTCCATCAGAGACGAAAGCTTAGCCATCATTTTCCTCTCCGTCACCACCTCCATCGGATCGAGGGGGCATCCCAGGACAGAGCAGGCCTTCTTAACCACAGTCTCTTCCTCTCAGCAGTCGAGATGCTGCTGCCCCAGAAGACCACACCATAATCTCAAGAGTAAGGCCACCACAGAGCTAAAAAAGGATCGCGGCAGTGTCCCGTGCACTCCAAAAGACCTGACTCTCCTTGGGAGATACAGCCTACTCGGTCCTTTCTTGTACAGGGCATTAGTGTTGTCTGTCCAGTCCAGTTTCTTATTCAGGTGAACACCCAGGTGCTTGTAAGATGTCACCCTCTCAATGTCCATTCCCTGGATGTTCACTGGTGCTGGAGGGGAGTTTACACCTGCAGAAGTCCACCACCAGCTCTTTGGTTTTCCCTGCGTTAATCTGGAGGTGGTTCCTCTGACACCAGCATGCAAAATCCTGGATCAGTTCTCTGTACTCTCTGTCGTCTCCATTTGCGATGAGGCCGACAACTGCAAAGTCATCTGAGAACCTTTGTAGGTGGCAGTTTGCTGAATTGTGTGTGAAGTCTGCAGTGTAGATGGTGAAGAGGAAGGAAGCCAGAACTGTTCCCTGTGGAGCCACTGTGCTGCAGACAACCCTGCTGGATTATCGAAGAAAAAGAAAATTTCCATGTCAGGAAATTTCCATAAATAAATAAACAAATCAGACCATGCAAGTACTGATAAAACAAGCAAATACAAATAGAAAAAGAAATGTAAAACAGAGGTTTTTATAAAGAATTAAAAAATTATCACAAGCCAGATATTCCTTCAACCATTGTTTGGGATGAGCTTTAATTACAGTATGTAGAACAAGGTTAAAGACAAGTTTGTGTATTCCAAAATGTACGTCCCTTTACTGACAGCACAGCCTTTTCAAAAACTGTTAAAAAATGTACTGCAAGGTTCCCTCTTGTGGTGGCCCAGGTAGCACAGGTGGGCCTCTGTTTAAAAGAAATTATTTACAGGAAGAAGAGCAAGCCTGTGGAGGAACTTGTATGTAAAATGAACAGATTTTCAGATTTATAAATTCAGAAAACTGTGGATATTATATATTTCCAGGATTTTGAATGTCAGTGGTTTTTTATTGAGATCTTTTAAAGCTTTTTTTCTTTTTTAAAGAGATTCTAAGATTTGTTATTCCTGTAAATTACCAACTTTTTATTGTTACACACTTATTAATGTTATCAATGTAGACCGAACTTTTGCCCAAAAAGTATAGTCACTTCTCATGTTTGGAAGATGAGTTACCAGTTTAGACTGTGCTCACACTCCTGCTCGCACAACTCCTTTTTAACAATTAAAGTCTTCAAAACACCAACTTTTATAGGTAAGGAACAAATAATAACAACCTTAAAAATATAAAATAAATATACTTAAAAACAGATGTATTGAATCTGCTAGACCATGATATGTTATTTACACCTGTGTCGTCTTGTCTGATACACACACACACACACACACATACACACAGAAACAAATGCATTCCATCTGTTTGCGTTTGTGTCATTTCTGTTTCATGTGTGCCAGCTCTGAATGCTACCCATGTCAGTCGCAGTTAGCCTTGTCTGTGCCTTCATATTTACCCCTCCTGTGCCCTGCTCTGCCTCCTCTGCTCCCCCTCTGTCCCTCTAGTGACTGGTGGGTTACTCAGAGTTGGTCCCAGGCCTCATGTGTCACCACAACTTCCATCACCCGCTGTCTCTACCACACCACACTCTCTGGCAACCGCACTTTGCCTTACAGTCATTTAATCCCATACACACATACATACATACACACACTTGGTCACACACAAGCACACCCTGCAAGTCCCCCTCATTCTCTCTTCTTAACATATGTGACATGTCCCCTGCCGACATGCCATTGGATTAGGAGGGTTTGATTGACAGGCGCTCTCGTGTAGTGACAGCTACTGCTGCTGGGCCCACAGGCGGACAAAAGGATGGGGAGAGGGAGTGCGAGTGGGGGCAGTCAAGGAAAGAGAGCATGAACAGAGGAGTGGTGTAGAGGTGCGTCCGTCACTTATCTCTCTTGCTCTGTTCTGATCTGCCTCCATCCCTCTTTTTCTTACAAAACCTCAATCCTGAACCCCCCCTCCTCTCTGTATGCAAGGCATTTAATTCGATGACTCGCCTTTGTCATGGAGTGTTAATCTACAGACTGCTGTGACCCTGTTAGCTGTCAGATTCCGGCTAAAATGAACCTTTTCTAACCACGAAGTTAGCGGGGAAGGGAGCAGGTGGAAGATGTGTTTTAACAGAAGGCATGTGTGTTAGCACACACTTGCCCGTATGCTTTAGCACAATTTATTTAGCCTCAGCTTCGTGGTTTGTTAAAGGAAAAGGACAGTGCAAGAAACGGATGCGTGTGAAACTGTCGACAGGAAAAACATATTACTTAAATCTGTACTTTATGAAAAGAAGTTTAAATTGAATATTTTTATGAGATATTCTGAAACAAATACCTTTTTAGTCTTAGTCTTTTTTCTCAGTTGAATTGCATGATCTATAAAAATGCTCAGCATGCAGTAGTTAGCTTAGTTTGCTGAGTTTGACCAGTTTTACAGACATTTTACACAGAATGTGAAAAAAAACTGCAGATTCTCACAATTTAAAGGAAAAAATCTCAGTGTTTGCAATTTTTCCTTAAAGACCAAGCATAAAACCAGTTTTAGATTTTTTTGTCCACAAGTTATTAATAAATTTGACTTATCATTTAATTTCTTAAAACTATTTTAAGTTATTGTGAGTTCATAAGGTAAAAGACATGACTTAAGACACTACATATATTCTTTAAAAAAACCATGTCAGTTTTCTAATTCATCTGAAGTTGGTGTATTGGTATGCTTCTGCATGTCTGAAAGCATAATGCTTGGCCCAGTTTATTTCCATCAGATTTGATTTGAGTCCTCTTTTGAAGAGTACACATTTACCTTATAGCTATTAGCAGCCGGTACAGTCTTGAGTATGCCAGAGTAGATTTGTTCAATATGGCAATGGGCTGTTTGCAATGTGATTTGCATTGTGATCAAATAGGATTTTCGCGCTTCAGACTGGTGTTCGCCTGCAGAGGAGCTTGAGTGAATGGAACTGTTTCATCAATTAAACAGTCCTGTTTGATGGAAAGGTGGAGAACAAAGTTTAACTTTACTTTCACCCACAAATGAAACGTTTTGTTTCTGTCTATTGGTTTTGTACTGATTAAAAGTCCTCAAAGTGTCTGAGACCTGTATAGCTTTTGTGATATGCTGTTGCAGTAGATGATTTGCCATTTTTGCAAGGTTTGCGATGAATATGACTTGTGTTTTACAGATTGTATTAACAGTAAGCCATTTTCCATCTCAAGAGTAAGGCCCACACCCAAACATAAACTGTTGTGTGTTTAAAGTTGTTTTAATATGTGCTGTTTGAATTTTAATCTCTCTGTGTATCAAAACTGTATAATAATAGGAATTTAAGACAGTCTGCAGAGAGATTTGTCAACTCTAATACATGCATTTAACACAGTAATACTTCAGCAAGGTCAGTGTGAATCTTTTTGTTTATCCCTAATATGTCGGATGGATAGATGTGTTGATGACAGTATACTTGTAAAGAAAGGGTGAGAGAGAAGAGGAGACAGATAGAGGATAGTTGTTGGCTGACTGCCCTCCCTTTGGGGCTGGTGAAAGGATTGAGGGCCATCAAAGGGAGATTTTCTGTATTGTTGTGTCAGGGTTTGGCTAGTACTTGGCTACCTGTCATTACTGGCTTGTTTAACATACAAACGCACTTCTCCCTCTGTTTTACATCACCCTTTCAGATCACACTGTTTCCCACCAGTGACCCAGCCCACACAGAAACTGAGAGATGTACAGACTTGATTTATCTTTTTATCATCATTAAGGACAGCTGTATGATATTGAGTTTAAAACATGTTTTCATCTACACCTTCAGCCTACAATGAATGACAACCATCTAAATACAATATATCATACCTCCTTTATAAATTTGATTTAAAGAAACTTAAACACTGAACTCCGGGAACACACATTTAGCAAGGCAGTTTTGCATTTGCTATTTTAATTTCACTCATGGGCTTTCACAGATGCTTGGATAATTCCAAAAGAAGTGTTTTTCTTCCTTTCTGTGACATGTTTAACTTCAGTGCTTTGATGAAGATTGTTTCAGAAATGTCATCACAGTCAGCGAGGAAGCCTGGGGCAGAGACATGCCAAGAGAAGGGAAATCTAACTTTCACCATTATTCAAGCAAACTTGCTGCATTAATCCTTTGCCATGCCATTAGCTGTGTTTTTAAATGTTTATTTTTGTGTGTGTTGCATATGGGTGCACCACATCTGAGGGTGCTGCTGAGTGGTAATGGTTGTGGCACCATGTGTGGGAGTGGGTGGGGGTAGGCCTTGCGGTGTCAGTGCTGATGGTGGCATAGTGGTGGCATTTGTCAGCTTGCTTCTTCCGCTTGGGCTCCAGATTGACGTCTTGCTTCTTGGCCCTGTTCTGTGGCAGGCTAAAGGTTCCCTGCTGAAAAGGTCAGACACTTACTACTGTTTGCTTAACAGCATGTAACAGTTCCTCTGAGGGGGAACCAGCACACAACACAACCGGCCTGGCCACAGGAAACACTCCTAGGCTCATCACTTTTTATGCACGTGTGCTAGGCTTCAGGATTTTGTTTTCATGGTTGGCAGTTAAGATTATAACTCCCAACCATTCTTATTCTTATTTTTTACAGAAGTGCAGCAAAATGGAAAAAAGGAAAATCCTTGAAAATAAATAAAGTCACATGGGGTTTGTGCCTTCATGTAAATTATTTGCTTCTCTTTATGCCCAGGAGTAAAATCTTTGGAGTTAAACTTTTGTTTTTCCTAATCAGGCTATAAAGTTATCCGATTTAAAGATTTAAAAAATTACAGATAAATGACCAGCCACCACAACAAGTCAGACTGCTGTGCACATTTGTGCCAATGGTTCTGAGAATATTTTTGCTCTGAGCATACTTTGCTTCTACAAGTAGTCCTGCTTTTGTGTCTGCACTCCTTACTAGTGATGCATTTTGTTAATGCATGTCATTGTGCACAGACGCTGGCGATTAACCGAGGGGAGAGTCTGAAGATTTTGACAGTGAAGGTGAACATACCTGACAGAGTGAAGAGTGAGTTCACCAGGTGGTGCATCAACAGCAGGTCAGAAACACAGAAATGCACAAGCATATTTTAAAACCCTCACAAGCATGTTTGCCGTATTCATACTATCAAACTATGCCATATCACAGCTGTCGTTGACTGCTTAGGTTTAATTTTCTTTCTTTTAAAAGGAAGGCTTTGTGAATATTTCAGCAAATGGATTAAAATTTTATGAAGACAATTACTTGTCTTGAATTGAGTGTGAAAGAAGCAGCTTTTAGAGAGGCAGAGGCACATTTGTTTTATCAGTGGAAATGCCCCTGGGGAAAATTTTGTTTTTCATGCAGATGGAGGCCAAAGACATTTGCAAGAGAAGAACTTCATGCAATCATTAGGAATGCAGTTGAAGACTCTTATAAGCGGCTTATTCTGCCTTTTCTTACGAGGAGCTACAGGTATTTTCTTTTTAAAAATTTTCTGTTTCAATTTACACTCTGTTTTATCCTTACTCCATTTGCCCCCCTTCCTCACTTCTTTCTTTCCATGTAAATCTTATTATCTTCTATTCTCACGATACATCTAACCACCATCTATTCCCCTTTTCATAGGGTTTTTATGTGTTCACTTGACTACTTCCTATCTGATCATTTCTTCTCTTGGTAGGACTAAGCTGACAAGTGCAGCAGAGAAGGAGTCCATAGCCATGTTCGTGCGGAATCTCCGCCAGCGTCTGTTGGTATGTCCAGTCAGAGGTTGCGTCATCATGGGGGTGGACCCTGGGTTCAGACATGGCTGTAAACTGGCAATCCTCTCACCCACAAGTAAGTGACAAAAAGTGTATTATTTTCTTTGTAAACAGTACATTGATTGGTTTCTGTGCAGTTTCTTTACAGAGGTGTGGTAGCAGCCAGAATGCTAGAAAAGGCAAACTTTGAAACAGAGATTACATGGCTGTTAATTTTATCAGTTGAGTAAAAAAAATGGATGGGTATCGTTTAAAATTCTTACTCACTCAAATTCACTCACTTTTGTAATTTTTGGTGAGCTAACTTAGCTGTTAAATAAGTCCATCATCATGGACTGCTTGAAATTTAGCTGTATTTGGTGTACTGGTATATAATCAAATGTGTCTGAGATATTGAGATCCTAGCTTTATTCGTGACACTAAATAGTTTGAGGTGTTTTTGCACTCTAGATATAATTACCGTAAAATGTGAAAGGTTGTATAGATCAGCGTGTCACAAACATTCTTACATATTAAGCTCAGTGAAGCTAATTTCATTACCATGCTACCCATTGATTACAAAGACTAAAAATAAACAAAAAAAAAACAAAACGTTATTTGAATCATAAATGAAGAATAGTGTTATTTCTGAAAGAACACATTGTAAAACACCAAGACAAATCTGCACGTCAAGGGTTAGATGCCAGTTGGCATGACCCTGGCAAGTGCTTCATGTGTGTGCTTGCACATGTGTGGGTGTTTTATATGTCCACTTTACTGTATGTCCTGGCATGTCTCTCAGTGGGTGTGGTCTCACACTGTGTAAATGGATGTTCTACCCTCTGGGTGACTGCTTGTGTGTCCACGAGTCATGCTGACATATTTATAACAGATAGACAGAGGCATATATCAGGTGTCAGGTCCAGCATGGGTGGCCACAGGTTTGGTTGTCTATTCTGATCTACAATTTTCCTCTGAGAAAGCAGTAATGTGGCAGGAGTTGGGCTTCTTCAGGAGGCATAAACAGTGAACACACACAGTTCTTAAATTATTTAAAAAAAAAAATTTCATAGAATAAAATGTAAAAATATGAACTAATATTGTGTTGTCATAAGTTTTTATCATTTTATTTTTCTTTCTTCCTTTTTTTGTCTCTGCTCCCAGGTCAGATTCTCCACACTGATGTTGCATACTTGCATAATTCAGGACAGCAAAGAGAAGCAGATAAACTGCGCCACCTTATGATTAAATACAGGTACTACTGTTAAGTAATTACTGTATTAAGTATACTGTTTGAGTTGAGCTCAGTACATTGGCATAAAACGATTGCTGTCATGCTTCAGTGAGACCAAATCCACTGAACTGATTGTAACTAATGATTAAATAGTATTATTACAGCATATTTAGAGATTTATGATCACTGTCCTTACCATTTTCATACTTCTAATCTTGTTTTTTAGCTGTACCAAAGTTGTCATAGGCAATGGGACTGCTTGTCGTGAAACAGAGTCATTCTTTGCTGACCTGATCTCCAGGCGCTATTTCCACCCCTTGGATGTGTCCTATTGGTAAGGTATTTATCTACAGCATGCTAGAACAGGTTATTCATGACTTTAAAGTACACACAGAAAGTAAATATTGATCACTGTCCAGATGGCTTCCTGATTGTGGTTTATTTCTACACTATATTACAGGATTAAAGCATAAAATGCTTTAAAAGAAAAGTTGAAAATTTGGCTCTGTTATTAACTTATCTCTATAGGAGATGCAGTTGGGGGTTGAAGGCCAATTGCTCCCTAGGCACCATAATATGCCAGCCCCCTAGTGCCGAAAGAATTTCCAAATTGTGATTAATAATGTATTAATTTTCTCACACTTCACACCATAGATACAGTTGTGATGTAGGACACATTTAGACAAATACCGACTCAATTTGAAACAACTCTTGCTTGTGTGTGTTAGTCACCATAATACCAAGCAAATTTCAAGACTAGAAAATGAGCAATCTGTCAGAGTACTGGTATGCTTGTAATTGCAAAGATTTAAAATTTTAATATTTAAGTAAAACGCTATATTCCCCACCTTACTCTGATTGTGAACCCATTTGTGAAAATAAATAGTGATGATGACAGAGAAATTTTGATACAAGTAGAGAAAGTTTAGAGAGGGAAGGGTGGGAGGGATTGGGAATGTGAAAGAGAAGATAATTGACGAGACATTTGTGTGGTGGTGAGAAAGCTGGACCTGATCGAGAGAAACAACATGGAATGTGTCCTCAAGTGAATATCTATTAAAGCCATCTGGACTTTGTTTCGCTTTGGTCCAATTAAAGAGACGTTTTGTGGTCCAAGTCGTGTCTGTAACCAGACCCAGTCCAAACTTCAGAATCGAGCAGTATAGAGTCTCTGTCCAAGCATAATAACCACTGGCCTCTCTTTGCACCACCTTTCATTCTCTGCAGAGTTCCATGTGTGCATGTTGACTTGAGGGTAGCAGTGGGACCACGGTCTACAATCATTCTGAGCTGCATGTGAATGTGTGTATCTGACTTTTATCTGTACACGTATGCACATTTAAGAGGTCAAACATTTGATATAATGTCCCATATTTTTTCTCTAAAGTTACATTCGAAGTGGGGCGTTTATTAAGTTAATGTCCACTTGATTATTTTTCCCAAAGTCCACCTCCATATACTTTTTCTTTGAGCTGTTTTGAGTACCTCCAGAGCAGCTACATTTCACTTCCTGGTATAATGTTTGTTGTTTTTTCTTCTGCTGCAGCTTTTTGACATCTATGCTTGATACAAGACATAAGAATGTTGAACTTAATGTTTGATGTGGTGCAAGGCAAGCTGGACATCATATAACAGACATCAGAAAGTAACGCATAATCTTACGCCCCCTTTTTTTTCCCTTAAAAACATCCATCATATACAAATATATCGTATCGCCCTAGTCATCTTCTCTTTCTTTGGTTTATTGGCTGATGAAGGTTTAGAAAGTCTGAATAGAATAGATGCTAGAATTGAATCTGTTGGTGTTTTTACTCCTCTTTGCAATGTAAACCTTTCTCTCAATCTCGTTTCTTTTTGCGCTCCCCTTCTCGCTTCTATCCCTTTGTCTTTGCTGTTATTTTTAATTCTAAAAACTCTTAAAAATGAAGGAAACCGACTTTTTTGTGGAACACATTCACTGAGAAAATTGTAATAATTTTGAAGTTGTTTCACTAATTTAAAATATAGTTATATTCTTTCTCCTGTAATATGTCCATTTTAAATGACATTGAAGATTTGAACACAGAGGGATGACTAATCTCTAGGATTGGTAGTTGTTGATAACTATGAGAGTTTTACTTCCCTGCTAACTGACCAACAGCTGACCCTGACTTACAATTAAGAAAACCTCATTACCACGACAAGGATGATGGCAGTGATGAAGAGTAGCAATGCAACATCAGGAACACCAAGGGGTTTAATGTCTTTGTGAATCTTCCCAGTATAACTAACCGACCCAGATTCTTGTACATTTTATGACTGTGTATGTAAGTGTATGAACATTTGTAGGGTAACATTATGATCAAGTAAATCTAAAAAACCCCACCCAAATAAACAAAACAAACAAACAAAAAAAAAACAGTTACAGATTGAGGGGGTGTTGAAAGTCTGTCGGGCAGCCCATATGTGGTGCTGGAAAACCACCAGAAAGACCGCTACCTTAAACTACAGAAACTATTTCTGAGCTGAACACTGTCTTGTCTGTTTCAGTGTATTTACAAGGGAAAAACTTTATTTAATCTTTTTTGTTACAGTCCACACTCTTTTGGTTTCCTTTTCCACTCTATGTTGCTTATGTTTATTAACAGTTTTATTCTTCCTCAAATATCCTCAAACATGTATGTGATGCATGTGTGTAAAACAGAGTGAGACCTGAAGAGATTATATTATTTTATTTTCATTGTGCTTTGTGGCCAGACATTACTAATTATGCCAGTAACAGTGACATTATCAGTATACAAGTCTCTTTGTTGTTGAATTTTGGGTAACACTGTGCTAACGTAGCTTTAGTTAGTTTGATTCTGTTGCGTGGATATACAAACACATGTGCCTGTATAGTTAATTAAGCCTCCTCCCTGCTCCTCATGCCTCCTCTGTCAGCGTTGAGTGCAGTAGTTCATTAAAGTCCTCAGCCTCATTTACGCCGTCTGCTTCCTGTCTCCCTGTGAGCCTTCATTGTGTCTCCACCCCCACCCCTCACCATCCTTTCTCCTCCAACCGCCCGTCTCTCTCTTTCTGTCCTCTTGCCTCAGTGCTCAGCTGGAATGAATGCCAGAAATGGCAGCCTGCGGGGCATCCTTACTTGTATTCTGTGTGTTTATGTGTGTGTCAGTGGGGGTGGTGAAATGCACGTACACACTCTTGCGTGATTATTTTATGTAAGTCCAGCATGTATGTATTTATGTATGCTTGGGGGGTGCTTTCTATTACTCAGCCCAGAGAATGTGTGGCTCCAAACACAAGTGTGTTTGTGCACGAATGTTACCTGTGCATGTGAAAGTGGGGTACCTGACTTCCAGTTTGTGGGAGATTTTGAGAATGCGGTTGTGTGAATGTTGACAACTAATGTAGACTGCATAAATAATTTATGTAATTTTTCCCTAAAGTTTACTTTATGTCTATAATGGAAGTCATGTGTTGAGCATGTAAAAGGCAGATTTAGAGTTTTTTTTTAATCTATAAAGCAGCCGAGGTTAAAATCTGAATGATGTGATGAAAATTGATTATGGTGAGCTTTAGAGGGAAGTGTTAAAAAGACTTTTTAAAAAGATTAGCATGCCTTTTAGATGCATATTTAAGGTGGTGGATAGTTAAGGGACCTTTTAGACATTCTTCCACTCAGAGAGGATGCAGAGAGATGTCAAACCTAAATAAAGATTTAAGAATAATCACCCCAAATCGTCTGTTTGTTAAATGTAACATAAGAACTCATGGAACCCTACAACTTGTTTTGATTGTTACACTAAAAATGGAAAATACTTTCTGACACTTTCTGTCAAACATAACTATTTTGACTTGTAAAAATAAATTTCACTTTTACAAAAGGTAAAATCTTATATACTGACATCACTTGACATGTCCTTAACCTGTCAACTACTACCACGGTACCAGTGTATGTAATGGCTGCAAGAGCGTGTATTTTTTATTTTTTTTCAAGCTTCTTCCATGTCATATTTCAGTATTTACAGTTAGAGAGAAGTTGTGAAATTTTGTGTGCTACAGCTAGATTTCAGGTTGGGCTTTGGCTCATTTTTTTTGTAGTTACATTTTTTGTTTAAGCATGTTTTTACTGTAGGTTTCTTATTTTGCCTTAAACTGTATCTTAGATCAGAAAAATTTGAAGAAAAATGGCACTTTATTATTTCGAAATGAGGAAACTTTAATTTTGTCTTTACCTACCAGTGACATCACATATAAAATATAATAATAAATTAAAGCCGCAAGCGGCGATGAAGGCCCGAGCACCTCTGGCGCATTTCACTCATGATTGTGCTAGATGTCAGTCATAATTTCGATCGGGAGTTCATTAAGGATGACATTGATGAGTTTGAATAGGTTTTTAATGTTTTAAAGGGTATGAGATATGGTACTTCCTGTTTTCAGGGGGCAGGGCCATGCTGTTGAGAACATCTGGACATGTAGATGTGGTCGGCATTGTATCTGTTCAGGACCAAACCCTAAATAATTTCTGTTGGTTTGATGGTGATTGAATTAAATTTGAAGGAGTTATACTGCTTTATGATGTCATGGCATCTTATGGAAATTCGCCATGGCGCCACGGTCCCGCCCTGCAGCGTTGAGCAATGACCAGATGACAACATCTGAACATGTAGATGTGGTCAGCATGGAACTGGCATCATACGTGGCCGTTTTGGTTCAGATAAGTTGCTTTATGTGGAAGTAATATGTCAGTGGTTTGGGGCTGATAGATGAAATATTTATAGGGGGCACTATAGGTCCATGTGTCCAGCATTTGTCAATACGAATCAGTTCCAGTCCTGACCACTGTCCTACCTGGCGAATTTTTAGTGGAGATCAAGAGTACATTGGCTCAGTTACAAGTACTTCCTGTTTCATGGCGTTGGACGCCATTCGCCATGGTTAC
>JBAMHW010000018.1:22587009-22602125 GCA_037177495.1 Rhadinocentrus ornatus | reverse complement strand
TTGGTGAGTTTTGGGGTATGTTCAGGTCCCCTCCCATGCGCTCAATGTTTAAGAAGAATAATAAGAAGAAGAAGAAGGAAAAAACGGAGCAGTTACAATAGGCCTTCGCACCGCCTTCGGTGCTCGGGCCTAAAAAGGGACAAAATGTTAACTATCATCATAAATTACAACTGTGTGTCCATTCAAGAAACAACACATATACTTTAAAAAGGGGAAAAAAAGTAATAATTAATATTAAATTGCTTCAACAAATTTTTGCAGTTTAATAGGGTATTTTATTTTCAATAACATATAACTGAAAAAACATGACATGTCGCCACTATAATTCTTGTTCTTATATAATTACATAAATGGTGTTTTGCACTTTTTTTTAGGTACTTTTCTTGGATTATAATGAATTGACCATAAAACCGTAGGCCCAGGGTCTCTCATTTGATCTTATTTTACGTTTTGTTGATCTTTTATATTGATTAAGTGAGATATTTATTTGAACACCCAACAAGTAATAAAATAATAAAAGTAATTTTTTTTACATGGCCCTTTTCAAGCATAAAATAGTTTATTAGCTATATTTGTGATATAACTGCGACATAGCATGCATATTTTGATAACTATTTTTGATGTGATTGTGAATAAAACAGAATAAACTCTTAATGTGTCATTGTAGATGAATAATGAAATTTTAGGCATAAATAGGTAATTGTAAGAGGAATGCAGTCATAAGTTAAGGATGTTGATGTTGTAGCCAGGCCATGCTCGTAAAAGATATAATTTAGTATCAAATGTCTGTCCTATAAAATAAAGGGTAAAAAAAATAAATAAATAGAATGAAATGTACTGTGCATACCACCCATCACCAGAATAACTTCTAATAAATCACATGACTGAGCTCTTTTCCCTTTGTTAGGTTAACAGAACAGTGAACTTGCATGATTAATGTTGAACATTAGATAGTCCGCATCCTGCAGGACATTATATAGCACGAAGTACTATTCAGTCTGACAGGGTTTGTCTGTGCTTGTGATGTCCCTCACTATCTTCACCCTAGGTGATTTGCCATAGAACTGTGCCTCAGTGATTTAATCACTCCTGACTATAATAATGTTTTAAATATAAGTTAACAGGAAAGATACACACTCCTGTCTGTAGTAAGTAGTTTAATGCTGTACAACGAGGATGCAAATCAGTTATGATTGGGTATTGTCATCAACACCTCCTTATGGCTACCGCCTCCTGGTGTGCGTCTTACCTTTTAGTCCTTTGACAGGCTGGTGCAATGTGACCTTGGTTGTCATTGTGCTTTAACACTGATGGAGCATGCAGACTTTGTCAAAGCTCATAAAATGATCAGCACTGGTTGGACAGATGCCTGGGAATGTGTGTGTGTGTTGGTAGAGTGCAGTGGAGTTTTAGCTTGGTGACATGCAATTTTGTTTGTTTTGATTTGTGTTACCTTCATAAGGTAGGAGCTTTGAATTTTCCTATGCAAAGTTATCGGTGGGGAATTCAAACACATACATTGTAAGTCATGATTTGGTGACAAGGTTGATGGTAATCTTGTACTTTTGAAAAAAATATTTCAAGTTCAGGTTTGTTAATGCTACATCAGAGCTACAAGAATGGCTACAGCTGTTTTCTTTTTACAAAATACATGTACAATGGTGGTGTGTGTCACATGGAGGCTGAAATTGACTCCAAGTAGCACCATTGTAGCACAGCACAGCAAGCAATGAGAAAAGATTCAATTGGCTTGTTTTGAACCCTGTTGTTTAACATTTGAACACTAATTTTGATG
The DNA here is from genome assembly GCA_037177495.1 of Rhadinocentrus ornatus. Taxonomy (NCBI): domain Eukaryota; kingdom Metazoa; phylum Chordata; class Actinopteri; order Atheriniformes; family Melanotaeniidae; genus Rhadinocentrus; species Rhadinocentrus ornatus. The sequence continues at coordinate 22,600,330 of JBAMHW010000018.1, read as the reverse complement.
TAAAATAACATTAAAAATAATTTGCTTTTATAATGTGAATTAACACTACATTATGTTTTTGGCTACTTATATGACGGGTGACAAGTTGACAGTGGTTGGCTGTAACATGGTGATGGAAACGATATCAAGAGGGCAAGACTATGTGGGGTAAGGTTAGGGGGATCTTTGGGCAATGGTGATGATACACACACGCTGTGACCACAGCTCAAGGCAAACGGAAATGGCATCCAATTTTTTGACCACTTGTTCTTCCACTCCTGAAGGCAACAAGACGACCGACCCTCCTTCTCTTTTTCACAAAGATGCACTTGGATCCTTGAGGGGCTGAAAGTCACCAATCCAATGATTTTGTCCATCTTGATTAAATTAAAATTAAATTAGATTCTTGTTAACTAATCTAAAATTGGAAAAATACCTTAAATGTTGTCTTTTTTTTATTTCCTTAGTAAAAAAACAAACAAAAAAAAAACTACTTTTAATTTTTGCTTCAGTTTAACTCTAAACCTATACATAAAGATGTCGTTGGACTTGGGTGTCATATAAAAAAAAATCTAAATTATTACTAATTTATGTCTCTTTCTAGTACTAGTACTAGAAAGTACTTTTTTGGGGGGACGGGTTTACACAAGATGTTCAACAGCAATCCATGCAGTTGCATATTCAAATAGCAAACAGTGTTCTCCACCAAAGACACACAGGCATGCTTTGCAATAAGTCCTTGACTGTCTTGCCCTCTAGCTGACTCCTTTTGGAATGAGATCATTATTACTGGCTAGCTGATTGACCTGGAGGACAGTGTTGGAGACTGTATTTATGACTCTATCTGGGTGCGGGTATGTGTATCCCCTGTCATGTCCTCTGTACAGGCATTCTCCCAGGGCCAAGCTGAGACAGTGATGAACATACAGTGGCAGGACAAGCGATGACTTGGTGAGATCCAGGCACTCAGGCCTCTCTGAGGGTTTGAAGGTTGGATGGAGGGAGGGACAGATGGATTCAGAGGCATGGAAAGGCCTCAGCCTGGCTGTGGGGTGCATCTTCATTTCAAAAGGAAAATGAACCCTTGGGTAAATAAAAAGGTTATGTCATTGACTTTATACACAATGAACAGTCAATGTTCAAATGTGTTGGGAAAAAGCTGATTTTAATGCAAATAAAGGTATAAATATATTGTAGGTTTCAACAATCAGAATTCATTGAAGGCAGATGCTCACTTTAAATGTCACAGTATTCTTGTACAAAGCTATTGGCCCCAACTTGCTTTCAGTGGATCGGCCTGCAAGTGTGAATAAGGATGGACGAGAACAGCCTGATGGAAACATTCATTCCTTTTAATGTTATTGTTTTTAAATCCCAAACATAGGGCTTTTGTCATGGAGAGGCAGAGGTAGTGCTAGATGTGAGGTTATAGTTGCAGAGAGAGGGCTAGGCACAAAGAGTACTCTGTCAGATCCAGAGAGTCTTTATCAGAGAAAACACAAAAAAATTAGATATAAAACTGAAAGAAGAAATTTTTTATATATATATATAACTAAGTGTGAAATCAAGTCACATGACTAGAGTCAGATTGAGTCAGAAATCTGATCATTTTAGACTCAGTATGACAAAATCAGAACCAATGTACAACTTGGTTTGGACCCAAACAACCATAATTTGAGAATTTGAGTTTTTTTCACACCATACCAGGGATGTTTTTTAAAGTAGGTTGTTTAAGATTTTTGCAACATTCATTTCTTGAGTCAAATGTGTTCTTAGTAGTCAGACACATGTTCAAGGATGATAACTTGTGTACTGCTTACAATTAGAGAAAAACAGTGGGGTTATATATTTCTACTTCAATAATCAAGGTGCAGGCCTCCTTTGTCACATTTGTCCACTATAAAGGGAATTTTCTCTAAGGAAATGACACTGTTGAGGATTAGTGTCTTCCTCCGTCCTGCCTCCTTGGTTGTTTTTTCTTTTCATTTGTCGTCCTGTCTTTTGGATGAAACAAAGGAAACTGGTTAAAATGTAGATCTCAAGAGTTTTTAGATAACAAGCATTGTCTGTATTTTTCTGTAGCTTGACTCAGTTCAGGCTGATTTCACATTGGATAAAGTAGAATGTGCATGTGCTTTTTTCTCAGCTGTTGTGTTATGGCTGCAAATTTGTTTTCATGCAAACAACCAGCCTCATTGCTGTAGTGTAATAACTTGTTCCCCTTTTTTTAATTCAGCATGCCTCTGGTAATGACCATAAATACACATTTATGTGCAATCTAAAGATATGACATGAAGAGTAAAGACTTTCAAAAAGTTGCATTTAATTGCTGAAATTACCTGTAAGTTATACATTATTGTCATCAGTTGGCATCTTTATGGGTAATCTGTTTATTTAATGTCTGTGACACGTTTTCTACACGTAAACGAAGGTGAATGGTGTATTGTTGTTTCTGTGATTTTTTTTTTCCTCTCCTGATGAAGAGACCACGCACGGGAACTGTGGAAGATTTGAGTCTGCGGTTTTGCATTAGCTGCAATTGAGACTCTCATCTCATACAGCTAGTGTGGGTCTCTTAACATGAGAGCCGAAATGCAAACCATCATGTTCTGCATACACCATGCTCCCAGTGTGAAGCTGGTGTAAGGATAGGGTGTGTTTGATTTGGTGCTTGGCATTTGCAGGTGGTGGACAATAAAGATCTGCCAGTCTAATCCCGATCAGGCACATCTCACTCGCTCCCCTTCCCATGCCTCACTGGTGGCCAGCCTCTGTCCCTTCTTCTTCCCCTCCATTCACCCAGAATCTTCCCTCAGGGTTACAGTGTTCCATGCGATGGTCGTGTATGTGACAAGCATGTGTGATGAGTCTGTGTGACATGCAGTGTGCGTATTTGTCATTTTAGGGTGCGCGTGTGTGAATGCTGTTGTGTGTTGCACAAGTACAAGTACATGTCTTTCCTGCTACCAGATTGACGTGAGTGTCTGTGAGGCTTTGCTCTTTTCAGACGTGCCTCACACTGGCAGTTGGAGTTTGTTTGTGTGTGCGCGTGAGCTTGCCTGCCTTCTAGCGCCTCGAAAGAGACTGACGGCCCCTGACACCTGCCATTTGGACGCTTTTCTCTGTGAAAAATGTCATCGTCTTTAGACCCGACGTGCATACATGCTCATGTGTATGTGTGTGAGTGAGTGAGCGAGATATGGCTCATCCCTCAATTTTGCTCCCTGAGGTCAAGCTTTGCAGCTGACTGAACAATGGACTCAAGCTGTTTGAGCAGCCGGGACAGGGAAAAACTTGGCAAGTGTACGTGTGTGTGTGATTTCTTTTCTTAATAAAGATATATTTAGGGGTGGTTACAGCTTAGTTTTAGGCAGTGAGATAAAGACAATTCAAGCATGTTTAACACAAATAGATCTACATTCGCATTAGCTTAATGGACAGTTGAATACTTTTCCTGTGCAGGCAATATTCTTCAAGCCCTTCAATTTAGAATACAATTATAATATTTAATTGGACTTGGTTAGCCTAGAAACAGATATAACTATTTTATAATATGGTATTTGCTCTCGATAAATGCATGATGAGCCCTACACATCAACAGATGGTACTGTATCTTCCTTAGTGATGTTCTGCTATGCCTTTCCTGCAGCTTAAGTTCTAGGTTTCTAGTCTGGTCCTCAGCACGTAAAATACACGAGTCATCCCCAAAATAACTTTGACCTAAATGTTTAGGATTTTCGGTTTAAAAAAACGCTCAAATTTGCTCAAATTTAAGCACACATTTCTTCTACTTAGCATTGTCTCTGTTGCATCTGTCCACATAGAAATCTTAAATAAATGCAGTGTGTGAGTTTCACTGTCGGCTGTTCATGCCCAAACCAAGGTAAAGAGATACAAGAAGTAGTGTATACCCATTTACTGATTTTGGTAATCCATCTGCTATCTTCTTCCTCCTCCCTCCACCCTTTTTTTGGGGGTAGTTTGTGATAGTATTGCCTGTATTTTTTTTTCTGGCTGATCTCGTGAGTCGTTAATTTAGACTGAGGGTCTCTGTGCCTTAAGGCTCTAATGAAGTATCAAATTGTGTATCCATCTCCTTCAATGTTGGGTTTTGTTGAGGGGGCGGAAAGGGGCAGTCATTTTATGTGTGTGCGTATGTGTGAAGCCCTAGGGTGTGTTTAAACACAACCAGTAGTGGGGTGGTTTTGGGAGCCAGTTTGTGACTTTGCCCATGGATGGGACAGGGCTAAGGGCAGGCCTGCGTTTGTGTGTGCATACAATTAAGAGGGAAAACAAAAGTGCAAATAAATGATAACCCTACAGGGCCAGAACACATCGCTTTACACCAAGAGGCAAGCACTGACTTTGTGTCTTGAAGTGTGTGTGTATGCGTGTCCACGCATTGACCATCCGACCACAGACGACCTTCTGCTGTCTGCCAGGGCGATGCCCCCTCTATGTCGATGGTCATGGAGGCTGTGGTGATGAGGGCTCAGAGCTGTATCCATGACAGTGCTGTTACCCAGATGCCCCAGCAGCAGCCTTAATTAAGTTAGACGTGATAGGGGCTGGTGGATTCGCTTTCCTCTCCCTATTATTCTTGGTTAGTCTTTGTAATAGCTTTTTTTTTTTTTAAATATGTATAATATTATTGTTTGTTTTCTTCAGCTCTTCTTATTTTCTCTCTTGTTGCTCTGTCTCTCTCTCTTGAACACAACCAGCAGAACACTTTTTCATTAGACCTATACTTTCACGCACTCCCTGAATTTTATTGGTATAGTTTAAATCTTTTTTTCTTCTAACATATTTTACAGTTTTGTAAGTTTTGTGGAGTGGACAATATTCGACATACTAAAAGAGATTGATATATCTTCTGCCACTTGTGTGTGTGTGTTTCTCTGTGCCTACGTGTGTGAGAAACAGTGTGTCAGGTTAATGACCAGCTTTCCTTTGACCCCCTTGAAGGTCATGTGCCAGTGCTTGTTAGCAGTGTCACCATGGTGATATGTCAGATGTCAGTACGATGGATAGGGAGCTGACAAAAAAAACAGTGGGGGCGGAGGAAGGGATGAATAGGGAAGATGGGGAAAGAGAAAGGAGAAAAGGGAGGGGAGGCAAGTTCATCTAATTGTGATTCTCATCAGAAGGCCTCTGCCACTCTTCATTATCAAGATATTCATAATTGGCAAGGTTGTCGTAGCGTGGTCCAAGCCTCTGGGAAAGAATAAACATTTGTATGTGTGTGTGTGTGTGTGTGTGTGCACACTGCAGAAGGCCTTGCTGTTTTAGATATAGCAGAGGTGTTGGTGTTCCCCTTCTTATATTGGATAGCAATAAGGAAACTCTGTTTTTCTGTTTCTCCATCGACCCAAGAGAGCAGGAAGACTAAGCAATATGATGGGTTAAGTTGGGTATCAGTGGCTTTGTTGTGCCACTTCCTGTTTGGTGATGGATGACAAGCAGCTTAGTTAATAGTGAATACATTACCATGGGAGTAGAATCAGTTTATTTTTACTGTCTGTATCTATTTGTGAAATTTATCAGTAATGCAGAAATTGACAAAAGCTTAATATCAGCTAAACTGAATAACTCCTTTGTGAAATTATAAAGCAAGTTGTTTACATCATTATAATTGTGTATTTATCAACATGACATCTGCAGTAACCTTTTCATAATCCTATGAATTGAACAGTTCTTTAAAAAAGCTTGTGAACACACACACATATGTGTATATATATATATAAAAAATACATATTTTGGAAATATTGCAAATATAAAGGGTTCAGGGTTTTGAGATTTAATCCAGATTGCACTGCCAGCACTGATACACTTACATTTAATGTGTGATTCGTATGGCAAGGCTGTGTTTTTGTATAGCACAATTCAGTGCTTTACAGGGACATTGAAACGTCAGAAAATAAGAATCATAATTTAAAATTAGTAACATAAGAGAAAGGACAAAGAACATTAGATGAAAACGGTATCAAAAACATAATAAAGTTTAAAAATTCAATCTTAAACAAAACTGTGGAAATTTGGACTTTTAAATAAAGACTATTCAAATGCAACTAATAACAGGTGGATTTTTAACCTGGATTTAAAATAATTTTGTGTTTTAGTACCAAGATAATGTAAAGCAGTGTTTGTTTTTTTTCAAACTGCTCCAAAGGACCCACTGCCTTGCATATTTTAGAGGTTTTTCCTACTCCCAACACACCTGGGTCAGATTAAAAAAGTTCTTTGCAGGTCTAAAAATGATCCTTTATGTAAGCCAGATGTGTTTCCAGTACAGAAGCACCTAAAACATGTAGGGCAGCGGGTCCAGAGGGCTAGGATTGAGAAACACTGCTGTAATATACTGTAAATGCAGAAACTGACAAATAGCAATTCACTTTAGTGACAACTAGATGGCAGTAGTATCACATAAATTGTATGAGCTCTTCAGGCTCATTCATGTCGTTTAACAACCACACATATGCATCATAGTGCCATTTATTCAGGTGTTATTTATGAGTAGGAATACATTTTTACAGAAAGTGTGAACCATACTGTGGCAAAGGCTCTCAATCAGCACAACATATTAAGTAATATAGAAGATTGTTAAATGAGCCAGTGGATTATGCATTTTGGTGCATGTGGTTCTTTGCACCTGCTGTCTGCAACCTTTAAAATCCAAAGAGCTAAATAAAACTCATTTAGAGCCACGTTACAAGACCTTTTGAAAAAAGACAACTTATAATTTTTGATAACTACCTACTATAGCAATTTTTGTTTGTCATTTTTGAAGAACAACATTTTTATTTTTATTTTAGGGTATTAAAATAAAGAAAAACATACAACTTTTGCAAAAAGAGAATAGACAGACATGCTTCTGTGGGATGTAGAAATTTGTGAAAGAGAGCCACTTGTGGCTCTGGAGCTGCAGGTTGCTGACCCCTGGTATAGACATTAGAGGCATGTAAAATATTGTAATTGTGTTAAGTTTAAATTTATTATTCATGATGCTTATTTCGAGATTTTAGTCATGACAACTGACAGCACAAATCAAATATGGATCTATTTTAAGAAGTTTCCAGCAGCAAGGTGCATTATAGTAGTGGCCACTATAATTATTGAAACACTAGACCTGACATATGTATTTTTTAAAACTCTCTTCACCAATTAATTTTCTTCCTTTGCAGCATTGTCTTCATCACCATCACTTACTCTTCAGTTATTTCCTGTTATTATCCGTTATATCCCAGTTATTTCCTATGCACTATATCGCTCAGTATCTCACCTCGTCTTTTCTTCTTTTCACACTTTGAAAATTTTTTGTCCAATTCTCTTCCCAGTATAACCAATGAGGCAGGTGCATCCATCTACAGTGTGAGTCCTGAGGCAGTCAAGGAGATGCCAGACTTGGACCCGAACCTCAGGAGTGCAGGTAAGCTAAGCAGCCAGACTATGCATGTTTTCAGCTGACGGTGACTGAACCTTTTGCCAATCAGATGTGTGGTATTTTCAACGATTTTATTAATGTACAAAGCAGGAATGTCTTGGTGATTAATTAGCTATTTGTGAATTTCTACTCTACCCAACAAGGATTATTTTTATATGTGATAGCGTCTCCTAAAACCTCTTGACAAAACAAATTTCTGTTTTACACTCAACAAATCCCACGTTAGTTCCTAATAAAAGCCACAAGGAAATCTGCCCATAGATTAGATTTTATATTTAAACTCTTTTTCCAACCACTTGTCAGCAGTCACATTATTAGTACATTTTTGGGTCTGTGATTCAAGTTCTTTTTGACTTTCCTTTGCCACTCTCTCTAATTCACTCCACAGAGTACATCACTGAGATCACAGCAAAAAAAAAAAACAAAGTTCTTGAAAAAACTAATGTTTCCAACAGACTTCCTTCAAATAAGCCATAAATCAAGCAGGCCTGGATTATTCCTTGCTAGGTTCCTGTGGTCAGCAGGACCAAGAGCCCTATTTATTCCCTTTAGTAAAAGTCTTAAGTGATCAACAGGAAAATGGCTTAAGATGGATGAAAACAAAAGAAGTGATGAGCCAAGTCGGTCTGTTTTGTCTTTTGATTGTATATCTTTTTTTCCCTCATTCGGTGTGAGTCGTAATGTAGTATTGCATTAAGGAAATTGTGAGTTATCAGCATCTTTGGGACACCTAGTGGTGATAGTCAACAGTTTATCAAGGAAACAGTTTTTGTTGAGCTTCTTACAGTGCTCTTTAACTTTCCTATTTGTTTCAAGACTGCTGTTACTCACTGGTTTACTGTGTACATGATACATTTAGGATTTCCTTAAAAGTTAAAAGTTTGATCAAACTTCTTTTAAGCTGAAAAGATAAAGTTAAAAAAAAAAGTAACATTCCACGAACACCAGACTACAGCATGTTACATTCTGCAATTTCTCCTGAGTTATGGACATTCATTCTTTGCTGTCTTCCCCAGGATATTTAATTTATGTTGTTCTGTATTTGGCTTATTAACTTTTAATAGGCCAAATACTCTATTTACTCTATTTACACATCAACTATTCATATTAGGAATCAGACGGAGATTCAGAGACGCATGATAGACATGAAGTGTATTGGAGTGTTCTAATGGTGCACTGAGCAGGGATGGGGTTGAAACTTCATCCCTGACTAAATATTATCTCAGGCAGCAGCCTTCTGCCGCAGTCAGATGAGAGAGAAGAGCCATTGATTCCAGACATACTCCCTCTTTTACGCCCCATCCTTCTCTTTCCTTTTGTCTTTTCTACCTCAGAGATATAAATCTGACACATCAACATGCACTGTTACTGTTGTATTTAAACATCCAAGGACATTGAAAACAGTGGTAAGCAGTAGAATTGGAGGGGCAAACTACATCCTGTAGTTTTTAATTGATCAGACAACCTAGGGTTAAACACTTTTTTTTTTAAATATACACATACCTTCAGCAAAGTTTTTCTTACTTTAAAGAAAAAAAACAAACAACAAAAGCAGTTGTTGGGTTGCTGTTTTTCCTTTCTGTATGTTTGTGTTGTTTATTATTTTTCCTTGTCTCTGGGCTTTTCAAGCATAATTATGGAAAAATGGCTGAAAATGCAATTGCAACTGATTCCCTTAAAGCTATCCTCTTTGGTTGATGCAGAGTGTTTGTGTGTGTTTATGTGCTATATTTCCAGTGGGCACAGGTGCATAGATTAAGGGTTTTAAGGTTCAAAGCTTCAACATCTATCAGGAGCTTTATGACAGGTGCAGAAGCTCAAGTTAAATGCCAGCTTTAATTATTATTATTGGGGGAGGAGGAATGACAATTAGGTTTGGCCTGCCCTCAGGCTAGGGAGGTATTGTGCAGACTATTTGCATAATCAGTAATTATAAATATGTGGATTTGCATATTCAATAACCAAATCAAGCTGCAAATTCATGAAAAATACAAATGGCAGAATCCCTTGAAACTTTTCTCCTGATATTTTGTGGTTCCTTATGTTTGTTCCACTGTGTCTGCTGACAGTGTCCATTGGTCGCCGTGTCCAAGATCCACTGGCTGAACTTGTGAAGATTGATCCAAAACACATAGGCATTGGAACATATCAAGTGAGTGTGTTTTATTTATACATTTATTTATTTGTTCATTTTTGTGTAATTACTTATTTGATATAAAAGCAATCTACAATGATGCATTATTGGTATCACCTTCATTTAGTCAGAAGGGGCTCTATGGGAGGTTCTTTGGAAAGAATTTGTCAACAAAAGACCCAAATATTTACGTAAAAGCTTTGTGACCAGCTATTTTCTTAAAAGCAAATAAAAACCGCCAATCTTTTCATTCTATTCTGTATACCCAATCTGCAGGCCACGATAATTAATTTCTTTTAAATCAATCTCTTGCAGTTTAGATTAGACTTTTTATTTTTCACAAAAACTGAAGGCTGTATCAACAGATGAGGCAAAGGATGACTAATTCATTTAATGGAGAATCAGGCATGATATATGTTTGAACATTTGTTTTTGCTTGTGTGATTTCTGCATATTATCCATATGTTTTTCAGTGTGCGTACAAATGAAGCAACAATTAAGTGTGTATTGATTTTGTACAGTATGCATGTGTGTGTGGTTGAATGGTAAAGATAAGGTAGAAATCACGTCTACTGTGTCTACTGTTCACATTAATCTTTGAGTTCAGTAAGAAGAAAAAAAGATGACTAATGATGGCAAATAAAACACCATGGACAAATCCCTAAACTGACAGCTGTAGATGATATAGGCAGCGTTGAATAATTAGATGGTGAAAGAATTCATGTAGTGTAGCTTATGAAGCTACACTTTTAGTAAATGGGCTAGAAAAAAGGATTTTAAGTGCAGACCACGTGTTTTTTTTTCTCACCAATTTATCGAGTGCAGTGTTAAATTGGCAGAATTCCTGTTCCTGAGGATGTGAAGCTCATTTCACAATTAAGCAATGATGTGGACGGGGAGTGAGTGACAGTGACGGGGGGGTTGATTTGAAAAGCAGCAAATTATCCAATTTCCAGGGCTAGGAACAGAATTTTGTACTGTTGGCTTGATGAATGGCAACCAACCAGAGCTTTAACATGCAATTCACCAATCAGTTAACAGACCAGCAAATAGTTTCAGCTGTAGTGAAACCATCTGTTCCTTGGAGAATGAAGGGAGACCCTTTATTAGCAGTACTAAGAGGCACCTCAGGTATATTACGTTAGAATTTTTCAGCATATGCTGAGAAATACTCTGGCTCAAATTTAGCATATCTTATTAACTTCACTGTTATTGTGATATGTAGCAGCTATACAAAACCTCAGTCAATAACCACTTTCAGCAGGAGGGAGAAGAGAGGAACCAGGGGGTCAGAAAAAAACGGCAGATTGTGAAAAAATTCAAAGGTAAAAGAATGACGGGAAGATTTATGTGTTGCGGGAAAAACATGGATATTTGAAAGTGAAAGTATCAGGTCAAAATGTGCAAGCGCTTATGTGTATGTGTGGGTTGCTAAGTGTGTTAGGTCACAGGCCCTTGTCTCTCATCAAGTTCTGCTCAGGCTCTCTGGGGTGCCCAGGGTTCTGCTCCTCTCCCTCTCAGATCATGTGACTAGGTCAACAAATGATAATATATCCAAGTAAATAAACTCTGGGTGCTGACAGATATGAGATGGGACATCACTTTGACCTGCGTGTGAGCTCACACAAACACACACTTATGCACACTTTCCTCTCTGTCCCTTCTTAGAGTTAAAGGCTAAGTGTGTATGTGCTTGAATGCATGTGTATACATTTATATTAGTGCTTGCATGAATGTGTATGTGTGAGAAAAGTGCACTCGTGCATACATGTTCTTTTGTGTAATTCGTGGCATTTTAAGTTTTCTGAAAGTTTATTGCCATTAGACCCAAAAAGCATGAGGCAGATGAAACTCTAGACAGCTGGCACAGCATGTGCTCTCTTTCTCGCTCCCTCTGCTGACCCAGTGAGTGACAGCTCTGAGAGAAAGGCGGAAATGAGCTGAGGGCTAAAAAGTGAGGCCCATTAAAATCAGATTGGACGTAAGTATTGGTGTGGGAACACTGTTTTCACTACAGCACCACTGGCTGAAAAGTTTGCTGGATTTTGCGAGATGCATGTCTGAATCCAGAACCAATGGCATTATTTTCTTTGCACTTTCATGTACAGCAGTTTTGTGTCTTTTAATAATTAGAAACTAAGTAGAAGTAGTCTTTTGACTGTGTCCATGTCCGTTAGCTCTTTATGCTGCTATGGTCTGTTAACAGCTGGGTAACCCCCAGGGCCATGAAACTAACTGCTACTGGAAAATACACACACAGACTTACACTGCTGTGTAAGAAAATATTGCCTGCCAGCCGGATATTAAAGAAACTGTCACTCTTCTCCTCACTTCTTTCAACCGTTCTCCATTCCTCACTCCAGCTTTTTGCTAGTATTTTCCTGATCCTGTCCCAATGACTGCTCCGGCCATGTGCTCAGTCCACGTTTTTTTTATTTCGTAGTTTAAAAAAAAAAGTTTTATGAAGGTTTTTTTTTATTCGAACACGCACAAGTAGATAAAGCTTAAATTAAAGCCAATGCGTGCACCACTATTCACAAGCCAGTACTGTCTAACACTATCATTTAAACAAACAATCCATTAATTCTATTCAATTCATTTTCAGTTAACATCAGTTTGTGACAAAAACCACCTCCAAAGCACTTTTAAAGATGCAGTCCAATCCAATTAAATCAGATAGTTCATTACACACCTCCACCTTTCTCATGTGAAAACATCCCACTTTCATTCAGTCCAATTCATTATTAACAATTCATTGGATAAAGCCAATTTGTAAAAACTTGCCTAGCTAACTAGAAAACCAACAGATCACATTAACTTTTCTCTTTAATTTAAATCCTCCATTCAGAGAATGCATAGGTGGATGGGCCACAATGGACAGGAAAACATGTAGAGAATAACTAGAAACTGCCACTGAACAACCTTTTTTTTTTTTTTTTCTTGGGGTGAAAGAGAGCGGTTTCAGAAAATTGATAGATCACCATAGCCCAAAATATACACTGCTCAGCATAAGATACTCACTATGTTAGGGATGCACTTAATAATAATTTTATATTTACTTCATTAATCCGAAGTGGGAAATTAGGCTCTGCATTGTTACTCATCTCTAGATGTACTAGAGAGCAGTTGGGCACCAGGGAGCAGTTGAGGGAGTTCAAGGGTCTCGCTCCGGGGACTTGAACCTGGGTCCTCCAACCTAAAAGACCACCTCTCTATTGTATATGGCCCTGAATATATCTAAACAGTATTGAAAATGAACGAGTGGATGGATACAGTACTTCCCATTATGTCATAAATTTAGTAATTTAAGTTGTGAATACACATTTCTATTTGGAAAGAAACATTGTTGAAATTAATTTGTGTTCAATAGTGACAAACTACGAAACTTTTGAAGATTTTCTTAGTGATTCACCCCCTAACGACAGCTAATTTGTCATCCATCCTGCATCTGTATGTATTCTGAATTCTTTCCAGCCAGTTAAAGACAGTATTATCTTGACACTTCTCTCTGTCTGTTGCTCTCTACATTTCTCTCGGTCTTTACTGTTTTTCTCCGATAATATCTTCTTGCGTTTCTTTGTAGAATCAGCCACGATGCATGTTCACAACTGCCGGTGTGTTGATATGTGCTTGCTAGTGTGTGACACTCAGCTGCAACGTAAGCGGCATCCTGGAAGAAAAAGTTGTGGATCAGTGTTGTGATAAGTTTGTGATATGTCTCTTTGATTTGGTCATTACTTAAAAACTCTTAATCTCTGGCAGCTCTG
>JBAMHW010000018.1:22567540-22585069 GCA_037177495.1 Rhadinocentrus ornatus | reverse complement strand
GTCATGTCTCCAGCGGTAGCGCCCTTCACCCAGGGCTCTCGGGCAGCAGCTGAGGATGTGCTCCAGGGTTCCTCTTTCTTCTTTCCAATTTATCTAAATAATATAGCCCATTTAATAAAAGTAAATAAATAAATAAATATTCCTGTGCCTCTCTTGAATGTTATTCTGACCCAATTTTCTCAGGTGTGTTTTTAATCACTAGTTAAGTACTTGTCATAAATCAACAGCTGAAAGTAAAATGATAGCAAGGAGATATTTAACACCTGTCATAAAAGCCTAATAGCAATTTTTCAGCTTCCTTCTTAACAGTGAGACTCACACACATACAAGCATACCCAGCCAGACCTACGTGCCTACAACAGTACTGTGCTTTCAGGGGGAGTTTCTAAGGGGCCTTAAACGGGTTTTCAGTCAAGGAGAACATGAGCAACAGATAACCTCAGAGACCTGGTTTAGTTGAACACAGTCTGCTGATTATCTTAGAGTGATAGAAGTTAGGTTGCACTTTCTCTGCATTCTGTCACACATTTAGTTGGAACATTTAGACAGCTTGGATTACAATTATATAGCTTCCTTTTACCACTCGAAAACATTGAAGAAATTTCTAGCAAACTCCTATTTTTCTGGAAACATAACACCTCAACAGAGTTTGCCATCTTACTGACTGTAAAATTCACTTTGCCCTGCTCTACGGTATATTGATGCCAATCACATTATGCACCCTGCACAGCTTAGAAAATGGTGCAAAGCAGGTGTTTTTCTTAGTGTCAATCCTCTTTGGTTCTGAGGCACCGTAAGCTCCTGTCTGTTAATTCTGTCAAAAAGCACAAACTAAATGCTAATGTCAGTAAAACAAGTAAACAAAAAGAGTGAATCATTCTCCAGTCAGTCCATGCATTTGCATTGACATTGTATTTTTTGCTATTTCAGCTGTAATCTTGGTACATGAGTTAGTCATTCACTGCAAACCTACTGTCCAAGAAAGAAATTATTATATCTCTTCAAGTTTCTAAATAAATAAAGAGACAACAACATTCTGCTTTTCTATATTAATCGGTATTCACGTTTACCCAGCCTAATTTGCAAGACAGAAAGTAAACCCTTTGTGTCCTCGGGTTGAAGCCAGTGAAGAAAACATTAAGGACATTCGATTCTAAAAACAATCTTTTATTTAACTTTCCATCATTCATATTCCTTTGGCCCTCTCCAACATGCTGCCATTCTGGCTCCAGCTGATTCCATTAGCTGAGTTCTTGGTGACAAGACTTAGCTTTTGGGACTGCCGTCAGACTCTTCATTCTCATTGTCAGTCAACACCTCAATTTTAGCAGTTGCTTCATACCCCCCCTCCCTTTGACCCTCTATGCTTCCCTGTAATTGGTGGTTTTCAGTTATGTATGCCTTATACTAGGAAATGTGTGTATCACAGAAGAGGACCGTGTTTTTTTGGTTCCTATGTGAAATACTGAGAATGAGGAAAGCTTGTTTTAGTTTCTATCTTTTATTTTTTGTGTTTTTCACCAATGTCTCTTTACCTCTCTTTCTGATTGACATGTGGTAACTCAGCAGTATTTAAGTACTAGTGGTGCAGACAGAAGCACTTTGTTCCTGCGTATTGGTTGGCTGACTTTAGTTGGTTTCTGTCCAATCCAAACATGACCTTCACACATAGGGATCCAGTCCAGTGGATCTGGATGAGTTTGAGGTTTAGTCTCTGACAGTTGGGACCAAGGAATGAGGGAGTGGAAGTGTTTTTAAAAATGGTTTATAGTTTAATATCTCAACTATCTGTTTTAACATCTCTACTTTAGCCTTCACACACTTTAAATTCTTATCTGAACACTTCTATACAATATATTGTACAAGAAGCTATAGGCAAAGTTATCATTATTTCAGCTGTTTTATTGCTAATGCTCGTCAGCTAGATTACATCTGCCTGAGAATAAAAGAAGCAACAGCCCTAAAAAATAGAAAATAGAATGATTAAAGATAAGATAAGAGACAAAATGCTTTACTTGTGATATTAATGCTACTGTAATCTGCATGAAGGAGCATTAAGGTATTTTCTGTGTAGGACAGAAGGAACCATAATGCAATGTGTGTTTGTTCAACAGAGCAGCATTTCTTTTTGCATTACAGTGCTACAGATGCCTGAAAAGCGTAAACTGGAAATTCTACACTGAGACTATCTACAAGAAGGGACAGAAGAGACTATGCTTCTTGAGAAAGCTTAGGCCTGTTAATATTTGCATTGAGATGTTGTATATTCTAGCAATCTGCTTTGCAGTAATCCATTGGATTATCATCATCTAGACACTAACAGAAAGTGAACAAACTAAAGAAGAAAGCTGTCTCTATGCTGGGGACTGCTGTGGACTCCCCTAAAGCTAGTGTGGCAACAGTTGCTCTATATAATATACAAAACTTTATGCCCGAAACAATGGACTGTAGCCACGTCCTTCACATCACCCTCACGACACTCATACAGGGCAGGGAGAGAAACGATTAAAATAGTGACGAGATGGCAGCGATGCCGTTTGTCCAAAGTGTTGATGAGTTTCTTAAATCCCGGGTGTTAACTAAGCGCTGGTCTATAGCGAGAAAAAAAGTTATCTTTGTTTAAAATGTTTGTTATCTCTCTGTCTCCCTGGGAGCTGGTGGATTATTTAGTCTCGACTCACAAAAACTGAACATTTTTCTATTTCCTTGTCGCGTCGTAATGCCCCCCTGTGCACGTCTACGTGAATGAGCGCAACATTTCACATGCACGAATGTCGCCTGTCGCTTGGCTGGAGGAGGGCAGCGATTTCCGCCTCATCGCGCAAGTTCCATAGAAAATTAATAGAGAAGGAGCGACGTCGCCTCCCGTGTGTCCAGCCCATAACTTGAGAGGTGTTTGCATCTGGAGTTGAATTAAACCGAAGCGGCTGGGACTGTGGGAGGAGTCTGCAGCAGTGGGAGGAGTCTGCAGCAGAGCGCAGCGCTGCAATGCCAGTGGCGCTCGATTTGCAACTGAAAACAGCACAAAAATAAACCAGGAAGGAACAAATAATCGGACCATTTCATTTTTATGATTGTCGAAAACCCAGATCGTAATTGTGATTAAAATTCAATTAATCGCACAGCCCTAGTCAGAGGCTTCTTCAGCTACACTAGAGTGAAGAAATGATAAGTTACTGGCTATAAATAAAACTACAAATTTACTGTTTTAAGGTTTTTTTATTCAGTAATAACAAATAACTGTTATTGAATTTTTACCCACAAATTTAGCGAGGCTGACTGGTAAGCCATCCCATCCCCTTTTAAGGTAGAATGCAGGGGCTTCGTTGGGTCCTCCACAGTTTGCCTACTCCGCGATATCGGGTGCAGAGAAGTGGGGTGTCGAAGAGCCATCAATGAGCTGGTGCAGGAGATGGAAAAGGGTAGCTTCTGGCTTTGGCTAAAGAAGAAGCAGGCGAGTTGTTGGCTAAAGAAAACCTGAAGCAGTAGCAGGTGGTCGTTAATATCGCTCTGCCACCAGGAGATGTAGTAGCTAAACATCTGTGATTGGGGGTCCCGATGACCTAGATTTTGTTGGCTCCAGAAGTGGGCACAATTACCTAAAGGCACCGGTGGAGGTGTGACAGGCAGCAATGCCTAGCAAAAAACCATCAACCTCTATCTTTAGGTTTCTTTTTAAAAAAGAAGAAGAGTAATTTAGAAAAAAATCTTATTAAGTATTAAGTAGACTTTGCTTAAAAAGAGTATTTTTCTCACCCCTAATTGAGCAGTTGTGTACACATGTTCACTCACAATACCTCAGATGCTCTCGTGCTGATCCCACATCTATAAGGTTTCAATGAGAATGTTCGAACTCATTCACTGGAGTTTTACTGCAGGTTAAAATTCACACTGCCGTACACACCTCCACCTTTCTCACGTGAAAACATTCTTTTCCAGTGTGCTATTTCAGGTAATTTCCTTTTCATCCTCTCTTACTATCCACTCACCAGAAGTCATAAATCGTTTAGTCCTAGCATTATGAGAAGTAGCTCTTGTTTGGAAAGTTATTTAAATTATTTCCAAAATGCCACCGGCTGCAGCACAGCAACATCTGAACAACGGTCCGGAGCAGGTTGCTGAAGGTGTGAGAGGGGGTGCTGTGATGTTTGTCCAATGCTTCTTCAGCTTTTTTCTTCCACTTCCTACCTATTTTTGCTGTTGGGGTAATTACAGTAATTAATTACAGATATACTATTTTAAACAGAAATGTCATTAGTGCACAAATGCAGCTATATGTAATTACATCCTGAGCCATGTCAGGATTATTAATTTTTAGAAAAATTAGATTTTTTATATGTTGAAATAATTCTCTGGAATTTGTAATAAAAGCACAGTAATAAAACAAAATCACAAGATATTCTAAGGAGTGATTATTATTTTTTCTATATAAAGGTGATACCTTTAGATATCCCTGCGATGGACTGGTGACCTGTCCAGGGTGTACCCTGCCTCTCACCTGAAACAATGCTGGGATTGGCTTATGGAATAAGCGGTACCGATAATGACTGACTGACCTTTAGATATGTTATCTTATTAAAGTACCTTGGTCCTAGATGTATATTAGGATTTAATGATTTTTCTTATTGCATTTACTGTGTTATTAAGTCTGTTAATGATATAATGTCCTTGGTTTGATTCATTTGATAGAAATGGGACTCATTGCAGACTGTTCAACCGTCTAATTTAAATTGTTAATTTGTCATTTGTCATATTTGTATTTGTTAAAATAGGTCAGGACTGAACCAGTGAATGTCGCATATGTCCAAACAAAGAAACCAAACAAAAATTAAGGAGCTACACGTTTTGTTACTCATTGATGCCTCTGTCTGATTCACCCCCCATTTCTGTCCTCGTCTTGCTGTCTTGTTGTTGCTGACAGAGAGGGGTGTGTGTGCTGGCCGGTACTGTTGTTAGCTGTTTACAGGTCCGTGTTTGTTCAGAGCTTGATCATGTTACAGGACAACTCATGCTAGTCTCAGTCATGTTCATGCACACGACACACAAACTCTTGCACGCACACTCACACTGACAGACAGATACAAGAGATCCACAGTAGTCCAGTTTAGAGTGTCAGCTAATCCTCAAACAGTTGCTGAGACATCAGTCTCCAGCTGGACTTCTTGAATTTTGGCAATGTCCCACAGCCAAGGGCTTGTTTTTGTCTCTGCACAACTGCTAGATCTCAGAGAATTTTTTTCATTCTATTTGGGTGTTTTATTTCGATCCATTTCATTTAGGAATTTTCTTCTTTTTTTTTTTTTTACTTAGTTTTACTTTTACTTTTATTTTCCTTCTTGTCATTTCCTTTCCTTTAAATTTAATTTTGTTTTCTGGCTTGGCTTTTTCGCTCCTCATTATGAAGAATGCATCAGTCCTCCTAGAAAATATGTTCTGATTCAAATGAAAGGTAGTAAGCTTCTTTTATTTTGTTTTTTTTTCTCGTGACAAGCCAAACATTTTCAATCCTCTTCTTTTTCCTAATTCCTTCCCTACCTAATTATTTCTTTCAGACCTTTCTACATTTTTAGAATCCACTTGAGATCGTTGTTTTCTACGTGAAATCCTTTTGTGTAATCCTGTCTTTAAATAAGATAAAAATTAAAAATATTAGGGCTGCATGATGATAACTGTGTAGGAACCCTGGGGATCATTGAAAACTGGTACAGATTAAGACAATTTAGAAACTAGACTTGCACAACACCCAACGCAGAAACCATTAATTTAAAATAAAATTTTTAAGATTGTCTGATTCTTATCTTCAGAAAAAAGCAGTGTTGAAAGTTGTTTGCCTTTTAAACAAGACCTTTATATTTATTGTTTTTCTTTGCTTTTGTCTGTGTGCACAAGCAAAAATATGATTGTTAAATGTCTTTTTTACAGCACGACGTGTCAGCCGGAGCACTGAAGGCAGCGCTGGATGGAGTTGTCGAGGAGTGTGTGAGCTTTGTGGGGGTGGACATTAACATTTGCTCAGAGATGCTGATGAGGTAGCTGACACAGAAATACACATGCAATATTGTACTGTGTGAGAACTTGCACCTGCTAAAATAAAACACACAAAAATCAAAACCTTGTAAACTTTCATAGTTTCCACCAATGACTTTATAACCATGCTTATCTCAACACACAACTTTTCAAACTGCTCAACAGGGAGGCTGTAGTAAGCTTGGAGAACTTGCTACAGTTCTTCTGTGAAGGGTCATGTCCATTGCTTCTGTTCATGTTTTTAGACTAAACATCACAAGTGAATTAAACCTGGACACAGCAATGTTCACATGTCCTCACAAGATGGTGCCTCGTTGCACATGGGCTCTGATTCTGCACAGACACATGCAAATTCAGAAAAATAATGAAGCAGAACTCAGAACTTTGACATACTTTCCCTTTGCACTCACAACATGGCAAAGTTTCATCCACACTCAGGGACAGACGTGTGATTAACGTGCACAAACACACACACACACACACACATGCTGCTTGCCAGTTTTCTGTTTAGATTAATGCTTTACACCCTGTCCCCACTTACTGGTCTGACTGGAATTAAGAGAGAAGATTAGGCCAGTTTGCACACACAGCATCATACATGCAGGCAGTCAGACATACATGACAACACTACACATGTTTGTTGCAAAAATTCATGTATGTATAAAGAACAAAGTAAGTACACAAATTTAAGATGCCTTTACTGTTGAAATAAGTGGTATGAAATGAGCTGGCATGGACTGTGAGGCAGGCATCAGGTCATCTGTTTACCTGTCTAGTCTGCAAGTGAGCTTTTTCCATTCCTTGCCACCAGTTTTGCTACGCTCACATACACACATTAAGCAGATGCAGACGTGTTGATGACTGAGGTATTATGTGGAGTGTTGACATAGCAGTGTGTTTTAGAGTGAGTCACTCACTGTGGGCATTAACACCGTCGACCTAATTGAGTTTCAAATCACCTCTTTTCTTTGCTTGGCCAAAACTGGTCAAATATACTCACTAAATTTTGGCTCATGCCTGCTTCTTATGATCTAAATGCTTATTTTAAAATTCCAGGTCACAGTAACAGAATCTGCTGCTTGATTGGATATTATCTAAAGATATCAGGGTGTTAATGTCCAATGTAGAAGTAGATTCCTCTATAAATTTTCATAAATCCTCTAAAAATTAATGCTGTGAGGTATTTTTTTTTTATGTCTTGTGTCATTTTAAATCCTAGGCATGTAGCAGGCTTAAATACGGGCAGGGCTCGGAGTATCGCAGAGTGGAGAGAGCAGAATGGTCCCTTCATCAACAGGGAGCAAGTCAAACTGGTCAAAGGCATGGGGCCCAAGACCTACCAGCAGTGTGCTGGCTTCATCAGAATCAACCCTCAAACCCTAAACAGGTACACACTTGTCTATGTGTTGTGTATATAAATATAAAGACGAGAAGGCACATATTTGAGTTGGATTCAGTTCACAGTGCTTTTTTAAATTTGTCTCTTATTCAGAATCTGGTTATTTATTTCCATTGAGATTTTATCAGAAATGATCTTTTTGGTATTCAAAGCATCTATTATTAAGATATTGTGTTTGATATTTAGTTAAAGGTAATGCATTGAGATGTAAAAATATGTGTCATGGAAAGACAGCACATATAGTGAGTGGTATAAAGAAAATGAATTCACCACCGGTGTATTTGGGTTGAATAAAATTAAAGCTGCTTACAGGACATGGCTCAATGTCATTACAAATAATGTAGAAAAAGATAAAAGTCTAAGTCTTGGACTCCCTAATAAATTTCAAATGAATCTTTTTGTCAAACAGTGTGAAATCCTTACCTCAGCCTGCCCAAACAGTGTCAGAAAAACAAGCAACTAAGAAGGGCAAAGGAAAGACTGGCGTCAACATACCAACTTCATTAAACCCCCTGGACCAGACCTGCATACACCCAGAGTCATACCATGTGGCTCAGAGGTATGGTAGACACACAGACACACACTCACAATTACACAGCAGCTTACCCCACTGGCTAAATCATGTTCAGGCTAAGATGGAGTTGATTTTGACACCATCTCATATGGGGTTGATTATACTCTGATTTGATTTACGCAGACATGGGATACAAGAGAGGAGGCGTTGGCTCTGTGCTTGTATATGATGGTGTTTGTGTGTGTGTGTCCTTGTGTGAGAAATGATTGTTAGCTCTCCTGATGCTGATATCAAAAGCACATTGAACATCTGCCGCAGAATTCCGAGTGTGTGCGCACATGCATGTGCATTTGTGGACCCTAAATCCTGCAGCTGTAGTCACTCAACTGTGTTTAGTCTACATAAGTTTTGACACAAGTGGCTTTAAGCATTTAGCCCCCCCCCCAATGCTGATGCTCCTTTAATAGCCTCAGTGCGTGTGTGGGATAATATGCTCTGCGCATACATGCAGATAATCTGATGTTGCTTTAAGCTTTTTTTTTTTTTTTTTTACTAAATATATACATCTACATGTATCTACAGTGGAATGCATTGGTTAGAAAAAAAGAGCCACTTCCAATCTTTTTTGTTACACATTTTTTCTTTACTTTAGGCTTTATTTAAAACTTTTACACTCTTCCTGCGCTCACCCTTTTTACTCTCCCATAGCCAAAAGTTAAGTACATTTTTCCAGTTTCAATATTTCATGACTGATAACTCTCTCTTTTTCATCTTCAGCTGTTTATATTTTCTTTTCCTTCGTGGTATTTATTATCACAAAGTTAGGTGCCTGTAACAGTTGGGTGCCCGTATCCTGCTGAAGTTAAATAAAAACGTATTTCAACTTGGAAAATTGGTGGTTTAAAATGAGTTTCCACTGGAACTTTAAAATAAGAAAGTCAAAAACATGAGTCAAAGAGACGAGATGTTTTTCTTTGTTTGTGGTGGTTTTTTCACTGGGTGGAGATTTTATTGAAAAACTAGCAGATAACTTCTTTATCTGCTATATATGTACCAAAAATGTATTTTTCCTACGTTCTGTTGCTTAAAAAAACTTTCTCATTTCTCTTTCTTGCCCACTTATCCGATTGTTTTCTATTCTCATTTGTTCTGTCGTTTTGTTTAACTTTTTAATTCTGCTCTTAATACCCTTAATCGTGTGCTGGCAAAAGTTTTATTTTTTTTTTATGAGTATTTTATAATCCATGCTGAATCAGTTCAGGATGCATCAATTTCCTGATTCATGAGTAAATTATTGATGCAATAAATTGCAGAAACTCACAAAGCTAGTCACATAAATGGTAAATTTTCCCACAGATGCTCTAGTTTATTAAGGTCTGATGGCACAGTGCAAGAAAAGGCACCAAGTTTTTACTTGCTTTTCTTTAATGTGAACAGCCTTATGTAGTTTTGATGGAAAGGGAGATGGATCATACTAAGCCAAATTTTAAAAGAGAAGGTGTGCCACATCTCTGCAAAGTAGATTATTAAATTTTGTGAGTGTGTATTTCATCTGGCCAATTTGGCTGTCTCCTTTCTTAAACCATCAGGATGTGACCGTGATTGAAGTCTTTGATTCATTTGCTTTAAAATCTTGTTGTATGTTGCTATTCATTAAAAAAAAACAAAAAACATACATAATTTAGAAAGGATGCACGTGGATAGTTTTTTATTTATTTTAAACCTTTTTTTTTCACTTTGAATTTTTTTGAGATTCTTTAGAAAACGCTCTTCTTTAAGGTCACTAATCATGTATCCTGGTAAACCTCCGTACATTAACAATCTTAATTTGGATGGATTATTTGATACAAAGACATGTCTGAGATTTAATACAGATATTTTTTTTAACATTCTCACCTGCAAGTGATGAAAACGGAAGGTTTGGAAGCGAGTATTGTGAAGGAATGCTATGTGTTTGTGTGTGCAAGCATGCATGTGTGTTGTGTCTTTATGGTTTAAAAGAATATCATGTTCATCACATTAGAGGAACTGGATCCTCTATTACTGCTCACAGCCCACACATCAGCCCTCTTTTTGAAACTATATACCCCCACATGTAAAAAGCAGAAACAAACGTACAGACATGTTTCGTCCACCTTTGTTTCAGAGATGATTCTATTTCTTTGCAAAAGGGAAAACTTTTATTCATTGAATTGTTATCAATTGTTGATGACCAACTGTATGACGATTTTGCTTAAAAATGTCAGTAAAAAATACTTTGTTGAGACAGCAAACAATATTTTAGTAGTATTAGCAGGGAAGGATGTTTCTGTGATAAGTTATAGTCTGGGCCCAGTATTTCTATAACATCAGACACAGTGCTTTAGGCCTGGATAAAATCTATATCACAGCCCACCCACCCCCGCATTCACACATATGCATACACACACTACATATACTTGCGCAGTGGGGGCAGTAATTATATGAGTCCAGTAGTGGTGGGGGCCTCTGGACTCCTGGTACCCCTTAAATACTAACATGCACCTCTGAAAAGTGAGATGGGCAACACACACCTGCAATTATAGACCAACATTTTTTTTTCTCTCAAATCTTGACTATTTGCAGCTGCTCGGGTTTTAGATGTGATCTGAACTGTTATCTGTAAACTGATTGTGTGCCCTATCTATCTCCAATCATGAATTTAAAATTGAATGGTTTTAAAAGTGTTATTGCCTACTCCAAACTATTATTTAAACAAGCTATTATAAATTAAACCTACAATATGATAAGATTTTGGTAGTTGTACCAAAGGTGGAAAGATAATACTTCCTGGGTTTAAATCTTAAGATAAACAAACTGAGGAATTCAAGATGTGCACTACCATACTGTCAGCTCTCTATTCCTGACTGTGTTCTAGCCAGTAGGTCTGTGTAGTATGTGTTGTAGACAACTAAGCCACCAGACACAACAATTTCCTTTCCTGTAAAGAGACATATGGTTGGAAAGACAAGAAACCGAGGGAGGCACAGGAGAGAAGGCTTTCGTGTTAGCCTGACATCCATTTTAAGATTTTGCTCCAAAGGTGTTGTTTCCTCACCACAAAACCATTTTTGGCACATACTCAGTTACTATTTTGTAAGGACACAGTTTACTGGTTTTGATGGCTTGATTCTGCTTGTCTCCCTCTTATAAACAGTGATTTTGATGGCAAGGCCCCTTAAAGACACAACTGTCTCATACAAAAGTTTGTACACAAGCTGTTTTGTGTTACATCGACACAATCCTTCTCCTGCCAAATGAGAATTTCTGAGCAACATTGTACATGAATCAAATTTGTGTGTGTGTTTCCACCTGTTCTGTCCATCATGAAGTAGACAGCTGCAGAGACTGTTTGGCGTCAGGCTACCATTGAGCGACATCCATCATGGACGCTACCCAACTGGTCCACACATGAACATAAGCAAAGAGAAAACTGCATTAATATCAATCACCAGCTGTGCACAGTGTCTGCTGGAAATAATTTTTACAGTGTGTACAATACACACACAGTAATATTTTTCCCTTACCTCTTTTTGGTACTTTGGCTCTTATTTTGTTACAGTACCTGTTTTGGTTGCAGGGCCACTAATTAGCCTGTATTTGTAATTGAAAACCTGTAAAGAGAGTTGCAATCTGACTGATTGTACAGACAAAATGGGCTGAGACAACCTGCTTATAAAAAGCAGTGACGTAAAATATGTGTAACTGTGTCCAGTTACACATATTTTCTCACTGTCCAGTTGTAGCACATTGGGACTGTCATTGGACAAGGTGAAAGGGCGTTTATAGCCCGTTGTGGATGGACCTGATTTGCCACAGTGTAAATTAGATATGTGTTTGTAAAAGAGATGGACATTTTAAATCAATTTTGAAGTTGAACCGTGGTGTCATTGTGACTTCATCATTAATGCGTGCCCTACACCCACATCTTTTTTTAAAGATTTTGTAGGCTCTTGTAGCCTTTATTGTACAGTAGGCAGATGGGGAAAGGTTGTCAGAAAGAGCGAGGTGATGACATGCAGCAAAAAGCGCCAGGCTGGGATATGAATTGGGGATGGGAGAAGCTGGTTCTCTGTAGGGGAGGCTGCTCTACCAGGTGAGCTGAACACCACCCGCTACAACAATATCATTGTCATTTGTGTTTTCTTTCCGTCTGGTGTTTTTGCTCCTGAAGCGCCACATTTTTTTTGATGGTTTAATAAGTGAGTCCTTATGTCAGTCTGCTCCTGTCTGCTGTTTCTGATATGAGTGCAAACTCCGACAGAAACAGCGCTGTAAACATTAATTAAATAACAAAAAGTTAACCTCTCCTCCTCCAGTTACACATATTTTCTCACAAGACACGGTTAAACTACAATCGTTATTTAAACTATATAAGAATTTAAATTAATTTAAAAAATGTTTTTTTAAGAAAAAACTACATCTACACAGTGCAGCAGGATTTTTTTTTTTTATTATTTTGAACCATAGCAATGTTGGTGAAATAAATGCTTGGAAACCCTTTGTATGCTTCACTTGGACTTGTTCACTGTTGTTTTTTCTCATTATTCCATCATGTCCTACTGAGTCAATGATATTGATATTGGCAGCTGGAAGCTCTTGTTACAAGAAACAGCACAAGTAAATAAAGGAGAAAAAAAAACTTTATTTACTCACATAACTTTTTGCATATTGTTATTTATGTAAAATTTTATGGCATGCAGTCAAATGAACATTTAATGATTAGCCGATTTGAGTAGTAAAATGTGAATTTTAAACTTCAGCTCTGTAAAAATGTCTATAAATCAGCTGTTCTGATATTTTACATTTCAGTGTCATATTTGCTTGACTAGACAAAAACAAAAATCAAACAAATGAAACATTTAAGGTTGAGTTTGGTTGGGTTGACAGCGATTTCCTGCATCTTTCAATCTTCTCCTGTTTTTGAATGGTCTGTTTTTCTTTTCCCTTGGTTTTGTCATCACTTTACCTCCTGCTCTACCTCCATCATCTTTCCTCCTCTGTTCCTTCATTCCTCATAGCTGTCAGAATTTGCTAAATTTGAATGTTATGTCCCTCCTGTCCAGATTTCTGTCCCTTGTGGGCGGTAGTGTGGACCAAATAGGGAGTGCAGGCCTGCAACAGTGCGTGGACAGCAAAGTCAAAGCAAGCTGTGTCGAAGAACTCGCCCGATCAGTGGACACCACGCCCGAGACCCTGAAACTCATTGTAGATGGCCTCACACAGCCCCCAGGGTTTGACATACGACAAAGTAAGACTTTTTCCACTCGCAAATCCTTTAACTTGTTTAGTGGTACACTGAAAGACCAAAATAGTTTATTAACAATGACATTAAAGTCATTATAGATTGCAAAGATAAGGAAGAAATTAGTCATTTCTGGCAAAACTTACCAAGAGAATAAAGTTCAGCATATTCAAACACATAAGCGTAACATTTATGCTGATTTTATTAAAATTTTGATAGTTAATTTATTTAGATTATGTCAAAACCATGTGAAAATTAATGTTTATATGCATATTGGTTCACTGATCACACATTTAATCAATCTAAAACAAATAAGTGTAAACTGGATTCTTTTTTTTTTAATATATATATGGTTTTGTGCATAACAAATCTTAACTGAGAACAAAATTAGGTGTTTTGAATTACAGGAAAAAAGGCTCTTCTCTGCAATGTAGAAGTCACAGTAACCTCTCAGTCTCTCATCTTTCCCTCATAATGTTCTTTACAGCTCCCTACTGACTTACAGAAAATCAAACTCATATTTGTCCCACTCTCTGACTGGTTTGCTACTTACAACATACACCGACTTTTCTTGCCTCTACAGTAATCAGCGTGTCTTGGCAGTGTAACTTGATAGGATCTGACAGTGCTGTGGCTTCCTCCCTGTAGCCAACAATACAGGCAGTATGTTTCTGACAGGGTGTGATGGGTCCAGCAGACTGTGTTGTTGGACCGAGTATCCAACCAATGCAAATGCACAAAGAACTGTTTTTCTCCTTATTCTGTAGCTCTGGAGTTCAGGCACAACAAACGTTAACATTTTTTATTTTTGCTTTAACTCGAATTAATTTTGTCAAAAAAAAAAGATCAAAATAAAACAAAATAAACAACTACTTTTGTACATCTGTAGGTTGGGAACATTTCCATCTAAAGCAGTTTAAATTATTTATTTTAAACGGACACTGTTTGATTTAGTTATAAAAATAAACAGAAGTAGAAATTTGAATAAAGGTGTGAAACTGGTTTATGAAAACATTTTTGCAACAGTGGACATATTGTTTGACAATTTTGATTAAGAGGATAGAAACAATAAAAATGAAACAAAAGCAAGAAATATTTTTCAGTCTAGATAACATTTCTTTGTGTGAATCTCTTTGTGTCTAAATAAACACAAAGAGGTGAAGAACTTGGCTGCAGGAAGTATTTTTAATGTTGATGTTAGGTTTTTAGACTGGCTAATACAGAATCATTCCATTGCGTTATTATCAACCTCTTGTCTTTCATGTAACCCAGAAAAAGATCAAGCCTGTATAGCCATTTAGTGCTGGCCAACTCTTCTTAAAATTAAGGAACGCAGCTACAGAGTTCATTCTCAGGTTGTCCCTATTCGGTTGCACTAAACTTCTCTTGGCCTCCTAGCCAGTGCTCAGCTGAGTAAACAGATGGGCTGAAACTACCGCATGAAATCAGTGCTGTGGGGAGGATAATTGAACCGGACTATTTCCTGGAGCGCAAGCCTTCCTTGTTTGTGTTAGTGGTACGGAAAGATGTCATGAGCAGGCAGAGTGGAAACCGGGGTGGATCGAATACTGAGAAATATGGAAATGCTGTATGTGTTTAGTTACTTTTTGTAGTGCAATCTTTGTAATTTCTGCCCCATCTCCTTATTTTTCTGCATTCCCTCTTACCGTCTCCTCTCCAAAACATTTTACTAGCTGCCAAATACCTTACCTATGTGATATATCTTCTCCCCTACAATGACCATCTAGTAACCTTACATTTTTTAACTTTATTTAACATTCTTTTTTTTTCTTTTACATCCTCAGATTTTGGGCAAGCGGACTTTAAGCGGGGGATTGTATCAATGAGTGATCTGCAGGTAGGTGCGGTGCTGACAGGTCGGGTGGACAACACAGCTCTGTTTGGGGCTTTTGTAGATATCGGTGTCGGTCGCTCGGGCCTCATCCATAAGAGCAACATCACACTGGACAAGCTGCCTGTGAGCCAGCGCCGTCGCAGCCTGGCTTTGGGACCTGGGGAGAGGGTGGAGGTCCGAGTCCTCAATGTCGATGTTCAGAGGGGACGGATTGGACTGGACCTGATCAGGGTCTTGCAATAGATTCACATTAATAACAATATATAATTGGGTTGTGTTTTCAAAGGAAACTATATGCAAAGCAGTTTGAGAAATTTGAGAGATAAATTAGTTCTTGATGTTTAAAATTATTATTGGATGTGAGCTGAAAAACCACAAACACATTTACTTTAACAGGAAGCCTGTTCGGTGTATTTATAGGAATGGACATAATTCACAATCAGCAAATTGTGGAAAAAAAAAATCAGTGCGGTGCTGCAGTTTAAACTGCATTAAAGATGATCAAATCAAACTTAGATACTTAAATAGAATTAAAACAATATAATGGAGTGGTAGTTTATTTGCCTTTTTTTCAGTTGTATTATTTGTACAGCACTTTGGTCAGACATGTTTTTTTTTTTTAAGTGCTCTCTAAATTTAGATGCTATGATGTTTGGGATTAAAAACCTGATTGACTAATTCAAGTAGAAATCTTTTGACCTGCTGGTTAGACTCCGGTGAGAGATAGTCATTTTTTATTAGCACTTTAGCTTTAATGCTGATATCTTCATACTTGAACAGCTTTAATTTATCTTTATTTAATGGAAATTGAATATTGTGTACAGAGTTTAGTATTCGTACATGTACTAACTCTTCAAAATTTCTTTTGTGCTGCTTCAAAAAGTTTGTCAAGACACATCTTTGTATTCTTTGTTGTTCACTGACCCTTCATGTATGTTAAACAGGTTCAAATGAACTCATAATAAAAACATCTTATAGCTATCTTACTCTCATTTACATTGTACATTTCCTTAAAATAAAAAAGTTTGCTGTGTGCATGACTGAATATGGTGACGAGAGAAGCTGTGTGATGGAAAGAAGTCAGAAAACATGAGTTAAATAAATACCAAGTTTATTTCCAGAAACAGGAAAATGTGAAGAAGCATGTTGGGTGGGAGGGTGGTGGTTGGTGATGGGCAGAGAAAGGGGGTGACACAACAAGATGGGAGGGGTTTTGTTTCCCAAAATGCAAAGCCTGGAGGCCTTTTAGGCACCGTCCCAGACACAATTATCCCATGACACAGACACATAATACACACTAATCAGCTGCTTCAAAATTAATCCCAGACTCCCCATCCACATTATCTAATTTGTTTGTTTTTATGAAACTGGAATAAATAAAAGATACATAAAATGTGGTTCTGAGAAAGCCTGAGGTCCCCTTTGCCCAACATTATACTGAATGCAGATTACCTAATCACCGTTGGCTCCACTGCTGCTTCACTTCCTCCCTTTGGGCCAACAAATGGAATGTATTGTAGACACACAAAGAGATCTTCTACCAGGATCAATCAGATCAGTTTGTATAGCGATGATGTGAAAAACAATCATATACAGTTTTGATTCTTATGGATTTTCAGTACTTTTTTTTTTACATGGCCTCTTTTTTATTACTTTTTAAGTCGGAGAGTCTTTTTTTCCATTTGACGTTAACTTATCTTTTGTTTGCTTTGATAAGCTTGGCTGACTATTTTGTTTTAATGTTTCTTAGGTTTTTGTTTTGGCAAAAGAGTGTACTCGTCCAAGTAGGCACATCTTCCCTCAGCACCATACCTGATTGTCCTGCCTTCAATTTTCCTCCCTCTACTAAACGTGAGCCCACAGACAGGACGGACAATCTGGCTGCCGGCTACCGCTGCCCCTCAGAGTTTTTGCCCGACACTGTCCAGTAATGAGCTGGTGATGAGAAGCAGAGTGACTGCGGGAGAAGGAAGGTCTGGTGTTCTGTTATCTGCTGCTGCATTGGCTCACAGCTGTTCTGTTATGGAGGGAGCTCAGGTGTTTCTTGTGGTGTTAGTGAAATTTATTATTTAAAAAATTATACTAAGCAAGCTATTATGACTTTTAGTCATGATATAGTTTAGCTGTTTGATCCTTCATAAGACTTAGCCTGTTAAAACTCATTAATTGAGAAACACATCTGAAGTAGTCACGCAGGGTTCCATGTTGTCATATTTTGTTTGAGATCTAGCAAAAAACAAAGATGGATTCAAAATCAGCTAGAGAAAGCATCCTGCAAAGCAAATATCGAGTGGAGAGTATAGCTTGCTCTGTTGATTGTGGATTTCTCAGAAAAAAAACCTGGAGTCTGGAGTGTTTAACTAGCAAAGGCTGCAATGCTGTGCGCTGTAAAAGTATATACACTGCTCAAAAAAATAAAGGGAACACTAAAATAACATCCTAGATCTGAATGAATGAACTATTCTTATTAA
>JBAMHW010000018.1:22541699-22563342 GCA_037177495.1 Rhadinocentrus ornatus | reverse complement strand
CTCTACATTCATCGCTGTAGGTCTCTCTGAGGTGCTGATCGACCTCAGCTTTGGAGCAGGCGAGTTGACCACTGCGCGTCTCCCCTAGCAGCTGTTTTGTGAACCCAAATGGGTTTGCTAGGAAGGCAGCCCGCTTCCTGGATCTCTCCTTCCTCCTAAAAGTACCCACGAAGAATTAGGTGACTGTAAATAATCATGCCGTGTCTGTTATTTACTATTATAACAACATAATCAATCAGCATAACATTCCTCAAAAACATTATGCAATTTTGGATTGTATTTGACATGGAAGTACATTTTGTGCAAATATTTTAGGAGTTCAACTTTTACTCAAATTAACGTGCTTATTTTGACTGAAACTAAACTTTGAAATCAGATTAAAAAGTGCTCAATTTTTACTGAACTCTTGCCACAGACTAACTTAGTATAAGTTAAACAGAGATGCATCTCTGTGTACACGGCTTCCTCCAGCGTAGCCGTTTAAGATCTGTTCAAGGACACAAAGGCCTCTTCCTGATCCTGGGTCACAACCACAGTCAATGCTTATAATGATTGACAGCTGAATGTTTGGGTTAAGCCGTCACCTCTGGGAATTTAACCGGCAAAGTCTTTATCTGTGTCTGATACAGGACACAGGCAAGACTTCTTGCTCACAGACACATATACTTGCATTGTTGAAATATTCATATAAACACAGGTTCATGAGCTAAATGAAGAAGCTCACATGCCAGTCACCAGCAGACGAATGCTTCTCAGGCTGTGGATCTATTGTGGCTTACTTTGGCACTGGCAGGAAGTCAGGACCAACTGTGGGACTGGATGGATGTTAAAGGAATTTTTAGCAGATTCTTAGGCAGGAGAGACATTTATCTGAAGCAGGAAAGAAATCAGCTAATTTAAAGAAGGTCTCATTTATCAGTTCAGATACAACAGCAGGGCAGTCATAACTAAATCAGCCTCTGGAGTTTTAAATCAACCAACAGACTTAGGAAAAGTCTTAATGTGCGTATTTACTGAGGCAAAAGAAGCATGGGCAACAAATAAATAATCTTACCATGGAATTGGCTTGGACCTGGTGTGGATTGTTTCAGGAAGGGTCTTGGGCACAAGATGGGTTGCAGAGACTTTAATAATTTCTATTGACTGGTAACAATAGAAACAACTACAAGTATTAGAGACCATTCAAACTGCTACAGCCCAGCTGCTACTGTGTGAAGGATCTACAAACATCTCTAGCCTACAAGTATGTAGATCCCTCAGGGCAAACACAGGGTTAGCTAGATTTGGCAGTTGTTTGTTTAGCTGTGTGTTTGCGCATGCTATTAATACCAGGAGCTAACAGTGCTGTCAGTAGTAGTAACACACATGGGAGCAATTTCCCTGACACCAATTACACATTGATTTAGGCTCCTAAAGTAGTGCTTCCTGGACATGACTTTAACCTGGTGTTAAAATCTGAAGAAAGTGTTGCACCTTTTAGAATCCAACATAAGCAGCTAAGATGCACCTGTAGGAATTAATACAGATGCTAAATAAAGCTGAGGATCATATCTCTATTCTTACAATAAGTTTAGTGAAATGCATCTTTCAATCACTATGAAATAAGTAGTTTTTGAAAAGTTGATTGTTACAGTTTAAACCTGATTAGAAACACGAGGATTAAATTTTTACGTTAACCACAGGATTGTAAATATATTTGTAGAGGACAATGTGTGCATTTTAGAATTAATTTCCACTCCAGCTGATATTAACCTAAATTGCCCAGTAGAAATTAAATGGTCTAGTACAAAGCACACCTTAAGTAATTAGTAGTTTATCAACCATCACCTGGAGAAATTTTATTTAATGAAATAAGCTAAATTTCCCTCTTTTGTGTTGACTTTGCACACAGAATTGTATATTTAGCTATAAACTGGATTAAAGGGTAGCAACGTCTGCTGTTCTAGGTAACAATAGGACACATTCCCTGTCTGAATATTTTCTTTTTTTTTGTAAATTTTCACTAATTCCTTCGTTTTGGCCAGCACCATAAAATGGCCTGTTTTAGTCTACTTTACAGTTTGACATCTGCAAATTCATTCCCCTCAAATTTAACAACAGGACATACCACAAGCCTTTTCAGCCAGCGGTACAGAAATGTATTATCTGGTAAATTATCGCTCTGGCCATAGCAGCTGGATAGTGTGTTTTGCAAAGCTCCACAGATCCTTGTAGATAAGTTGAATTCAAAACTGTGTGTGATACTGTTTACACTTGCAGTACCTGAAGAGTAACATATTGTCCCCAATTTACTTGCATTATCATGATAATACAACATCACCCTCACTTGCTTTTTCCTATTTTTTGTTTGAGTAAGATGACCCTCTGTAAATGAGCAGAGACTCATTTACTGATACACTGAGCCCAGATAGATCCAGCAAGTCCTAAACTGGATGCCATATTTAAACACTTTAATACTGCCACATAGGGAGATAGTGATATTTTTAATACAAGAGTTCTCTGTATTTCTCAATGCCAGTCCTTCAGTGTGGATGCAACATACAACAATATTCTAATAATTTTAGCATTGTACTTATCTATTTATGTACTTATTTTGGGTAAGTTAAATCAACTTATGACATACAATGAACGGGATAACTCCAAGTTCATCAACATCCTAGATGCTCTGCATATTATATATATTATATGTTTTTTTTCCCCTGTTTTTATTTAATTTCTTATAATTCATTCAAAGTTTGTTTTTAATGCACTTGTTATTTCTTCTTGCACCCCGCTGTAACGCTTTTAATGTTTTATGAAAAGCACTTTGAAATGTCTTGTACATAAAATGTTCTATACAAATAAATTAGCCTTGCCTTGCCTATAAGTTCCCAGCTCCCCACCACACACGAGACAGCAAGGAGAGTGTGCTCTTATCTTGCTTCTCAATATCAAGGTGCAGTGCATACTATTAGTTGTTTTAAATCTTGCCTTCCTGTTGGAAATACTGGTAAGAATAGACAAGGTATTTATTCTAAAAAAATACCAAATGTCATATGTACAATTTACATATATTCTAAAAAAATATTTTTTTTAAGGTTTTACATTTATTTGGAATAAAATATTTCAGGTATTGTCTATTGTAGTAGTTTAGTATTTTCAATCTGAACCAAACAGCAGAGGAAAAATGATGCTGAACCCACAGACAGGAGATACGCAGCAAGTCATTTTTTTCTAAACTAAATCATAAAACATATTCTTAACAGTTCACCAAAGAAGAGCGAAATAAAAAATAATACTGAATGCTCAAGGGAGAAAAATTCTCTCCTTCTGCTAAAATACGAATGACTTTGAATATGGGAGTTTCCTAAAGAGGAGAGACCCATATTTTGCTCTCTAACCATCTTTAATTTACAGGTATAAATTTAAATCTGTTTGTACATAATTCTTTTCTTGTAATTCTTCATCATTACTATTGTATATTAGCTATCTTTGGTTATTTTGTTAGATGTTTTTCTTACTCCTAAACAAAGTTTATGTTTACTATAAAAATATCTTCAACAATACCAGCTATGAGTTTGTAATATGAGTCTTGTTGAGGTGAAGCAGTGCTTTCCCCATTAAACTCTGACATTAATCTTGCTGTGGAAAAAAATGTGTAAATTCTGCTTTTTGACTTTCCTTAATTTATTGTACATTCTAGATAAAAAAAAATAAAATGGTTTGAGAATTTGGAAAGAAAAAGAATGCCCTCCAACTCACTCACATGTGGATTCATTCCAGTGAAACCTGAGAAGGTAATTAAACATAATGAAGATCTATGCAGAACCGAATAGTCTGTGAGAGCTGGAGAGAGAGACAGGAAGAGCTTGAACCAGTCAGCGAAGGCGAGGTGTAGATTTAGGAATTGTCTAGTTAGTGTGTGTGTGTGTGTCCACTTCTGCAGCCTGTGGAAAAACCCAATGGTTTGGTGTGGTTTCCTGGGAATACACTTCCTCTCTGTTCCATCTGTTCCACCACACATCACCCAATCAATCGCTAACCTGATACTCATACCGTTCCTCCTGCCAGCCAATTGTAGGAGGCTTAGGTGGTCATGTGATACTCCAGAGACAGTTGGCAGCCCATTTGTAATGTACAGTTAACTGTATAATGGTATTTCTGCTCCACTGGAAACCACTAGTGTTTCTCTGTGTGTGTGTGCTTGTCTGTAATGATCAGTCCACTCTTGCATTCTTCAGGAGTGCTTTGATATTTTTTGACAGTTTGCAGTATGTGTGTTTTAAATGTGTATGTGTTTGCACAACGGCTGTATCACACTACATTTCTGCATACTGAGGGTTTACCATATGTAAAAGTTGATTTTACTCCTTACAGATGATATATGACTGCATCTAGTAGTCCAGTAATGTGAGAGTATTTGCATCGTCTTATTATCAGCTATGCGATTTTGCATGGAATCAAAAGATTAAACTTTTTCTGTCCCAACTAAATGTTTTTGAGTATATACCAGTACTGACTGTTTTTCTCTCACAGTTTTAAAGAAAGGTGGCTTTGATAACTGAGAGTGTGATCCTTTTTTAATGATTCTCTAACAGCATCAGTGGCAGTTTTCTGACTATTATAGATGGTTGCAATAATAATAACAAAATCAAAGCAGGTCTGCATTATGGCAAATATTGTGGCAAAGAGGTTGTTTGACCCAAGGACCAAACAGAGTCAAGAGAGGAAGGTGGAACAGGGTAGGAGGCAGTGAGGGTGAGAAACAAGGGATACATGCTGTAATAGGAGAGGATAGTCTTACACTTAACTGAACTCTAATCTATAAAATCCAACAGTCAAGGAAGCGTGCTTTCAAAATGTCTAAAACTTGCAAAAATGTGAGGATTTGTTTTATTCAGTAAGGACTGCAAGTATCAAAGTAAAAATAATAAAATGTAACTACTGATACGACCCTAAATATTAACTTTATATTATTTAACAAAAGTGTTGACCTTATCAAAACTTGTGAATTTCCACATTGCATATTGTTTTTCTTCAGTAAAAATGACTCCCTCAAAGGCATTTTAGTTCATTTCAGCTCTGAAAATGTATTTGCTCGGTTTTTATGGCTTGAAATGCATCTAAAATTATCTTGTTTTCATTATTTTCTCTATTGTATTGACTGTACACAGGTTCATCCTTTGTGTTGGATGCTCTAAATTACATTTTGCATCGGGATGAAAAAGGTATGCATATGAGTTTCTAGTAGAGAAAAAATATTTGAAAAAAGAAAAAAAACTTTTACAAGATGCATAGATTATAAACCTGTGTAACTAAGTGCCATTAGAAAATTAATAATGCAAACCTCCACCAGTTACTGATTTATGATAGGAATAGCAGAATGAGTGGTCAGTGGATAAAACCCTAACCCCCACCAGTACAACTAACAATCTCCCTTTTAAAGTAAAAATGGAAAATGATTATTTTCACATGTATTAAAATGACTTTTTGTGTGCTCGTGTGAAGATATGGAGGTAATAGATTTTTCTCACTAGTGGTATTTATGATGGTTAGTGAAGAGGGAAGAGAGAGGGCTGAAAAGAGAGTGGTGAAGGAGAAGCAGTTTTAGTCATCATGCTTGATCTCCTGAGCCTCTTTGTGTGCTGTGGTCAGTTTCATCATGAGCCAAGTGGGGAAGAGGAGGTAGAAGGTGTGTGTGTGTGTGTCCATGCGCATGCATGCAAGTGTGTTGGTCATTATAGATGCCTCTGGTTCTTTTGTGTGTCTGCATGTGCATGTGTGTCACTGCTGAAGGAGAACAGATTAGGGAGGGCAAGCCAGACTCACAGAGACTGCCAGAATCCTCCACACATACTCCAATAGCATTATTATTAATAGTTTAGAAGGAGGCGATTCTGATGTGGAGCCAGTTTTGACCCAACACTGCATATAAATCTATACCAGAAATCTCTGCTTTTGTCTAGCCAGCTGGCAGGTAGAGTTGATGGCACTGGAACAAGCAGAGAAATCCATCCATTTACCTGTCCTTTCCACCTCTTTTTGCTAACTTGCAGAGTGTTCCTTCTTTTTGATTTTGTCTAATTATTTTTATCAGATGATTTAAAGCACTATTTTCAGACTCCAGTAGATGAGGATGCATTTCTGCAGATAATATCCGGGTGATTAAAGTCAGATGATCAAGTGGAAGTTAAGCTGTATGATCATCCGACCTAGCATTAATTGATCATACAAATGTTGTCCAGAAAGTGGAAACTTTTTTAAGTCCAAAGCTGTTTCCCAATTTAGGATCTGCACACTTCCAAGTGCAGATTCTTCGGCTCCATGCGTCATCGTGGTGAGCCAAGCGCTGTTCCAATGCAAAGAAGCCTCTGAATCCACAAACAAATCCACACCTCGTTTGGTCTCAAGTGAAGGCTGCTGGTGATGCATCCTTTGCGGCCTCTTTTCACCCAGAATTCATAGCAAGACTGTGGCGAATAAGCAACCAAGCTCAGCAGAGTATGTTTGTTTTTTAACTAGACTTTAGTAGAAACGTGACTAAACCAAGTACAGTGATACCTCGAGATACGAGTGCACTGACATACGAATTTTTTGAGATTTGCATCCGAGCCGACGCTGCCGAACAAAGACCCACAACAACGTGTACTCTGTTTTCCCCGCCTCAGCTTCCCACGTCCCCTATTCCTCCTAACTCCTCTGCCTGTTTACTCCTCCCTCAACCGCCGTGCGCGTCATCTGTTAGCTCAAGTTGTCTGATCTCCAAGGTAAATAATACACTTTATTGTAAAACCAATTTATTGTTTTAACATTCTCTTTTATTACTGTATGTTTTTATACAATATTTGTCATTTATAAATACAGGTACTGTACATTTTTCATATTCAAAACACAAACAAAACAACTGGAGTGAAATTTTGCAAGCTGGAACGGATTAATGGAATTTCAATTCATTTAAATGGGGAAAATTGCTTTGAGATACAAGCAAATTGAGATACGAGCAAGGTCACGGAACAAATTAAACTTGTATCTCGAAGTATTACTGTACATTAAAAATATTTTTGTTAAACAGTAGAATAAAAATTCTGTAATATTTGATATTCCTGGATTTTTAAGGGGTTAATGAAGTGTCTACTGGCTGGAAAACAACATAGCCTCAGCCTGAGCGTTAAGCAGACTTTGGAGTGTGCAGACTATGTAGGACACACCGTAGCCTACGTAGTCTGCACACTCCCAAGTATGCATACCCTGAATTGGGACACAGTTTAAGTTACTTTTGATTGTAATAGATAAGACTTCTTCATATCTGCCACTTCAGTTGTCTGTCGGTAGTACATCTCATGCAGGGGTTTTTCCTTGCATAATGGTTCCTTCTCCTCCAGTGACCACTGCCTGAGAGATTCATAAAGCGCAAATATATATTTAAATATATATGTATATATATTTATATATATTCTTTTTCTTTGTTGCAAAATTATGTTTACCTAAACTTATTCCAACTTACCGGCACATTAGAAGACTGTAAACAGGTTTTATGACTTAATCACCACCGTGAAGTGTGTATGCAAATATTTGCATCAATCACTTTGAAAACGTAATTTAACACCTTGTATGTTTAATTTAGGCATCGATTTGTGTGACCATGCATGCGTATGTGTGACATCTGTGTATTTGTAAACATTCAGCTTTGGCTCTTTGCCACCCTTTTACAGTTACAGGAACTTACCATCCTGGAGTGAGGCAATATGGTGCATTGAAGTTTGCATTGCTACAGCATGATTGCACAGTTACACATACACACACCCACACACCCACACACACCCACGCACACACACACACTTATTCAGCAAAGAATATAATTCTCAAACTAATTACGTTGGTACTAAAGTAACAATGAACTCAAACTTGGCCAGTGTAAGTGGTGATGGATAGTGTGCTCAGTATTCAAGAGGAAGGGTTCATAATATTTACCCAGAGACTGCAGGAAATGAAGGGCTTGAAGTCAGCCGTTTCACTTTACACATTTTTCAGAGCTAATTTTAGAACTTTTATTTTAATGGCTGGGGGCATTATCCTTTTCTTCATTTGTTTAATTTTGTTCTGCATTCTTTCTGTGTGCTTTTACCAGAGTGATAGAGACTAGCTGACTAGCTAAAGCAAAGTCACCATCTCAACCAGGTCTACTCTGAAAACACAGCTGAATTAAACAAAACCCCAACAAAAAAACAATAAAACAAATCAGAATGAAGCCAAGAGTTTATGAAGCTGTAAAGAACCACTATGTAACTTTTGCAGACTTTCTCAGTGACGCGACTCCATCAATAGCAAATTTGACACCCATCTTCCATCCCACTTTGAGTTCTCTAGCCAGTAAGAAACAGTCTTATCTTGACTTTTGTGTTACCTTTTGCTATGTCCCTTTCTCCACATTTTCCTCTCTTCCTCCAATTAAGTCCTCTTGTGTTTTTTTTTTTACTGAATCAGCCACGGTGTGCTTTTTAATAAGGCCGGTTTAAGCTCGGAAAGTAACATAGTGCGTCTTTAAAAAAAAGTAATGACAGTAAAGTCCCTTTTTTAGGTCTGAAAGATCAATCTGGGGCTTTTCCATGATATTTTGTGACACCAAGCTTATAATTTCAGACCTTGTAACATTTGTGGTTCAATTTCAAGACAAGTCTAAGTCTTAACTGCTCCAGTTATGTTAATGAACAGACAAATGTAGCAGCAGAGAGTTCTTTTGGCTCATCAGGTGTTTGGAGGTATTTGATGAATTGTATTATTAAATAAATAAATGGAAGTAGTGACAAACTTTCCTGCTCCATGTTTTTATCTACAGAAATTACTTGTAGGACAGTTGCTCGAAACCAACAAGAAATAAAAACTGTTAAAAAGCTTTAGAGATGCACATCGGTTTCCCTCCGCTGCCATTCTTAAGCCAATTTATCATATTTGTTTACATAAAATGATTTTATTATGAAAAAATGATAAAATTATATTTAATTTTCGCGACAGTACTGTGGGTAACAGACTGCTTTTTCAACCCTGAAATACTGGGTTCGATCCCCGGTCAGAGCATCATATTCTTTTTATTTTTTTCCCTGAGCTTTCACCCTGAACATAAATGTCACTAACAGTGATAATATTTGCCATTTTTAACCACTACAGCGCCACCTAGTGGCCACCTTAAATTTATTAGAT
The DNA here is from genome assembly GCA_037177495.1 of Rhadinocentrus ornatus. Taxonomy (NCBI): domain Eukaryota; kingdom Metazoa; phylum Chordata; class Actinopteri; order Atheriniformes; family Melanotaeniidae; genus Rhadinocentrus; species Rhadinocentrus ornatus. Next base: position 22,554,165 of record JBAMHW010000018.1, on the reverse strand, counting down.
TTTTAAACCATGCTGATATTTGGCATTTTTAATCGCCGTCCCAACCTGAGCATGCTTGTACGTGAAAAACGAGCATGGCGCCTTCTGATGGCAACAAGAGATTTTTAGGTAATTGTATTCATGCAATTCACCCTTGCGCCGGTTGGTACCTTTGGCTGTGGCATCAACGGCTGCATTGGCACACATCAAAATTTCTTGAGATTTTCTAGTTTAATTGTCCTATGTTGGATGACAAGCTGTTTTTATGGGTTTTTGAGGTATGAGTGAGTCAGAAGAGACATGACTGTGTTAACAGAGCTGCAGCCACCTGAGGCTGAGATTTTATTCTGGCTTGTGCTGTGTACCACTTTGCTTTTCCATCTGGGAAAGAAAGCTTCCCTGTAATAGAAACCTCACTACCTTAGGCGCTATACACACACTTACATTCAGAAACTCATAAAGACACATTCTGGTTGTCTCAACCATGTACCTTTCTTGTGCTTATCAGTTTAGATTTATGTTTCTGTTGCAGATCTATATTTGTATTTATGTTACACTAACACAGTGTCAGTGTGTCTGTACTTGGTTTTTTTTTTTTACTATTGCATAAAAATGTGTTAAACTCACTCAGTGTTGTGTATTTATAATTTATTGCACATTTGTGTAAGTTTTTTTTGTGTTCCTTGTTATGCGTCAGTGCAGTGCTGTCAGATGACAAAGTGCTAAAGTGCATTACAATAAATGAGGGAAAGGAAGCGAAGGCAGGAGATGATTGAATGCGAAACTTGAGATGGTCAGACCTCACCTGGAGGTGGAGCCGCCTGCCTTGAGGCCATGAGCTGTCACTCACAGCAGGAGGAAGCATTGTGTTCCCAGGCCCTTTTGCCCAGGTGAGACCGAGAAGACAAATGCAAAAAACAAAAAAACAAAAAAGGATATGTGATATTACATCTGCTGTTATGTTTAGAAATTTAGGATTTTACATTCCTCCTCTGCTATCTATATATTCCTATAACGTATGCTTAAATCTTTTACTGGTATTTGTTGGGCAGAGGGGAATTATTAGGACATAATTTTTAATCCAGTGGTGGCAGTTTATAGCTAGATGAATGGAAATGGTTTATATGATCACACCCTTAAAGTTTACAGAATTGTGTGCATAAATGTGAAAGTTCTGGTGTGCTTACTGCATGCATGTCAGTGCATCAGCGTGTAGTTTTGCAAGGGGATTCCCAGAACTATGGTGACTGTGTCATTTTGGCTCATGTGGGAGATTATCCCAAGATTGGTTCTGCTCAAATTACTCGGCCCTACCTCATTTACATTTCATGTTTGTCCATAGAGCACATTCCAATTTTATTGCTGTTTAATACCATTACTTGACTATACATTTTATAGGAAAATATCGCATGTCTCCCCATGAGACTGGTAACGTGTTACAAATTATTGTTTACAATAATCTGATCAGTTTTGTAGGGAGTTTTAGATACTTTCCCTTCTGCTGCTTTCATTGTAATTTATGATTTCATTTAGCCATGAGCTCAAGCTAGTTAGCTATGTACAAACTTGCTGTGTATTAATGAGATTATTATCCCCCTTCAAAAAGTATGGGACTGGATTGTGTGTATTTCACTAGAGATTATCTCTGAGTATTTTATTTAGGTTTTGATTTCACAGCCTGGCCTGTGCTGCCGGTCGTTAGAGCTGTGAAATCTGACCCGCACGCAGTAGGTGTTTGTATCATATGTTTATTTTTACAAGAGAGACATGTCTACCCCTCCATCCTTCCACTGTCTTCCGTCCTTTATTGTTTGCTGGACAGAGTTAGAGATGATGCACCTGAGCTGAAGATCAGATTAGCAGGTGACAGTAGATTTTCACAATTAGAAATGTTGTTCCCCATCTGTGATATGCTTTCTCTAATTCTTACAAACATATGTTTGTTTTAGGGGTTTCAAGACTTAATTTTACAACTTATTGTTGTGTTGGGGTTATTATTTTGTATAACTCTGTGTGGGTTGTTGTTAGCCATGCAGACACACACCTCACCTGGCTTCTAAAAAAAGTTATATTTGCTTTTATTTTAGCTGAACAAAGTCTTGTTTGTGCTTCACAAACGTACATCTTCTTGTTTTGGGGGGGCTGTCTCATAAATATCTGGAACAATCTGAGGTGTGAGCTGCTCAAAGTTCTGTTGGTGTTGGTCCTTTTGCTTTGCCCTGCTTTTGAATAAACATCAAAGTGGACAAAGATCTGCTTTTCGATGGATGGAAACTAAGTGTTAAATAATGGAAGTTGTCCAGTGAAGCTGTTGTCACTGTTTTCCACTTGTGTTTCTTTACAATTTGTGTCTTTTGGTGCTTTGTCCTGTACAAAATGCTAACTGTATATGGCCCCCATAGACAAATACCATTTATTTATTCAGAAGGCATTAAATATTTTGGTCAGTCCTATATGAAACTTGTGGAAATTGGTTGATTTATCTCAAAGTTGGGCCACTACCTTTAAGAATTTTATTTGTTTTTTTTAAATCAAATTGCTTTTCCCTTACAAATGTCATTGCACGTTTAAATGATGAAGCTTACCTTTATTCGAAAGACTGGTCTTGATTTCTTAGAGTGAAGAAGCTGTGTTTTTATTGCATACAGTTGATGCCTTGGTGGTCCAGAAACCCAGATTATATCAGTGACATGCTTTACAGGTTAATGTGTGGAGGACCATGATAATGTGTGTCTATTACATGTACAAGGTTGTGACCATACATTGGTAACTTTAAGTGTGTGCTTGGTGCACATGTGTGTGTGTGTGTGTGAATGCATAGACGACAGCTGACTGAGTATAATGAATGAAGTGCTGAATGCATTTCTCTCCAGGGTCTCCCTAATGGAGGCACAGTGGGGAAATAAAGTCCACTCACACACTCATCTCTCGCAACAAATAATACACACTCATGCATGTATATCCCTCTTGTCTAGGGCCTCTGTCCTCTCTTCTCCCCCACAAGACATTCCTCCTCTCCCCAGCGAGGGAACCTTTATTCGGATAGTTCTTTCTACTCACTCCCCAGACTCTCCCACTTGGCCCCCACTCACTTAGCGCCTCCCTAATCTAGGTCCTTCTCTCCAGGCCTCTGTAGGGTATGGTTGTGGGAGGCCCAGAAATTGGACTCTTTTACCCCCAAACAGAAGGCCTTTGATGGGGATGGGCCAAGGAATGAAGCCCTTACCAAATAGGAGAAGCAGTACTTCTCAGCTTTCACAGGGGAACTTCCAGAAAATGGCAAGGACACAAGGATCATGCAGGAAATAGATTCACGTGTTGTCCAAATACATGATCTCGTCTTTTTTATTTTTTAATTATACTTCAGCTGATCAAAGAATTGAAGGCACAGAGGGCTAGGAATATATGAGAGAACATAAGATGTGGTTTGTATAGATACTGAAACGAACTCGAAGGTGCTTTTTATTTACTGGTGGCAACTATAACTTTCTTATAACTCCATTCTTTGAGATTAAAAAATCTCTCACATTTTGAACATTGCCTTGAATAAGGGTATTGTTTTCTTTTGTATGCTTGTGAGTGTATTTGTGTGTTTTTGCTTACCGGTAAAGGTGCTGGGACATGACAGTTTTGGCAGATCCTCCTGAATTCATTGGGTGAACTTTGTTTGACTCTGCTGATCATATCACTACTCAAGTAGCAGACACTTACACAAATACCACCTGACTGAAAACAGCCAGGATGTAGATCACTGGAATGACAGAAAACCACAGGAGTAGGGAAAATAGACAGTGTCTTTGTGTGTGAGGAGCGTGTTAAGCACAGAGCATCATTGTGTGCATGTGAATATACAAGTTTTCTTTCATATTTAGGCATTTGTCTAAGTCTGTATGTGATAATGAGATGAGCCTGTACACTGTAAGCCACAGAATTGACAGATGTAGTCATACCAGTTTTTCTTAAGGTAATTACCACGAACTGAACTTTTCATATAAACAGTGTGTCAGGTAAAATGACACGGGAAGCTCGAGTTTGTTATCCCATTCAGATCATTATAAAAGGGTCTCTTTTTCATTTTCTCAACCCCTGAAGAAACTAGAAATATAAAAATAAACCCAGAGAGGTTGAAAGTTTAGCTTTTTATATTGTCTCTTGAATCTATCAATATGTCTATAGATCATTATTCATTGTCTTAAAAATTATGTTTAAAAGGGACCAAACATGTTGAATCAGGTCTGAATGGGTTGAGGTGAGTCTGTAAAGTGCACAGACCTTCTTGCAAGTACTGACAGATTACACATATTACCTGCCTGCCAATCATCAGTGACTGCAATTATTATTTAATTAATTATAATTTAATATTATATAAATATTATGCGCATGCTTTCTACAAAAAGACTTTTGTGAGGAAATGCAACAAAGGCTAATGTACTCAACCAACAAAGGTGGTTTCAAATAACATCTAATTTAAACAGATTTGAACCATAACTATGTTAATAAATCTTTTTATATTATATGACCTGCTGCAAAAAGGGTTTCTAGTTTTCTGTGTGTATTTTTGCTGAGCTGTTTTTTTGTTTTTTGAGATTGGGTCTCTGCTATTCTAATACTTTTTGATTATTTGATTGATTTCTGATAAATAGGTTCACATGAAGCTTCTGGTAAAAGTAAAATTGTGGAGATATTAGTCTTTATGACAACGTAATTTTTTAAATGGAGCACACAATGATAATTTCTGACATGTTTAGAGGTGTAAAAATCACACCTCACATATGAAAAATCTAATTAAATGGACTGTACTTCTATAGCTTTTCTAGTCATGTTGACCCCTCAAAGTGCTTCAATATTACATGTCACATTCATCCATTCACACACACACACACACACACAGAGTCATATAGCAATTCTATGGTTATATTCTTAGTGCTTTCTCCTTTCTCACACATTCAGACCCTGAAAGCTTTAAATTTTGGGTGAAACTCTAACAATGTAAAATTTATATACGTCTATTGTTCCCCCCCTGTCAGTCAAAAAGACAAAAAAGAAGAAAAAAACAGAGACATGCAGTGCTGATGTTGGAGTCAGTGGAAGATAAGAACCTTCATCTCTCCATACAGTGCAAGATTGACCAAAAAATTTTATGTACTTTATCAAAATTTATATTATGCAGTTTGTATTGGGCAAGTTCTTTGTCTCATTTTTTTCTCTTTGTGTCCCACATTTGAAATGTCTAATCTCTCCTAACTTAAGTCCACCACTTAAACGCAAATATGCGTACATACAGTTGGTTTTGACAAGGTAACTCACAATGAAAAGTTTTTTTGACATTAACACACACACTCACATCAGCAGAAACAAAGAAGGAAATGCCCTGCAGTGCAGAAAGCATCTTATTATGAACGAGCATTTTCTACATTCCAGCCATGTCACCTACAACCTGCTGTTTACCATTAAGCGCTGTGGGAGCTGTCCATCCAGCCACTCAATGTGTGTGGGTGTGCAAGTGTGTGTGGGTGTTAACTGTCGATAGGCTCACTAATCTAACTCTTAAGGCTTTGAGTGAACATGTCAAGACCTTATGCAGGTGTGTGTTAGTATGTGTATTACTGGGTTTGGAGGTTAAGACACAGTGGCAGGCTGTCATGTTATACTGCTGCTTTGCTTACTGTTGACATTATCAGTGAGGAGCCACATGGTAGCTGTTAAGCAAATTAGAAAATGAGAATGTTAAAAGAAAACTGCCATTTTCTTTACATTTAAAGATTAATATGTCATGATTTGATTTTTTATGTCATTGATCCATTTAGAATTGTTACAAGCACAAGTTTATCAAGCAAAATGTTTTTAACCTGTTTTAACTAAATTTTCAGTGTTTTTTAATGCAGTGATTCTTTGATGATTCACTTAAGGTCTATTATAGATACATTTTTTTTCTGTGTTAAGCTTTGCTAGTTCTGAAGGGGAAAAAAAAATCATCAACTTCATTCCACGTGTTTTACACACAATGACGACACTACACAGACATGTATGAACTGATCTGTTGTGGCCAGAAAACACTGGTTGGACTGGTTTTGAAAAATTTAAACAAAAACTGATAAGCACAATTCAAAGCTTAAAAGAAACTGGGACAGAGTTTCTAATTTTAGCCCATTTTAAATTGCTTCTTTGTTCAACTTCTGCTGTAGAATGACCCACATACTGATCATAAAATGAATGTTGTTACTTGTGATGTGTCACTTAGGTTTCTTAGGCTCTTAAACTTATTTCTTGGACAGCTGCTAAAGAAGAACTGATGTTTGTTAATGCATGTTTGTTGTAACCTAAACTCACAGATGAAGTACATAAATTGAACCAGGAAATGGCTTTGTAATCCAGTGGGACAGCAGGTTAAGTCATTATATTTGTGGATTGACTTTCTTGGTGATAGGCAAGCAGAAAAACAGGGAAGCAGCTTGGGTCTGGCCAAGATGGAAGTGATAGTCAAGAGGATGCAGATAAGTGGAACATGTGTTGCAGAAGTAAGGAAATATAAGGTTTCACAGTCAAATTCATATGTTCCATGACACTGCATTTCAGTTCAAGACCTCTGAACCTGGTCTTAAGAAAGTGAACTGCACCTGTTTTTATAGGAAAGAAACATGGACGGGGGAGGTTGAGCTTCACTACATTTCTGACCCTAAGTGTGCTCACCTGTACTCTCCTCACTGTCACTCACAGTTTCATTTTACTGAATCAGTACATGTTAAATATACAGGAGGTTAAAATGAGGCAAAGAACACACAGTGCAGCTTATGGCTCAACCTGGGCTTGTAACTGGACCACTATTCTTGTTCTAGTATAAGGGAGGGACATCTTGTTAATAACCAAAGTATTTCTCACACTGTGACGCTAGGTGACAATATGGTCATTTCCAGACCAATTACATTATTTAATTCCTATGTGGTCATTTAGCTGAAGCTTTTATTCAAAGAGTTTTACAAGTGAGAACAAAACATTCAAGCTTCGGTGTAGTAAGACAGGATTAATACTGATGCAATAATTTAATGCAAAGCAAAGGACCGAGAATTCAATTTTGCAATGCAAAATGTGACTCCATTCAAAGTGAATGAAAAGAAAGACTGCTGAAACCTCAAACATATCCATGTGAATCTAGCCCACAAAATCAGTCTATGTACGGAGTACTAAATCAAAATAAATTAATCTAAGTAACATTAAGTAATTAATGTTTAGAGGTGTTAGGGTATTGTAGGTGTTCTTGAGGGTTCTGCCTCTGCTCTGAAGCACTTGATAGCTCTTTGTCCCACATTGTGAAACATCAACTAAGAATGGTTTGGATTAAAATTCCTTTATGTATAGGGATGGCAGTGCCAGATGATGTGCAAACTAAAATATTCAAGACACAGATGCATCATGGTCGGAGAAGGATAACTGGTCAATAATTATTACACTCAGCAGGGGCGGTACTATCCTGCATTCTACATCAGTGTATTTACATCAGAGTATATTAGATGCTATTTATTTTAGTTAAGTGTGTGCAGACCAGCGTGTAGCATAGAAAATTCTCTTTTTGTGAGCACAGGACATTAAATGAAGCAAATATTTAGAATAATATGTAAAAGCGCGTAAAAACACCGTAGAAACGAGCTGTCTTAATTGTTATTATGACTTAAAAATGTTGTCTTGTTGTGTGTTTGGGTGCCAGAATAAGAAGAAAAACATTCCTGGCAGTAAATTAAAGTTTTTTAGGATACAAGTTCAGAAAAAAATGAAGACAATTATAGTTGAATGCAATAAGACAAAAGGACTGGACAGAGACGATAATCAACAATTCTCGTGTTTGCAGCGCACACTTTATATCAGGTAAGATAAATGTAATGTTAAGTGATTGTTATCGAGTCCAAATTAACAAAATTGTACAAATTATAAAGGAAAATGTTGGACATATAACGTTGCCTTTATCAGCACATCAGCAAGAGCATAAATGCTAAACTTTAGACCGCAGCACACAAAGATCGGGACGTAATGGATGTATTTTATTATTTGAACGTGGCCATTTATGATGTAGTTGTAAGCATCCAGTGATTTATATGGTTTAAGTTCCTTTTTGCTGTACACACATGGTTTCTCGATTAGGTACATGTAGATGTCTGGCCACTCCACCGTCGCCAGTCCCAAAAGATCTTCATGCCTCTCCCGTAAGGTGTCTGGATCAGCCAGCCTGCTTCCATCTAATTTTCTAAAATAGCTGTCAGAGTCCCGTAAAGTGAGCGTCTGAACATATTCCAAAAGTTACGAGACTGAAAGAAAAGAGAAAAAAAAATGAGTTTACTCTGTGAATCTGTTTATTTTTGTGTTTGAGTGGTAGTTATTAAAATTAGCCATTCATATGTCTTTGTGCTACTTACAATCTATTCACAAAATGGTGTATAATAAATAGAAAAAGAATAAAAAACAAATTGTTATACAGTATATTTATTTTTTAATGCAATAACCGAGAGGCATGTAATTCAGTCATGTGAGATGGGTGAAGTCAGAAAAAAGGAATGAACACTGGTGAGGTTTTTCCCAGATGGAAGATGCTTAGCCAATGCGACACTGGAAGAGAGCTGAAGTTGCTTGTTTTCTCCTCACCAGATAATTTAGCCTACCAATACAGATGCAATTTGTTGCCAAATAGTGGGTGGAAGTCATTTGAAATGTTTTTTATACACTGTACTTCAGATTTATAGTTCAAGTCCTTTCAGTCTTGCAAAACTTTCTTAAGACTTTCTGAATTGTCTTCTACACAACGTAGAATAGGATACTATGTTTGTGTTTAACTAAGAACTACTTGTCTATTTAGTATACCTTTATACATGTGTTGTTTTGAACATCTTGCAGATGAATAAAGAGTTAAAATGTTGTCTTTGTTGTCGTCTGTATTGTCTGTTCTTTAGTGTCATATAGGCGTTATTACCAAATTTAGATGTAGTAACCACTCTGTTATACATCACCTTTGCTCTGTACATTATTTGCCTTAGAATCAGATATAATTACAGTAGAAATATTTTTTTACTACGCTTCCAATTTATTAATTATTTCCTTGTGCAAAATACATAATGTTCTGACACCTGATCCTTCGCATAAAAGTTTTATAGGCAATCAGTTCTCACACTCAAATGTGTGTTTTTGCCTTTTCAGTTGTCTGGGAGCAGGTGTGAGAAGCAGCATGAGCTAAGAGGTGATTGAGAGGTGAAACACTGCAAAAGGGTGAGAAACTGTGGCTCTCGGTGGAAGTTGATGTTCCTATGCCCCAGGGCACTGTGTTTGTACGAGTGTGTGTGTGAGTGCGTGCACGTCTGTTTGTAGGTGTGCATGCCTAGAGCAGAGTATTAGTAACAGGATATGGCTGCAGTAGAAAGCTGGAAACTTGTACCTCCTTATCTAGAGGGCAAGTGAGTCTATGTGTGTCGTTTTTCTCATACATACCTGATCATGGCGATAACACCCACCTTGTGTGTATGTATTTGTGTGTGTGTGTGAGAGAAAGAGTAGTCTCAGCTTTCTGTAAAGTCCCCTGTTACAGCTCCTGGCTCACAGACAGAGTGAAACAAGGATTTTATGTCTTTATTTGTCACTTTTTTACGCCAAAATAGCGTGCAATGAACCAAAACAAGTCTGGATATTTAATAAATGAGGCAATTCATTTATTGTAAGCACTTTAATAATAATAATAAAAAAGTCATGCACAATAATTTCATTATTAAATCCAGATGAGATAAAAGTCTCACATTTGGAAATGCAGCAGAATAGATGTGGTTTATAAAAATATAAGCAAATAGTTAGAACTTAGAAGGTTCTAAATTTTAAACAAGTGTGTGGTGTGTGGACAGTTAAGAGATATGTGATTCGCTCAAAATCATTAATAATGACTTGACTTGGACTTGACTTGTTAGTGTCATAAATCACACTGCTGTCGAAGTGTTAGAGAATGCGTTTAACATGAGGCAGCATGCCAAAGTTATTCTCTTTGTGCATGTTCATTCTGAGTATGCACAGTACCCGTCAATAGTTTAAACACACCCATTAAATTTGAATGTGTGGGTGTGTCCAAACTTTCGACTGGTACTGTACAAACTATTGTTGCCGCATTAATACACCTGTGCAATTTTTTACCAAATCACCATCAGCTCCAGCTCTATATTTATTCTAACCAAAAAGAAAAAATCAAGGATTTGTTTTTGCCACTAGTTTCTACATGTAGATGTTCTGTAAAAGTTTAAGAAAAAACTAGTTTGCTATTGAGAACAGTGAGTGATAATGGGACAGCAGTGGTACAAGTGAAGTCTTATCTGCCTATCTCCTCTCTATGAGCTCAACATTTTTATGATGTTTCAGTGTCCATAGTTTTGGCAAGTTGTCATTATCATTTTTATTTTAATTCTTCTCTTTAGTGGAATAGTGTGCATGTTCTTTAACTATAATAAAGGAAATGAAAAATCTTTGCCCCGATGGCCCTGGGGGCTGAATGCTTAAAGATTGTGCTGAAATTTGGGTTCTGGCAGCTGTTTTCTGTTTTATTTTTATGTTGTCTCTCCAGTTTTTTTTAAAACCTTTTCTTTCTTTTTTTTTAACCTGTCCTGTCCAGCATCATAGCAAGCAGAATGATAGTCTGGTTGCTGTATTATGCCGAACAAAGGGGAGTCTTGTGGATATAAGGCTCCTCTTAAAAGTCTGAATAATTAATTTATTTATTTATTGTTATTTATTTACTTTGAATCCTGGAATCTATGTAATCTTGCTGGACTTGACCAGAGGGGACAGAAAAATAAAGAAGACAGCAAAAAGAACCTAAAGGGAAAGCAGAAAGAAGAAGAGGAGACAAGAACACCACAGACAGAAGACAGCGACCCTTCAATCCACACTAATACCAGACAACAAACTGCTACATTTGTACATAAACACACCAGAACATTTACTACAGCTTTTACAGAAAAACAGAGCTGCCAGTGATTAAAAAATGACCAAAATCAAAAAGACATATCACTAGTGTATCACAACACTTTTAAACCTTTTCTGAAGATAATAAAAATCCAGATTTGTTTAATGTCTTCAGGCTTGTGGTGTCTTCCTGTTTTATAGTGAAATCATAAAAAAATGATGCACCTTTAATTACATCAAAGAAAATGTGGGACTGTGCCGTTATGTTTTGTAATTCAAATATGGGATTACAATGATGCGGTCACAGCTTGAAAGTGCAGACACTTTGATGTGACATGTGTTATTGGGTTATCTAGAATTTAATTTCATCAAGTCTAATGTTTTAACTAGAAGGGTAAAAAGTGACTGCTCCATTGATCTTGGACTGGTTTCCTGGCTAATCATTTTTTTTTCTTTTAATTCAAAGTGAGATTAAATTCTCTGAAGAACCCTGGCATTTTATCAGAGCGTTTTTCTTCTGCACTGGATCCATTAGAGATGTGGTGGGCTTTCATCTTTTGTCTGCCACACCAACAAGCTCTAAAGCCAATATGAGAGCCATCATATTTATAATAGCCCCTATCAAGCATGAATAGCCTTCCATTAATGGGACAGCTAAACATATTCGTGCCATGTTTGAATTTTGCTTTTCCAAACATTTTGCAATCTGACTACATTGGACCTGTTAGCATGTATTACTTTTAACATAGCACTGAACTGCTTCAGTCATATGAATGGATGAAAGGTACGGATGTGGTAAGTAAATAAAAATTTCTAATCAGCTATGTCAGCTGGAATGCAACAGATCGGAGTTAACAAAAATGCTGTTCAAATCTTCCTCCTCTATCATTTTACCAGCAAAAATAAATTTCAGCTTCTGTTGTTTTTTCAGTGTCAAAAAGTAAGCTTACTCTAAGGCTGAGGCAGTGGTTATTTCCCTGAGTGAGGTCACAAAGGGAAAGATCTCAGACATCAAAGATCCGTTTGAGCACACATTCAGTAAATAGTGGAGGGAGCAACTGAAAAAGATGATAGAATATTCTCATTTTTTGGCCTCATACACAGCCTATGAGGACACATATGACTGTTAGAAAACCTTTAGCAAGTTAGAAATTTTGCATGATATGGGACCTTTACGTAGTTAATGCATTACTGCATTTATTCAAATTGTGCATATTAAAAGGTGGATGGAAATGGGAAAAAGCTGAATACAATAATAATAATAATAATATAATAATGCACTACAATAATTTTTACATATCGCACAGTAAAAAACATTAAATATACAAAAATTAAAGGATTAAACTAGGGCTGGACAATAATTTAATATCAATATATATCGCAATATACTTTTATTCAGTAATGGTGATATGAGTTTTGAACAAATTTCAGATATTTCGATATACATACAGTATAAAATTACAGCGTTTCACTGACTGGCGTTTAAGCCAAACAGAAAGAGCTGCAACACATTGGCTACGTAAGTGATGACGTACACCACAGACACAGAGCCTGACCAATGAGCCCC
>JBAMHW010000018.1:22530687-22541599 GCA_037177495.1 Rhadinocentrus ornatus | reverse complement strand
GCCCAGCAGCAGTTGGCTGTGCTCAGCGCAAGGTAGAAGGCTAGGCTAGGCTAGGCTAGGCTAGGCTAGGCTAGGCTAGGCTAGGCTAGGCTAGGCTCCAACGCTGCTAGTTTTAGCTACAAAACGAATGCTCATGTCTGTAATGCAAACGTGACTGAACAAGCTTCTACAAGTGAAGACAAAGCAGACGCAATAGTTGATAAGAGAGGAAAGACCAACTCGGTGGTACGGAAGTGGTTTGGCTCAGTGTCGCCAACTTAGTGACTTTGTCCTGTTCGTTTGCACTCCCCTCTAGTGAATTTTTTTATTTATTTATTTTTTAAGCGACTAGCAACAGATCTTGTGACTTTTTCTGGTATTATTGGAGACTTTTGGGGACTGACGCCCCTCTGTCCAAAAGCACTTATAAAACAAGACTTGGTCCTGACGCAGCTGTCAGATGCATAAGAGCAGGAGATCAGCCCTGTTTCATCACCAGACTTAAAATAAAACATACAAAACTGCTGCTGGCAGTGTTGACGTGTTCCAGACTCCTAATTAGAAAACAAATTGCACCTAATAAAATTAAACTAAAAAACAAAGAAAATATTGACTGAATTTATTATTTTTTGCTGATCAGGCACTCTAGAATATGCTGAGAGTCAGAAGGTGAAACACCAATTGTTTCTCACTCTTTTTTTCTGTTTTTTTTTTTTGTAGCAATTCTGAGCACTTTTATTTTTAAGCCTAGTTGAAGCAGCTTTGTTTAAATCAATTAGAATAACATAATAAGCCTAAGATGTAGTTTAAAGTTAAAGCTATTATTACTGAGAATGGTAAAAGTTTTATTTGAGCTTTGCTGATGATTTCAAATTTCTTTCTTTAAAGGCTAATTTAGCCTTGCTAGATACAAATAAAAGGTGAACACTGTACAGTTTTTATTTCTAAAATGTTTTACTAAAGGAGTTTCATAAACTTGGCTAAATAATTTTTAGTTTTATAGCATCTGTTGTGGCATTTTTGGCAGTTTTTGTTTTGTTTACATAGATATCGGAGTTATATCGTATCGACCGAAATATAAGTATATTGTCATACAAGTTTTGCCCATATCGTCCAGCCCTAGATTAAAGTTAAACCTCAGGTTTAAAAAAAAAAGGACTTTTCTATTTTATTTTCTCAGGCCGGGCTTTAGAGGGTAAAAATTGAGCAGTTATGCATGTTCGCACAGGTTTATACAAGGCCATATTAAGCTCACCTGTAAAAGTTATTGCAGATTATTAATACATTCTGACATTATGCAAAAAACAAATTTTACTTTTAGTCATTAATGTATATGCATGAAATAATGGCCACTGCAGACTGTTTATCAGAAATATTTTACAAGCTAAAACAGCTTGTCTCTTCTTCCCTTCTTTTAAACTTCTGATATTAAAGTCCTCCACCCCTCTCAATTACTTATCTCCTCTGCCATCATTTCCTCCTTTTCTTCCCTGTGGTTTGGGGGAGTTTTAGATTCTGCCTGTTTTTCTGTGTGTCACCTGAAAAAGTAAGACGATCCATTGTCTGTTTCTCTCAGAACAATGCAGGGGGACGTTAGGCTGGCATAGGACTAAGGAAGACAAGAGGACAGAGTGAGACAGGAAAAAACAGAGAGAGAGAGAAATATGAGGAAAGTGATAAAGCTGCTTATGATACAATATGTCATTACTTAGGCTAATCCATTCACTATCCATCAACTGTTGATGTAAAAGTCAGTCGATACAACATCAATGCTTACATTCCCCCAGTGTGTAACAGGTGAACTCCATTACACTTATTGTGATATATTCTGCTAGGAAACCAGGGGACCTAGTATCTGTTTTGCAGGCTTGATGAAGGTTGTATTTCTGTTCTACCTGTCCTATTGAGATCTCAATTGAACCATGTACTATTACAATTACTACACTATAGATGCTTTTGAGTGGAAAATCTGACATTTTTATTGAAAACACATCCTCACTTGTCATATGCTATTGCTTGGTTATGGTCCCTTGGTGCTGCTTTTCGAAACTTGTATAATTTGGCCAAATTTTTTCTTTAAGGTATTTCCCACAAGTTTCCTGATATTTGTAAAATGTAAAGAGTAGCATTATTTTTTTTGTTTGTTAATTATGTTATTGTTGCTGATGAAAAGGGGGCCCTGCAGAAATTTTTTGTTAACCACTGCCTTAACCTAACCATGTAATACCTAAACCCAAACACGAACTAAAAATACTGAGAGCTTACTAAGTACCTTTAATGCCTAAAGCAAAAACCAAGTGGTTTTTATGCCTAAAGCTAAGCAAGCAGTGATTACAAGTAAAACTAGAGAGTAATTAAAACTAAAAATAGATAGGCAATAAATAGCTTTTGGTTGGTTTTAAACAATCTATCGTTATGGATTCGGTAACCTTTAATAAAGATATTGTTGCTCCTTAATAATTAAACACTGCTAAATGCTGTTTGTAACTTTTGTTGCTGATGTTAAACATTGGCAGCTGGTGCATCAACTCTCTGTCCATTGTAAAATTTTGCTAAGGGACATCCAGCCCACTGAAAGCTGACACTAGTGGCCACTAATATGAGTCAGTACGTGACAAGTTGGGAATAAGAATGCGTTGAAAATGAGCCGTGTTAGAAAAAAAACCTTGGTAAGCGTAACAACTGTAATTAATCATGATGCAGTTGAGTTGCAGTAAAATGGATAATGGATGTATCCTGTACTTCGTTTTTACTTTTACTGTGCTGTATTGGACCCCTGAAATAAACATTAAATGAACATATGCTGTAGCCTGATGTATATTTTTAAAGCTTACTGTAATTTCACCTCATAACCATTGCCCAAATTTAGTTCACATGCCCTTCAGCAGCCATGATTTCATCTCAGTTACTCTTAGTGGTGTCACAGGATCTCTTTTCAATCTCCCAGTCACCATCAGACATATAACATTTTATAGAGGGCTCAACTCAAATCCGTTTCATGAGTTTAAAATGCTGTGCAGTCTTCTTTCATGTGGCAAGGGCAGACATTCAGAAGGATGAGAAGGGCCTGAAGATAGACAGGATGATTTGACTCAACTTGAAAAGAGAAAGAGATTTTGTGCCTCTGCAGAAATCAACTCCTCTGCTTGCATTATTCTGTATCAATAATGCACAGTCGGCAGCCTGTTTGATTTTCTAAGTGTCTAGTGATCAAACACAGTCTCATCTCAACTTCATGAGGAAATTTCTCAACTTAATGAGAATTTTGGTTGTCTGTATGTATTCTTGAAGATCACCTATAGCCTTACTTCGAGGATCTCCATCCTTTCTCTACTTACGATTATTCAATTTTTTACATCTTAGGTTTAGAAATAACTGATATGAATCTTAATTATTCCTTTAGATCGTTACCTTTTCTGTCCCTTTCTTTCCACTTTCTATATTTTCCTGTCTTTCTTTCTTCTATTCTAACAATTTTTCACTCTTCCTGTCAGGTTCAAATGTCATTCAGTTTTGATGGTCTATCGTTCATGAGAATTTTTCCTCTTCTCCCCCTTCTCCCCAACAATGGAGCTACCTGATATGGGAGTCAGGTCATCACCAGTTGTGTCAGACAGAGTCATGAGTCATGCTTCTATTCTGAAGGCTTGCCTCATAAACCAACTGCCATATTAGGTTTCTGAACAAACAAACTTTGGGCCAGCAGAAAATCCATTAGCTGTATCGATAAACACAGACATGCATGAATGTCTACACACACACGCACACACACACACACACACACGCACACGCACACGCACACACACGCACACACACACATGCACACACACACACATGCTTACACTCTTGCAATGAAATGCAGACAGAGACAGGCATGTCCTGAAAAACAAGCATGTGCAAAGTGAACAGCAGACATATAATAGGAATTTAAGTAAAGGAAATGTATTAAAAAGTAGAACCAGCAAACAAGCATGCACTTTAATGTAATTTCATTAGCTTAATAAACACTGCAACGAAACTATTTTTTCTTTGCAGAATTGCAGCTGAATGCTTGTATTAGTGTGAGAATATCTTATCTACATTAAATATACCAACTAGATATGCTTTAGCACTGGAACACACTGAAGCTTGTCGGTGAAGGAAGTGTAAGTGTCTATGAAACGTCTATGAAAAAGTCAAATATAGTATTGAACTGTTCAGAGTATTGTTCAGAGCCATTGAGATTAATTGTCCCTATTTTAAGAAATTAAAAATAAAAATATTGGACTATATGTTGTTAATTTAACTTCGGCTTTATCAAAAGACAGGACTCAGCCAGAAAACATTATTCATCTCACTTTTGAAAGCATAAAACCAAGCATGTTTACAGCACGGGGTGCTGCAGGGGGTCCATGGCTTTTTAGTATTTGCATGAAGGGGGTCCCCAAGGAAAATAGGTTGGGAACCACTGATGTCGAGGAAATCACTGCAATGGTTTACACCTTTGAAAATGCAAGAGAAAAATTTTCAGAAAACTGCCATCCTTGATAGCATGGAGGGATGGACATCTTGTAAATGTAAATCTGTGTGGACACCACAACTGCTGAATAATATGCAATATATGTTAAAAAACAATACATGTTACCTTCCAGCTAATGTTGTTCTCAGTATATAGTATATATATAGTATATTCTATATCTATTACAATTGCATGGCTTTGTAGAGGTGCTCCAGGTACTAAAAATGCCTGTCTTTGATCCGACCTGTGACAAAATATGTGACACTGGGGTGCCCGTACTGTTGAGCAGCTGAAATTTCATATCAAGCAGGAATGAGAAAACATGAAGCTTTCAATTCCACAGCAGCTGATCTCCTCAGTTCCAAAATGCTTACAAAGTGTTGATATTAAAGAATTGATGTAGCTGATCACATGAAGATGTTATTACAGACCTTCTTTCAGTAAAATATAGGAATTAACTTACTTACAAATGATAATATTCTATTTTTATTTACATACAACACACTGTCCCAACTGCTTTTAGTTAGCAACAAGGTTAACTAGTAAAGTGTTTCAGAGAATGCAAAGGATTTTGTCTTTTGTGGTAGTTTTAGAGAAAATCTGTCAGCAGCAATAAAATCCATGGATTCAACATAGATTCTGAAGCATTTTCCTGAATCATGTGCAACTAATGTTCTCTAAATGTTTATACCTACTTCTTCCCAAGAAGAAATGCATCAAGTGACTGAAGTTGTGCATGGGACACAGGAGACTTAAGGCAGTTGCATCATGCCTGTTTGACAAATGACCTGTCAACATGAAGCATGATGGGACCTTTCCACAGTCACCCAAATAAAGCTGCAGTGTTCCCTCCCTCTTTGCCACCAGTGGTTGCAATTACTGAGAGTTAGCACCTCGTCACAAGCATTCTCTTAGACATATTAGCACAGGCGTCCCTGACCTATCTAGTTTCAAACCACACACACACTCACATGCACTGATGTGTAGGCATTCATGCATACACTGCAACCTAATATCATCCCTCTCCCACCCTAACACAATTTTTACAGAAGGCCTCTCAACAAGAAGTGCTCGGTATAAAAATATCCATTGAATCATTTAGGATGGGGAATCCCATTGGTTGAAAACAAGACCATGTGACAGGTGTCAGCCAATTAAGAGAATGGAGGACAATGAGGATTAGGTTACCTGCATCTTTGCTGCTCTATGTGAGTTGCGTGCGGTATTTATATCAGCAGCGAAAGTGTCAGCGTAAGAAGGTCAGGACTTTGGGTAAACACTTACGCCTGCGGGATCAATGGCACACTTTGTTTAACGGGTGGTCACAAACTCTAAAATGCAGTCAGGATTCAATTTCTTCATATGAACAGAATTACATTTTTGTAACCCGACGTCCTTGTCCCCACCACCCACCTCCTCCAGCCAGCAGCCTGGATCAGAAATCAAGAATACCTTTTTGCACAATTTATGTCAATCCAAATGGAGCGCAGAAGAAAATCAAAGACTTGGGAGGGCGAAAAAGCACATATTTCTCCAATGCTGTAAGATGGCCTTTTTTTACATTGCAAAGTACCCGATGACAGATGAGAAGTCAGCTTTATTTATGGGGAATTTCTTTTGGGACAAAAAGTGAATGACTAAAGCTAACTTACTAGAGCCCTAATCTGCTTTCATGTCCTTAATTGATCATCAGAGTTTTTTTTCTCCATGTTACACAAACTCTTCT
Organism: Rhadinocentrus ornatus; assembly: GCA_037177495.1. Lineage (NCBI taxonomy): Eukaryota > Metazoa > Chordata > Actinopteri > Atheriniformes > Melanotaeniidae > Rhadinocentrus > Rhadinocentrus ornatus. The sequence continues at coordinate 22,535,396 of JBAMHW010000018.1, read as the reverse complement.
CTGTATACTGTGCAGACAGTAAAGAAATATTTTACTGACTCTCTCAAAGGTAAGTTGTTGGTATTGTTGGAGTTGCAACACTAACTATTTAGGGCTTTAGTAGACACAAGATTGAAACACAGGAACTATCAGTTATTTTTAGCTGTTGTTTTGCACCATTCAAACCTGACTGAAGAGCCATCTGTTACTTTGGAATTTTTAGAAGTTTTCTTTGTTGTGTTGTTAAATACTATTAAATAATTGTATTGTCTGCGATGGACTGGTGGCCTGTCCAGGGTGTATCCTGCCTCTCACCTGATACAATGCTGGGATAGGCTCCAGCTTACCCCGCAACCTGTAATGGATTAAGCGGTTCAGACAATGAATGAATGAATGAATGAATGAATGAATGAATGAATGAATGAATGAATGAATGAATGAATGAATGTTGTAAAATTTTGACATTCATAAAACTCAAGCTGCTACTAAAATGTTTAATCTGACACTTGCTTTGTGGTGCACAGTATAATGCTTACAGTGCCTGTAATCATGCACCCTAATAATATCAAACCCAGCAAACCCCTTGGACCACTCCTAAAGTCCAAAGTCGAAACTTAAATCGGATTTCAGAAAAGCAAAAAGAAAGCTTTTTCCCACGTCTGCAGAATGCCAGAGACTGAACCACCATCTGATCTTCTGTGGCTGCATGCATATTTATTAATAAGTATGTTTTAACTTCAAGATAGGTGTACAAACTTTCACCAAACACAAGGTAAGCACCAAAGTCTGAAACTGAAAATGTGGCCAGTGAGAGAGAGAGAGAACAGAAGAGTAAGATCAGAGTGAATGGGTGGGAGGAATTCATATGGGACACATAGAAACAGACGGCCAGACTGAGAAACAAAGAGTGGGTGGACAACAGGCTCCCAAAGGAGTCTCTCCATTCAGATCTGAGACGTAGCTCCTTAACTCAGCATGACCATATACAAACTTTCAGACAGTTCCTAAAGACACACTCAAACACTGACTGCAGGGCTACAAATTCAAAGGTTCGTCTTATGTTTTTCCTCCGAGTCCTTTAAAATCTGCAGATGACAATTACGGTAAATTTGATTACCAGAATGAACTGCATGGCTATCAGAGCCTTTTTTTTTCTTTAATGGAGGGTCAGTGTATCACGTTTCACTAGCTGTCATTTATATTGCCGAAGGAAGGACAGGGGAGTCCCTTTACTGGTCTTAAGCAGACTTCAAACAAAGCCCTGAAGAGAAAGAGACAAAACCTAAAGAAGGAAAGAGTAAAAGAAAGAAACAACTGTACAAATGAATAACCAGGCAGAGAAACTTTAACAAGAAATGTGGGAACATTCTCCCAGGCAGCCAGAGTTGGGTTTCATTTTGGCAGTTCAGTGTGAACAGCCATTACTTTTCCAAGGCCATCACATTGTACAATTGCTACTATGTGAGAAAGATAAAACCCCAAACCACCCGCGCCTGAGTATGGATACTGTCATGAAATCATTGCGACCATGAAACAGCCAGACAAATAGTCTGGAAATCAGGCTCAGGTTTTTGAGAAGGGGATGGAAAAGCTTGTAGATCTGAGCTGAAATGCTGAATGGAGAAAATTTAAGTGAATCTTTCTTTCCAAAAATGAGTAGCGTATGAATGTGTGCATAGATTTTGATACAGCCACATACAGAACAAAAACAGTCAATAGGACACTTTCAGGACAAGATTGTCTTCTGATTGGACCACTTGACCATACAAGTGCTCCAGTCAAACTTCGGAGACCAGTTTTTGTGCCTCACACATGGCAAAAACTGCCCTCTTCATTACAGATATATTTCTCTCCTAATGGAAGTCAAATAAAGTATGACTCTATGTTAAAGCCTGCTCAGACAAGAGCCCTTCTGTGGCTCCCAAGAAAGAAAGCAAGCAAGGAAGACAGCAAGAAGGCAGGGTTATTTTTCCAGTCACATCAACATTCGAGTGGCTGGTGCACTGTGAGCGTTATCAGCCTAAACGAATCACCAAACCACAGCTTTAATGCTGTCCAAGGGAACGATGGATTTATTTTTCTTTGAGGGGTACAAATGGTGTTGTAATAAAATTCCGGCACAGACTTTTGGGCTTGATGACTACCTCTTGACAAGTGTAAATGAATGTCCTGCAAGGGAGAATGGAAGAGGAGGGGGGAAGATAAAATGAATGGTACTTGGTAGCAGCGAGAAACAAGGTTTGAGATGAAACACACTGTCTGCAAGTAATTTCACAGTGCTAGGTATTCCCTTCCTCGTACAGTGAAATGTTTTCATTAATCCACGCTGCTAATGCACTCAGCTGTGAGTGTGTGTTTAGAAACTGTTGTTGGAGTGTGTTGTGGTCTGGCATTGGTGGTTGATGGAAATGTGCTGAGTCGGAGCTGTGAGGAAGTGCAGCTGTTGAACAAAATGGTCTCACCAATGATTGTACCACACTGTGTGTGTTTGCATGTCTGTGTGTCTACAGTTCTTTTACTTTTAGTCTTCCCCACTCTCCACTTAAAAAGCAACCACTGTTCTTTAGTACTTAGCTTTTACAGGTGCTTTTGTGTGTTTTGAAGTGCATGTGCGTACGTGTGTGTGTGCATACGTGTGAGAGGTAAAGTTAATTGTATCTGTCCCTGGCGACTTTGATTGAAATCAAATCCATTCTATCAGGTGGTGTTTACGTGACCTCGTTTCAAATTAACTACTTCAAATCCATCGAATCCAATCCCAGTAATTAAACCTGACCAAACAGGCTGACCCTAAACATACACACACACCACTACATCTCAGAACACTGGCAGATTAAAATCTGGCACAGTATTGTTTATTTAAGTTTCCATTTACTTGTTCAAAATGATCATTTTGTTGTGTTTAAATATAAAATTGTCAGTACTGGGTCACCTTTTTCACAGACATGTGAATAACTGAAAAGATGTGTGTTTGAGTTAAGTAATCTCCCTCTAAAAATTCCAACTACATTTGACTTTTTCATGATTTATTTTTATTTTATTTGCTCAACCCAACAAGTTAATGTGAGAGTAATAATCAGCAAGCCAGTCATTAAACATGTTCTTGCCTTCTCTCTGTCATGCAGAAATCTGCAAGTATGTATGCCTTACACAAGCACACACAGATACATAAATGTGCATGCAGACGCATTTTAATTTCATTTTGTGACATTTTGGGAGCCTGGATAAAAGTACTTTTTTGCTAATGCTCATCTCTCACTTCCCTATTCTTTACCTACCTTACTATTACCCCTCCTCCCTCTTTTTCCCTCTTCTCTCTGGAACCAATTTCTCATCCACAAACCGCTCTGTTTTGGTGACTTTTTAGATAGTCTCAAGCTAAACACCCGTAGGTCACAACCATTTGAAAATAAATCTTATAAACACTGCTCTGAGGATCAGACAGATGGGGTGTGGGGAAACTTTTGACTTGCTCTGAAATTTCGTTTCATTTGTCAGGCAATAGCTGGTTCTAAAATACGGACATTCCCTGGAAAAATAAATGGACTGTAGCTAATTTAATGCAGCGCAGCACCTCAATAATTTCTCATTAGAGATTTGGAAACATGGCGGCAGATACACACACTTGTTCATACACAAACAAACACTCGTCAGCTGCGCCAAAGTGAGCATGGCTTGTGATTTTGGAGGAACACAAATACACACAGATCTAAATGGCTAACGTCAATGTCAGCATGAAGTGTAAAAAAAAATCTCTCAGTATTGCACACACACACACACGCAGACACACAAAGTCTCACACACAGGAAAAATAGACTTCTTGCTGTCATGTCTTTAAATGTCCAGCCAAGAGACACACTGCAAAAACTGAGGCTGACATTTCCAGTATGTTATGAAGAGAGTGCAAAATAAGCTAAATAAATAGTGGGATTGACATCATGTGTCTGTTTTGGAGCACTAAGATGAAGAAAATATCTGGGGACTGATCCAGGAAGAGCTGAGTGAAGCAAAACAGCAAATGGCAAAAGGGTTTATTTTTAGTCTTAGATTTTTAACTGCAATACATGAGAGACCTTCACACACCAATACTGACAGAGTTTAATGATTTCTGGTAACTAGAAATCATCGTGGTGCTACAAGAGTTCATTAACCTTTATAAGACACTGTGGCCTTAATGATGGAGCACTGTGGTAATAAATTTGGTTCAATTAAATGACAGCTATATTTAAAATGATCAATTATCAATATCTTTTAAGATAAGCAATGGCAACATTTTTTTCCACTCTTGCTTGATATTATGTCACTGCTCCTTACACAACCTTAACAAAAGGTTTTTGGTGGTTGAAAGGTCTGTACTGCGGGCAGGTCAGTCCAGCATTAAGACTCTTTTAAAGAAGCCACATACAGAATGTGGTTTGGCACTGTCTTGCTGACATAAGCAAGACCACTGAAAAAACAAGCAAAAATGGTATGGCAACAGATTTTCTCCAAAAACCTGATTATATTACTCAGCATTAACAATGTCTTAGAGCAGGGGTGCCAAACTCAAATGAACAGCAGGCCAAAATGAAAAACATGGAACAAGTTGAGGGCCAGATTGATTCAGTGTTTATTAAAAACTTTTTAAAATTTTCTTTATTCCACATGTTGAACCTGGAACTAACAGAGCGCATTAATTATTACCTAATAATTACCTAATGAAAGCTGTGATATTTACATACCATTTACAT
>JBAMHW010000018.1:22505801-22530587 GCA_037177495.1 Rhadinocentrus ornatus | reverse complement strand
CAGCTGTAGACAGGAGACAACGTACCAGAAAGGGCAGCAGAGGACGCCAACGAGTACAGGATGAACCATTCATGACACTGGCTTCCTCCCACAGCCCCAAAACATGCACATTCTAAATTGTGAGAAGATAGTGCATGTTGTTTGCCTTTCAGTCTTTGTAATGGACTGGCAGGATGTCCAGGATGTACTCAACTGGTAACGGCAACTGGGATAGGCTTCGCACCCTTTGGGGTGGGGCTGAATTTGATTAACGGGTATTGAAATGATTGAATGAATAGATGGTTCAGTTTATTTTGCATGCCAACCTTCCCAACAAAGTGACATAACCATAAGTGGCATAACATACATCCAGTCTTTGTGCTAAGTTTGTGGAAAGATATCAAGTCTATATTAGAGCCCTTTAGAGTGGAATGGGAAAGTGTTTTATCGACATTCCTACATCAAATGACTGCAGTAGGTACAGACGTTTATAGGCTGGAGCTCTGATAGACATTGATGAGAATAAAAAAGCTGGTTGCACACACTTAAAATGAGGGTGCTATGCTTAGACTGCAAATGTGCACAATTCACTTTTCTTTATAGAGACACATGCTAACTAACCTAAAAATCTCCCATAGAGGCTCTGAAACTGACAGCAGAAACTCAAGGATAAAAAAAAAGAAAAAGACCAGACTTACTGTTTTACCTGACTGCAGGGCAGCTGGCAACTTACAGTCAGTTCCATTGTGCAGGGGGACATCAGCAGTTCAGTTAAAAATGGTAATAAAGTCTTTTATCAGAAAGTATTGTCCAACCCACCAACAGGATACAATGCAAAAGCCATTCTTTCACTGGTGTAGCTATCAGCCTTGTCCTATTGTGACAGGGGCCGAAGAGGGTGTGAGACTTATTTTAATACATTGGTTATTTATCTTTTAACTGCACGTTATTTTAATTGTGTTTATTTATAATCTTTAACTGCACATTTTAATTGTTTAACTTTGGGTTTTAGAGTATTTTGTATTGATTTTTTTTGACACCCTCTGAAAGCCAATCAAACCCTTATTAGCCCAATTAAAGACAGGTGTGAGTGCTTCGGAGGGTATTTAGGTGGAGCCCGCAGGTGCAGAAGAACACGCGCACACGGCTGACAGAGAGAGAACACGAATGGGAGACAGAGAGGTTGGCCGGGATTGGAGGCAGCGGCCGAGGCGGCCAGAGGAAATGGGCAGAGTGACAGAGAGAGCAGATAGCGTGGGTGGCCGATCGGAGCCTTGAGGAGGCGGCGTGCCGCGGGACCTCCAGAGGAGTGGCAGGCGGATTGCGGGGAGGAGCGAAACAGCAGACCCGGAACCCATGGCGCCGCTACTCAGCCCCGGGCCAAAGGAACTCCGTGTCGGCCCGGGAAAAGCGTGAGTACATTTTCCTGTCAGTGACTGTGAGCCTGAAATGAGGTGCCGGTTGCAGGGCAGGCGGAAAGGGGTGGGGGTATCCCCCAGCAAGACAGGACTGCCACGGGCATGTTTCCATCTTCTTTACAGGTTGTTGATGGGCTAGGCCCTACAATGGAGAAGAGGCGCATGGACACCAGAGAAAGTGTCGTCAGCGAGATCCCGCCCGGAACGCTGCCAGAGACTGCATGCCTGGCCAAGCTAAGGAACACGTAAAGGGCCAAGATTGGTGAACCTTTAAGACTGGAAGATGACTCACCCCTTTTGTGTTTTTATTTTAATAAGTTTTCCAATAAACTTTTTTTTTTATTTTTTTTTTTGTGGTTTAGCTCTGCTTCCCCTGATGCAAAAGGAAACCCACGGTGGTGGTCCTTGTCAGGGCCACCTGCTGCGACCCATGACATTATTAGAAATAGAGGTAAAGTTTTGCATGTAACTTAGCCCCTGTGCAATGAGGGAACACACCAATGGAAATGGGAAAGGATTTAACTAACATGTTTAAGCAGGTGTGTCTATGCTACATTCTATGCTACATTTACAATATACTTGTATACCTCTATAATGTTAGTTTTAGTCTTATGCAACTACAGGCTTTACCAAAATTGGTGTAAAATCTCCAACAATCCAACACATTTGTAACGATGCAATTACCAAATTATTATAAAATATCTGTATGTAATTTTGTTTAATTGTCTGGCTGAAAATGCCTTTGCTCTTTGAGTGGTGGCTCATTTTAGTGGTGCACATTGTTTAGGACAGAGTCAGTCATTCACTCTTTTTCTTCTACCCTGCTGAGTCACACATACTGATAGCGGCCACATACCCACAGATGACCAATTAGGTGAGACTCGTGAGCAGGTTCATCTTCTGCCTGCATGTTATGTCCAGGAGGCATAATTTTATTTTATTTTTTTTTGTTTTTTTTTAGCCCTACACTTTTTTTTAAATAAGTTTTTACTGACCATACACACAAAAAACTACAGGCACACACACACACTCATACACCTATGATCTTGTATGCTATGTAATTTTTGTATTCTATCCTTGACCCAGTTTGAACTCTGGACCTGCAATTAGGTGTTCAACATGAACGGTTGCGTGGGCAATCTGCTCCTCCTTTCCTTCTGTTGTTGTTTTGGCTCTGTGATGCCACTGTTCAGGAGGATGGCACATTGCAACTTGAGGCTTGGCTGTGTTTTCAGCGCCTGTTATAGAAAGGAGAAGCATGATTGTGGGAGGCCCACCCTCTAACCTGACTGTGCCCCTGGCAGCCTGAACAGGCCAGCTGGTACTGTCAGCTACCCTGACAGATGACCTGCTGAGCGGATACTTTTAGCGCATGATTCACTCATTATTATACAAATGTACTGTACGATGTATAATACACTGCAGCAAAGCCTTTATTTTTTTTGTAGGCGTAGCATCCACAAAGTGTTAAACACCCAGCTTAAACACCTAAAAGATGTTCTATAATGTGGGTGAATATAAAATAATGTAATGTTACACATTAGTTTAAAAAAAAAATTTTTTTTAATGGTCTTTAAACATCAATGTAGAGATTTTTTTAGTGAAGAAGAAGAAAAGTATCTAAAATCAGGCAATAAAATAACCCAATAAATCAACCCAATAAACTATATTGTCACACAATCATAACATGTGGTATGATTTTCAGTGCACAGTTGCACCTCATACTGCATATACGTATATTCTTGCTCGCTTGTTCTATATCAGTATGTTTTTGCAATATCTACAAACACCACTGAAACAGATAACCTCTGACTGAATTTCATGTAGTATGTAGTACTAACCCTACTGGAGGATGAAAGGGTGTTATTAGGAAAGTACAAAGACAATCGAATTTTTGGTTTGTAATTTTGCAGATTGCAGAAGTGCACTTCTGCAACTGTAAGTAATTTTAAACAATCTGTTGCTTTGCAAATTATTTAAAAACAAACATTCAATAATATTACTAAACTAACATTTAAACTGACAAACTCCGGCTTTATAAATAATACTTAATTAGGGCTGTAAAGTGAAATTTAATCAGATAAATCACAGCTTACAGACTAATCATTATTAATCACCATTCATGACTATGCCTTTTTGTTTTTACTGTTTTGAATCAACAAAAAAAGCAAGCCAAAGCTCGCTTGGGTTTTTCTTTGCTTTTTTACCTTAGGCGATCACCTTAGTTGTAATATTCAGTTTGATATTTCATAAAATCAAGACCTCATAAAATATGTCATCTGTTCCAACCTTTTCCTGGCCAGTGCCCCTGCCTGGCCCCCCATCAAAACTTTTCCAGACCCGCCCCTGCATATGAAGTATAAATCTACCTCCTGTCAGCCACTTTGTTAGAGAAGGGCCTGCTCTGGTTTGTCTTTCAGAACCTGTTCATAACTTCTCTCATCACATTCACGGCCCAAAATTAATCAGACTTGTGTCTCCAACATCTGCACAGCAACAATGATTTGGAAAAGATGTCCCTTTGCTTCTTTCGGCTGTTTCTCTCTCACTATATCTGAAACTGATCTATCTTCATAGATGTGTGCATGGCTGTCTGATGAGTAGCATATTTTACAGCTGTTTCATTAGCAAACACCATTAATAATGACAAATTATATGAAATTAAGGCAAACAATATCTAAGTGAGGTTGCTGTTATCAACATGCTTCATTCTTCAGCTTCACTGACAGTAACATGGATCTGATTGACATGAGACTGATGAGTTTAGCTTAGTAATTTAGCTAGCGCATCCAAAAACAATACTTTTAGGTAGATATTTGCCAGTGTTAACAAAGAACCACTAGTTTCCTCCTTCTCAACTGAATGATGAACAAATACAGCAAGAGAGATGATACCAGCAACAGATAAGACCATCAGCTGATCACCGACAGTCGTCATGAGTCACAACAGGAGAGTGAGGTGGGAGAAGAGGAGGCAGCCATGATGCGCTGTACAGGTACAGAGACAGAAAGCCGTGAATGAATGATGCTGCGCATGCATTAAATGCGTTAATAACTTTAGTGCAATTAATGACATAAATTAGTTACTGCCGTTAATGCGCTTTTTTTTAAAGCCCTACACTTAAAATATCTTAAATGTAAAATATTTGGTAGTACAACTGGTGGAAAAGTTATGCAAAGTTGCTAAAGGAAAAAAAGAAAAAAGATTGGTACACCAATCTGTCCCCCCCACTTTCCCAGCGTATACACCAATGGTAAAACAGATGATTGTCATTGCAGAGCACATTTAAAGAGCTTTGACTAATGGTGCGTTTCAGTTGTCCAGACATTTGGGAATTTCCAATCTTCTAATCAGAACCCCCCGAGAAGTTGCATCGTCAACACGGAAAGTCAAATTAATGTCACTTACCCAACATAGAATTCATGCTTTCTGCTGCCTATGTAAACAGTCATTATGTTTTATTGTACGTCTATAAGGCTGGGAAGTGCTGGGAACACTGAACCTTGGGATTATGTTGACCTGAGCGCCCACGTCCGACACATCATGTCCAGTTGAACACACCATAAGGCAAACTCTCACTCACCAGGGTTCTAAAGAGAGTTCCATCTGCGCCTTTTGCAGCCATTGTATGTCTACTATACACAGGCTGTGTCCGAATGTGCACCCTACTCCCTACATAGGGCCCTATATAGGGGTTACGCCATTTTGTAGGGATGTCCGAATGGTGTTTATGCTTATATTTGTATTTTGCACCTGACTTGTTTAACAGTTACAGTGATAAAGTGGTTAATGGAGGGAATAGACTTGCAGCATAGTAAAGCAAAAATAAAAATGTGACATCATGTTCCCATGAATTAAATCCCAAAATACAGTAACAAACATAGATAAAATGTTCAATTATCCTGTTATTCATTACTGCATAATCAGAAAAGAACCTGTCAAAATAAGAAAATCCTAACGATTGCATTCCTCACTACATGTCCTGTCTGTCCCTGATTCTGACAGAATGACAGAGATTTATCTGGTACCTCCACACGGGGCTCAGGTGCATCATTAACATGTCACAGAGAGGGACAGTCTGCCTGGTCGCAATGTTATGCAGGACAATACATGCATGTATTATGTCACATGCTCCCGGTGGTTCCACTCGCAAGTAGTAGTAGTAGACATGCAGACCGTCTCTTCTACCTGTTCTTCACATGGCCGGCAGCGCGCTCTGTTCTACATACTGGAAATCAGGACTTGGTGATGCTAAAAAACAGGATTTTGGATCAGGGTGATCCAATCCTATTTTTCTTTGAACAATAGCGGTGAAAGTAATCATGATCTGCCATCTGGCTTTTATCCAGATTGAAATTTTTGAACAACCGGCCCATTGATTTGAAATCATTTGCTGACAGCTTGGTCCCTCCAAGTTAAAAAATCCCGTCTGCGCCCCTGATGACAAGTGTTATGTACAGGACTTGTAGCAACATATGTTGCCATCTAGATTACACCTTTTTCAGGCCCTTGTTTATTTCAGCAAGAGGATGTCAACAGTAACAACATTGAACAGTAAAAGTTCTGAAATGCTAAAATAAAAAAAAATATATAAAGATAAAAACTTAGGGAATACAATATTTTTCCAGATGCTTCTCACAAACTGTGGTCATAACATGGCAAGCCATGTAGCATGTTTGACTTAACCTCATGCTAACCATTTTGCATCATTTAATGCAGTGAAATGACAGGTGAAAAATAATTATCCTCAGTTAATGATTATTGTTTACAAAATCTACAATCACACCTTAAACAACAATTTTTTTAACATTGGTTTCGAAGTGGTTTATTCATTGACTTCATATAAAAACGTCGTGTGAAGCGCTTTATATTTAGCAACTTATTGTATTTGGAGTCCTGTGTGTATGTTGGCTGGTGGCTGTGTATAGTAATCACAGCATTGATCAAACATCTGTTTTTACAATCTATTGCCTGTTTTTTATGATGCCGCATGTTTAAATGAAACAAAAATCTGAGTGACTCAGTGTTGAGTGCATATATAATAACCATTCATGCTTAAAAGTAGTTGAAATATGTTGCTTGAATGCAGAAATTTGAAACAAAGCAGCTGCTTGAATCCAAATGCAACAATAATAAAAAATAACCAACATATAATTTATCTCAGTTTCCAATGTGTTTTATTCAGACTGGGCTCTGAATTCCTGAACATCTGGAGGGAACTTTTGTCTGAGTGAGTGGAAGACAGCTGTCTCCTCTACAACTGCCAGCAGTGGTCTAACACCCATCATTTAGCCAACCGTAAGACATGTGGGACTGTGCCTTTCTCATCTCCTCAACAAGTCGTCGTTACATTGGGTGAAAGGGAAGCAAATTGCATCTCAAAGCTGCAAGCACTGGTTTGTTGCCTTCCCAATTGCAGAAGCACCTCTTTGCCATCTTTGGACAGAAAAGTCACAGTTGAGCTGAAGTGCAAGATGTGCCTCAGTTAAAATGTCTTCTTTTTAACTCAGAAATACATGATAGAACAAAGACACTGTAATGATTAGGGATTTCACCAGAAGGCATCATTGGGTGAGAAATTAGTGACTTGAGCTTAGCCAGGCACAGTTGGCAGCTGCAGAGAAAAAACATCTGCTTTAATGTCCGACATCAAAGCCTCGCCAGTAAGGTGATGAGTGGAGCTGCTAACTCCATCGGCTGGCTGCAGTGACCAATGAGTTTAATCTCTTTATACAGTAATAGCCCGCTGGGTTCAAACAAATGCAAAATGACGCAAAACACACACTTTAGCTTTTACCTCGGCCCTTAACTTTATTTGATATAGAGCCTAAATCTAACCATATCAGAAAGATGAGTAAAACTAAATTAATTGCAGGCTCATTAACACATTTCTAAGGCTGTTCAATACATTGTTAAAGTTCAGTGTCTAATAAGTTGGTATTATTTTACGTGGCTCATAAAATGTATTTTACACATCCTCAACATGCAAATTTTATCACCTTACAAACTCAGTACAGTGCTGTCAGCAGGTGTGTATTAGCTGCTTTGATTACTCAACGCAAGACAGAGCATCTGCTAAGAATTTCACGATCATTTAACTTTTTAATACAATTTCCTGCATTTTAAAACAATTTCATAATTATATTCTTAAGACCAAGAGATTTTATTGGTACAAATAGTGAGTCTTGTATCATAAGTAACCCACAGGTAGCATTAAATTATCTGAATAGCAAGAAGCTGCTCATGTAGCTTAGATTCTGCTTTTACTTTTTAGTTATATTAACAAGGTTCATATTTTGTACTACCATTTACATTGTAAATTATATATATATATATATATATATATATATATATATATATATATATATATTGTCAGTCTGTGTCATCACTTTAACGTGCCTTGTTCTATTTAAATACACAAATAAGAATACAAATAAACAACAAAAAACTTGATCTTACATCCTTCCTGTACTGTGAGCTCCGTCCAGACTGTAAAGGACAATCTTACCTTCACTCTGTCTTATCTTTTGCTCTGTCCTATCCTCTCCTTCTTTTCCTCTCTTCCTCTGATAATGTATTCTTAGCTGAATCAAATGTCTATTTAGTTGACATCCGATTGCTATGTGACGCAGTGTATAAAGTAAAATTCAGCTGCAACTTCATGCTACCGGGCGTAGCATGAAGTTAAAGAAGTTGAAGAAAAAGTTGTGAAGTGTGGTTTCTCGGCCTCAGGACACTGCTGGGCAGTAACATCTCCAGAAATGTACATAATAAATGTTATTGTGCCGTGAAACGAGCCAGAAAGGTGGAATTTTAAGGCCAGGAAGCTACATAGTGCATCTTTAATGTAACCATTTTGCCAGAGAAATTCAATCATCATCTACGAAAGACAAAGTTTTGGGTCGGAAAATAGTAAATAAAATCACTTAAAAACAGTGTGAAAAGTAATTGAATTTATAATGATTTAGTTGTGCATAGTGACATACACAGGGGCATAGCACAAAATTCTGGGCCCTATGTGTAAACCAGCTTGGTGGATCCCTATCTTGACTTGATCAATCGCTCTCATGCATACATTTCCTATGGTATAAGACAAAGATAATAAATATGATCTTAGTTTAACCTCTAAATGAAAAACATGGCTTCTCTGGTCACTGGATACTATTCTGTTTTGCGCTGATGAAATTGAATTTAAAATTAGGCTGCATATGAAACAAGCTTTTTTCTGTGTCTGGCAAAGAAAAAAATAATAGCTAAAAAGTTAGAGAAATTTGTTTTAACTTAACCTTTTTACAAAAAACTATTTTCAGCTGGAAATTGAAAGCACTGCACAGCAGCTGCTGCTTTATAAAGGATGATAAATAAAACTTTCTTATCAACACAAATCATTTGTAATTATTAAATAATGCTTTACCAAAAGCTCATTGTCTCTAAATAAACCATTTGTTTAATCACTGCTATGAATGAAGCATATAATTTCCTAATAATGCATTAATTATTCCATGAACAATGTGCAACTAAATGAGGGAAGAGATTTAAATGAAGAACTTTTAAAGGAAAAAGCTTAAATGCGGTGGTGGTTAGACGGTGTAAACTAGGCTGGTTGATAAATGGTTAGTTAGTTACTTTGTTTCTTGCTGGAAAAGAGAATATTCAGAGAAAGTTGTTGTCAAGCATTTAAAAGAATGTTTATTAAAACTATTGTCTGGTTAAATGTATTCAGTGACTCTTATGATCAGCGACTAGTGACATTGACTAGTAATCAAAAAGGTGAATTTAGAGCCTTTTACATACCTTTCCTTGGGCTACCCTTATTTTGCTAACACAGTGTGAAATATCAATGATTTTGTAAAGATACATTGGGGGTGATTTGTGATTGGGGATGATTTTGTTGGCGTAAAACTGCCACTGGTTATAATTCTGCAGCAAATCCATGTGTATTGGAATTATATGATGTAGATTTAGCCACATAAACATATATTCAGTACATGCACGGCTTCTACAATTCAACTACCATGTTATCTTTAAGGAGTCTCTACGTTCTGTCTTCACTATTTTAATACACACATTTTACTAATCAAAGTGTGTCTGTGTGTGTGTGTGGTTGTGTGAGAGAACATTTGTGTTTTCTATTAAAATGTAACAGGCACTGCTTCTCACATTGCATTCTGGTGTATTTGTGTGTCATTGTGTTTGATAGGCAAAACAAGTGAAGCTAAAACAGTGAGGAAGTGTTGAAAGATTCAGAACAGCCAAAACCCTGAATGTTTATTTTGCCTTATTATGCATATGAGCTGTAACGTGATACTGTTGTGGGAATGCCACAAAACTAATTATCGTGTTACTGCAATCCTAATTAGCCCATAAACACACCCATACCCACGTATACATGCGCACACACGTGCAGTAAAAACTGTCTTTCTGTTATAGGCTGTTATTGTTTTTATGGTAACATACATACAGCGAGCTGCCTCATTTACAGTTTACAGTTAAACTCTGGCTGTGGTATACGTTGAGGTTGTTAATGTTAGATTGTAAAACTCACGGCTGCTGTTTTAAGCATGTGAAGGAAACTGGGAGATCCTGTAAGCCACATTATGTGGACATCTGATACACAAGTGTCTAGACAATTGTGTTTTGGTGAGTTTTTTTTTTTCTTGTTCTTTGAGAATCCTTACACAACTGGTCTTCACGCTAAGAAGCAAGGACACGTTTAAACAAAAAGATTCAAGTTTAATTTTATTTCATTCTGACACACACTTATGTGTTATTTAGCCAAACTATTGTGATATCAACTACCAGCACAGTAAAAGTGGCTAATGTTTACTCTTCTGCAGCTCCAATTTCCCTTTGTAATAACCAGCTTCAACAGGCATGATTTTCCTGACTGGGGAACATAAAGGCCCCATACTTAATGGTCATGAATTTTCCTTTCAAAATTTGTAATTAAAAATTTACTGAGCATCAGTTCATCAGGTCATTTTGTGATTAGTTTCTCTACGCTTTGTGTGAGCCGTGCTCCACATGAGAGATTCAGTCCTCACCATGTCACAGTATCCTGCTCCTGTACCAGACGTAGGTCCAGCGTAAACCAGGCATGACAGACACTCTATACTCTGGTGTAGGGTTGCTGACTTGGCCTGAGCTACACTCTAATGTTCAAATCACTGGTAAACCATAAGCAGACTGCTGTATGCCTTGATTTCCAACACCATCGTCAGTCGTTCTGTTGTTACACTTTTGGGAGTGCTCGACACACTTTTCAGGTGTGTTGTCGGTTGAAACTATATCTCCTCACAGTGCTGTAAATAAGCGCACAATGTTTTATTTTAGTTGTATATTATCTAGAGAATTTGCGCAAAACATCTTAAAACTCTAAAAGGTGGTCCTGAAAGATTGGCTGGCTGTTGAATTATGGTATTTTCTATTTGCAAAGCAACATAATGTGATGTAATTGCCTTGTTGTGGAGACTTATTCCAGCAAATTTCCTGTGTTATAAGAGCACATATTTGTTTGTGCTTTTTAAATCAAGATAGACTCAAGTTTCATGACATTATCCACTGTATACTTTAATTAAATGTTTACAAGGGGTGGTCGATTCACTTCAGCTAAAAGCATTATTTTTTAAACAAATCTAATTAATTTGAGTGGATTATCTTCATCAGTTGTTATCCTGTCTTAAGACCCAACACATGTAAAGAAATATAGCACCATAAGGCTTGCCCTAAGCCAGATTGGGTTAGATTAGAGGCAAGTCATTCAGAAAAGGGCACAAGGTGTGTAATTCTACCCAAACCCTGGCTCTCAGCTTCAATTTAACTGAAAACGCTGCAGGCGAAAGACCCTCCCTGCACAACCCAAAGTCTGTAAGAGAATAACTCAAGCGAAACACCTTAAGCTTCTTTCAAACAAATTTTCCCGAATCAAAGTGGCACTTATGAATAATTGCACCGGGTGTTTTTAGGTTGGTACAAGAAGGAAAACAACAATTAACAGTGAAAGTTTTCTCTCTCTTTCACCTCTCAACCTCGTCCTTGCAGGCAGTTTTGTCAGCGTGTGTGCCCTGATAGCTTGGGGAAGTATCTATTTACTTAGTGATTAGGACAATTTGACTGTCGCGGGCTAGTAAATTCAAACCATTCACTCTGGTAGATTGGCCCAGACAACATCATCAAGTCACAATGTGAAATAAAGACACACATACGTGAACACACAAGCAGGCCCACTCTTCTGAACAGGCATACAAGCCCCTCATCTGGATTTCTGTCTGTCTGTCTTTTGTTTCTTTACGCTACCCTCAAACTTAAATAAACCTTCACATATAATTACAGCCAATTCTGTATATTTTCACATCCATTTCCTTGAAACACGCAAAACCATAGGTCTCTAAGAGCACAGCAAGTGTGTGCGTCTTGATGAGCGAACGGCACACATAAGACACTCAACTAAGGGAAAAAAGAGCGTCCGTTTTTGATTCAGAGGTAAAAAGGTAAGAGCAACATAATTCATTCTGTCTTTCACTCATGCAGACGAAGCAAGAGTGCTGTTCATCTGATCTGCTGCTGCCACGAGGCGATGAAAACTTTATCAGGGTCAATATTATGAGTGTGAAAAAAGGTCCTCTTACGTAGAATGTGGTATTGTGGTCACATCTTGATGTCTAACGTACATTAAGTGCCAAAACTGGTGAAAGGGAGACAGTGAAAATTCAAGTTAAGCACTCAGTCTCCGGCATAGTTTGGCGCCACCTGTGACCTTTTCACCCAAATATCTCTCTCTCACACACACACACATGCTTCCACACTGCAATGACATGAAGTGGAAAAAAAGAGAGTAGCTTTAAATTACTTTGTTGCTTTTTATCAAAATTTTATCATTTTATTCATGTAACCTTTTTTATACAGGTAGTTCCATTGAAACACGCAGTTTAATTTACCTGTTTTGGAGACTGAACAACATTTCGGTACAGTTACAGACACCTTTAACAATACAGAATATTAAGTTCATTTGAAGGCAAAAAAGCAGGTTATGTCTAAGAAAACAAAAATCAAACAAAACACAAACTAAAAGAGCAAGTCAAAGATGATTTAACCCATCCTTTCAGAATTTGTTTTTTTTTTATTCTATGAAATTAGCACACCATATTGTTTACAGGCTTGCAGAAAATAATTTATTATAACTCCCACTTAATTAATGATGACTAGTTAGTAATTCCACAAAAAATTTTTCCAGCAGAATCTGTGTAGAATCACAGTAACTAATTTATTATTTATGTAAAGCCATCACACACAATGATGTTATTCTTCTAATGTGTGCAAAAGGGTGGCAGAGAACAACTACAGATCCTGCCAAAGGCCTGGTGAAATTTATATTCATATAACCATTTTGTGGATACACACACAGCACATTTGCTCACTTGCAGGGTAAATATGCAAGACTTAAAAGTGTCTGACTTTGGAGCTTCTATTTTTCTAATATGTTTCATTTTCTTGTGAGATTGGGCTTGATTGATTATTGCACAGTCTTCATTTTATTTAACCTGTATAAGTCTGACTGAAATTGGGTTTCATGAAAGGCACAGTTATATACACAGTTGTATACATCCACACTCACGTACACACACACACCCACGCACACACGTACACACACACACACACACATATGGTTGTGCTACAGATAACTAGTACAAGTGCATGAGGTTCATATTTAGTGACCTTTGGCCTTGCAGAGAAGACTACTAACAGTTGCAGAGCTGTGTGAAGTGCAGTTATGTGTTACTTCAGACTCTTGCTAAACTTGTAGTTTCCTTGAAACCTCGTTCTTTAAATTAGTTTTGTCTACTTATTTGACCACTGTTATTGATAGTTGATTGGCAGATTGATTCACGAGCAGTGAATGCGGACTTGTAAGTAGAGTACTTTATTCGTGTTGTGTACACATTTGTATATGTGAAAATTAGTATATGAGTAAAATAGAAAGGGACCTGGACAGTGTCTCAAATTGTCAGAGAGGGATGTAAGTAATTACCAATTCTCCAAACACTACTTTGTTCTATTTAAACATATTACATGCCTCTCACAGCCACCCGAGGCCACTCCCTTTGCACTACAACCTGTGAAACACACACACAGAGCAAGTGAGAGAGAATAAGTTCCACATAGCAACTGCAAGCTGCCTGCAATTAACCAATCATCATCATCATACAACTGAGAACTGCACATGTACATGCAGGCGCACGCAGCTCACCTCAGACCCAGATTTTCACTGAGACTTAATGTACCCCAGTGTTGTTTTTGTTTAATTTCATTCTCTGGAGAGTAGTCTGGTTTGTAAACTCAGTTAGCTGCTGGACAAATCCAAACAGTCTATTGCCCGTCCTTAACATTGTACTGTGTACTGCAGTACTGTTCCATGGCAGGAAAAATGGCAATAACACCTTTGTTGATTTTTTGTTTAATTAACAGAATATCATTTATATATGTAATAACATTTTTCAATAAATACATTTTCATGAAATGTTTTATTTTATTGTTATACTTACTGCTGTTCACAAATTTGTATTTGTATGTGCACAAGATTACATAGTTATGTAAAACTGATGAATTGTGTACTGTACTGTTTCTATACAGTTTTGGAATTTGAATAACAAAATTTAATTTTGTTTTTATTGTAATTGCATACAGTAACCAAATATGTATTTTAAGAAATGTATATTTGTAAAATTTCCAAAAATAATTTAATTCTGAATTTTCCTTGGAGTTTGACAATTTTTTTCTGAATATTTATAATCACACCATAAAAGTGCAGAATTTTTAAATCTCCACTAAAATCATTACAGCTCCACAATTATCTATTCTTTTTATTATTATTATTTGTTTTTACACATAAATGCAGAAGTGATTACATTACATATTGTCAATCTGTGCAGGTTATATTACAATACATTTCATTACGATCACTGGACCACCAACAAAATGACAATTACAAAATATAAATAAAAAAAGAATACAATTAAATGAGTTCAAATAAATATATTAAACAAAGAGGTTTTACTAATATTTAACTCACATTTTAAGTTGAACTTATGCTCAAACTGACAGGTATAACATTTGTATAAATCCCTTTAAATACAATTTGGCACAAATGCTGGCAGCCGAGCTGACCTGCTCATGTGTCATCACCTCCAGAGTGACAAGATGCAGCAGCTGGAGGCTGGAACGGGAGAGTTGACTGGCTGATTGATAGGTAGGCTGCATGCTATTGCGTTAGGCCGTAATGGTAGGGAATGTGTGTCACGCAAGTTGAAGGCTAAGAGGCAAACTCTGTGCTTTGCTGCGCTGTCCTGTCCACGGTCCTGTCAACTGATCTATCTGCAAAGAGTGAGGGAACAAGTCTGATTAGCTTAAGAGGGCCTGAGGGCTTCATTGCAATATCACAACAAGCTATTATCATGTCGCCGAAGGATTGGAAGCACAAGCATGTACGTACAAATCCACACAGCTGTATCCTCACATTCAAAGACTTTATGGGAGACACTGCAACACTAATCTGAAAATTTAAACTCAAACTGTATTATTAGAAGGCTTTTTTTTTATTATTTGTTTCCCCCCAAAAAACACAACAGAGAGTGTGTGAACTATAAAATAAAGATCACAAATGTTGAAATGATTTCCTGGTCTCAATCTTTATATGCTGTTCTTTCTTTGTCTCTAGGGAGAAATTTGGAACTTTTTGTAGCTCATTAAAGCTGTCAACTTTATTATTAGTGATAAAAAACAAAAAAACATTCAGCATCCTTAGACCATTACCAAAGTATTTACTTTTAACTAAATAAAAATCAACAAAACTGGGAAAATAAATGCATGAATAGAATTGGGAAAGGGTCAAAAAGAATTTCAAAGAGGAACAAAGTGCATTAATTAGATTCTGAATGATAAAATAATTTAAGGCCAAAGGATTTTGCCAGGCCATGATCACTTTGGACCCAAAGTTATATGGACCACTGAAGAATTGAATTTGGAAAAGAGTGAGGCACCCTGGTTAGTAGTCTGTGGTGCACAGACAAAGAGCTGGTGTTGGGTTGCATTGCAGTGGCTTTTACTCAATATTCGCCATGTGCGCACTCACACACACATCCGCACACACATGCACTGCAGTAACCTTTTGCTTGGTCCCCAAGCAAAGGTTGTGCCCCACACACCACTTAAGTCTCATTTGTGGGAGCCAGACCAGAGCAGCTCATTCATAAATTTACGTCGCTGATACAAACCTTCATGAATAATGTGTTGGGTAATACTGTCTGAGACTAATAAATAAAACAAGCTTGAGAGTTTATTTATCTTCACATTTCTGTGCTTTTCTTTCTTTCAAAAAAAACAAAACAAAAAAAAAGCTTAAATCTAAAACAAGATTTTATGATTTCTGTGGCATTTTCGGGCCAAAACAAATCAGAACTCAACTTGTAAACAACACTTAAACATATAGAGGAAGAATTAGACGATTGCTTCGGCAAACCTCTGAATCAGCACTCTAAATATGTAAGAGCGCAAACACAAATGCTCCAACTGTAGAAATTAAAGATCACTGCTCTTTTATTCTCCTTTAATTGAGTAATGACACATAATCATCAGCATTGATAACATAGTTTGTACCATCATTAGTGTACTAATTATCCACCTGACGAACAGCAGCCCAAATGCAGTAAAGGTTACTAACACACTCATTACTCGTCAACAATGTCCAGAGCTCTTGTCAACCTGATGATTAATGACCCTCTAACTTTGACATTATTGCTTTAACATGATTTCTAATGGAGCAACTTGAACTGCCACCAACACAAAGAACAAATTGAAGAGGAATCTGCAGATAAAACACATCAAACATCAACACTTATGCCACATAAACTAAACTGCAGTAGATAAAGCACAGACTCAGGTAGGCCAGCTTAGTGGGTGCTCAATCATTGTCTAATATCTGCTGTGTTTTTTAACTTGATGTAACTTACGAGGCGTGTGATTTTTATTTGCTTTATTCCATGATTAAATCTAGATACGTGCTACCTTCTGCTTGCTTTTGTAACTGAGTGTAGATTTTTAAATTTGAATTTGAATGCAGTCATCACAAAAAAGCAAAGCTAATTTAAAGTGTGTAGTTGTTTCACTTAAATCAGAAATGTTTGTGTATTATATATATCCCTATAAACAAAGAGCGCTCCATCATAGTCTGATGACAGAACCAAACTCTGGGTTTCAGCTGTAGTGAAGTTTAAAGGCTGAACGGTCTTCATCTAACGGAAAAAGTATTTTCTTGCAATCCTATCTGAGTTCCAGCTGAGTTTAAATGTCCTCTGTAGTTTGGTTTTAATCATTAATTTTAACATTCTTATCACTTTGATATTAATATTGATGGTAATTTCATTTTGCATGTATGTGCGTTTAAAGCAGCATTGTTTGCATGTGTTCATATGTGTGTGTGTATGTGTTCTTGAGCACAGTGCACAGTGTTAAAGGTGTTGGACGGGTGGGGGGGCTCAGCAGGGATTGGACCAGGCTATCTTAATTTAATTTAAAGTTCTGTGTTTTGACAGGAGTTGAGAGTTAGCTGGAGTGGTAAGAAAGCTCAGCAGTCTGCACCAAAAAGATCAGAAGCATGCACTTATATGCTTGTAGCCACATAAACATACAAGGATGAGCTCTGTGAACAGCTTAACTGTGAGTCCTCTCATTTTGTTTCTTAAAGGTTTCACTCAAGTAAATCCTTGCATAAGATAAAAGGGTTTGACTGAAATCGATATCTATTTTTCCATTGTGTTATCAATGTTTACTTCATAACACTGCCAGACTAATACTGCATAATTTGATTCAGAGGAATAGATTTAAATAACTGGCAAATACTCATTCAGCTAATCAGTCCCTGAAGGTGTGAGCAGTGGTGTCCATGATAAATGGTAATAAAAATACCACAAATTAATAAAGTCAAATGAAACGGCTACTCCCTCTGTCTCACCTAATTACACTTATCTTGGTTGAGGCTTTGTACGTTTGTCTTTATGTTTATGTGTGGGATTGTGTGACCCCTCGGAGACAGAAAGCAATATGCTTGAGATTTGCATAGAGCTGAGAGAAAAATATATTCTAATTTTGCATATTGTCAATCACCCTGCCAGAAGAGGAAATAAATGTGTATTAAGCTTCCAGGGAGTCATGTGCATGCTTTGTGTAATATATAACACTGACTGTGTGTGCTGGCATATTAAGCTATCAGGCTTCAATATTTTTTTTTTGCAGCATGTTTGCGGTCAGATGTGTGTTTGTGTGTGGTGTCTGGACCGTGTTTCTGCAGAGGCAAATGTGCTTGTGTGAATGACAAACGGCGACACAGAAGGTAGTGAGAAATAGATGGAGAGAATGATGTGATTGTGGTATCCTGTAGGTAGGTTATGGGTACTATCTGTTTCACGTCTTCCCTTCCAATCGTCTGGTTTCCTGCCATTGATCAGAACAACCCACCACCTCCCCCTCTTTTTTTCCCTCTCTCCGCTGATGGACAGAAAGAAACCTGATCACCTAACAAGGAGGGAGATGGAGGGGGCGACAGCAAGGGAGGAAGGAGAAGAAAAGGATAAAGGCATCAGTGCTGTCTGCAGCCTCCTCTGTCAACCATGCAAAGAACCCTGCAAAGACCCACATCATAAATGGAGTATCTTATTCTGCCTTAATCTAATTTCTCCATTCCTCTCGGCTTTACTGTAAAATGAAAAGATCATCTCACTCCTTGTGTGTGTAGGGGAGACAGAGAGGGAGACAACAGTCAGGGAGCTCGTTAGTGGAGAAGTGAGATCGAGGATTGTAGTGTGTTTTTCCGCAGAACAGATGTTGGAGGAGTGTCACTCACTTATATGAGGGCCCTGCTGGCCGTAGCATCCTCAGAGCCATAACACAACCTCCCATCGTCCTCTGACACACAAATCTACACTCACACACATCCACATGCTGGGATCTTAAGTGGCAGTTGCGTTGTTGCACTCGCCTGCAGAGGGAGGTCATCACCCTGTCCATCTGTTCTTTATTGGGCCCCAACTTGAAACACAGTCGCTTTCCAAAGTCCAGTTCCTTGAACACAAAAATCTTGGTAAAAACATGATTTTTTCTTTTTTTTAAATTTCTTTTGAGATGTATCAAATTCTCAAAATTTCTGGTAAATGGTAAATATCAGAATAGATCACCTAGATGTAGGGAGAAAGACTTCTAATAACCAAAAAAGTGTGTCTTAAATCTGTCACCCAAAAAAGGTCTAGTTTCTGTTTTACAATAAAAAGAGTGCCATCAAATGGCCAATATGTAAAGATAAAAAAGTCTCCTGTTATAGTTGACCATGAATCCTGCACAAGCACAAGTATTACACTGCATAGTAAAACTGTACTCTAGGCTATAATTTATCTTTGTGACATGATGTTGAATGTTGTAACATAATCCAAACAAAGATGGAGAAGTTTTTCAAGTACGTAATCAGATTTATATAAATATGGAAGAAATAAGGCTGTACAGCTGGATTTCTATCAGAGCTAATACATAAATAAAAATGAACAATATCACCTCACACCAAGAGTACAAATCTCTTGTACCAAATGTCAAAAAGCGCATTTCGGTAAATTGTTTTTTTTTTTCATCCTTCTTTGACCACATTTTTAATTTACTTCAGAATAATGATCCTTTAAGCTTTTAATCATCCTGAGCCAGTGTCTGCAGTTTACATGGAGAACAATTCTTAACAGATCATTTTCAGCTTCCTTTATGAAGCTGGGAATTGAATTAAAAAACAGTAAAACACAAACAATGGGCTTAGTTTTATTTAGCAGAAGTAATTTATGTGGTTTGCTTATGATGATTCGTAGCAAGTAATAAGAAACGGTAATCTGAGACATGTTGCATGTTTGTTTCTGTTTTAGCCACAAAGAGCCACTATCATAGAGTAATGCTGAAGTTCAGTGGGTTCATGTTACTACATAATATGCAGAACTACTTTTAAAAATGAAGATTTCTCTCTTTTTTAAAAAAATTATTGTTATTTAACAGAATGATTTTTTAAAAATACATTTCCACATATTTCTTTTTCATTCTGTGCTCTTTTTGACCTCTTTTACTACTCAAGTCAGACTTTTTGTCAATACTGTTTTCTGATAGGACCACACAGTCTGGTATCTAAACCCTTGCAGGCTCCTACCTCCACTGTCACAGCCTCACCAACATGTTTTATACCCCTAGTCTCAACGGTGCAGTAACAGGGAAGGGCGGGGAGCATGAATGAGCAGACATGTTGATGAGGTTAAATTAAGCATGCAATTGCTTTGTTCAAGTATCGGAGCTTCTGCTGGCATGATTTTAAGAGATAAGGATTGTGTTAAATGGTTGGGTGACTCTGACATGATGCTGGCTGTCATGAGCAAACAAACTCAACTCGACAAGTGTTTGTTAAAGGCAAAGCTTTTAGCTTAAAGTTAATGCAGTTTGTTAGCACTAAAATAAAAAGCAGCAGCTAAACTCTATGAGTATCACTTCCCACATCAGACCCCAGTCTGCACTTTTGTTGCAGTTTCCACATCAGAGAGAGAATGTGAAAGAACACTAAAAGAGTGATGAAACTAGGAAAATGTGAAAACTAGTAAGTGTTCATTTTATCTGTAGAGGAAATCTCCACAGATGTGTGTATATTCATCAAACTGACCGATCTTTGCTTGCCTGTAATTCGTGCTGTGCTGCCGCTGTCTTTCTGCTCTGAGAGCTGGGAAATACAGACCCGTAGAGGCTTTTGGGGGATTAATGAAAGCTATAAGGAGAAACAGGCTGGTAGAGGGTAAGGACAGGGTAAAGTGGTGGGAGGTGAATGGTTGTAGAGCTGATGAAATGGGCTCCATGCTGTAAATCCAAGCAGAATGGGAGGATGGAGAAGATGAGACGAAGATTGCCTGTTTCCTCTGATATAAATGACTGTATAGTAAATGATAGCAGAGGCTAACAGCATGTGCAAGTATATGTCTGAGCATATGGTATGTGTAAAAGACAAGATATTCACATATTTTAGTGATTGCTACTAAAACAAGTAAGTTGTAAAACAAAGATAGTAGTGAACTTTCTGCTGTTACGTCTCCTTCAAATTGTTTCATGTGTCAGTTTTCAACCATCAATTTGCCTTTAAAAAAATCTTGTTCAAAAGGCATCTTTTGTTAGATTTAGCAGTGACAGCAAAGGAGAGAGTGAAGAGAAAAGGAGAGTAAAGTGGAGAAAAAGGAGGTAAAGTTACACACGATAGAAAGCAACAGCATCAGTTGTTCCATCAAAACAAAAAAAAACAACAGCCAGTTCCTGCATCTGTAAAGAAACAAAAAACAACCTACATCTGCATGAAAAAAATAGCTGACAATCACCTGAAGCACCTTTTAAAACGCAGACAAGCTGAAAAACAAAAAACAAAACATAAATTATAACAACAGCTTCAGCAAATCTAAGGAAAAACCAAAAACATAACTGTAGTTATTGGTGATTAAACCCACAGGACAACACAGCGACTGGATCAGCACATTGGAGGAAAAAAAAGCAAAATATTAGGAATAAATAGTGTTCACTGATGAGTATAAACCGTGCAAACTGGACCCCTACAAAGATCAGGGGCAGACCAGGGGTGGCTGGTCTCCCGGGAGCGTACACCCCGCAGGAATACATGCCAGCCCAAAGGAATGACCCATGGATAAACAGAAGATTTATTTATTTGTTTGTTTATTTATTTATTTATTTATTTATTTATTTATTTATTTATTTATTTATTTATTTACATGTCTATTTAATAAGGTCACATGCATAAAGCATCTCTTCATGAAATCATGCAAAGTAGAGCCATCCATACAGGTTTCTAGCCAAGGCTATTTTGCTACCCCTGTCCCTGGTTAGACTTACAATATAAAAACAGAAAATTTAAACAGTGCTAAATTACAGAACACTATAACCAAAAAAATCATATAATAAGATCAACATTTACAATAAAATGTAAAATGTACACTATTAAGACAGGGAGAAAAATAAAAAAGTCATTCAAGGCCAAGAAGCAGAGGCCCCAGAGGGCTGGGGATGACACTCGCCAGGTGTATCGGGCACCAGCCTCTCTGAGGTGGGCAGAGTGTAGGAGCCAAAGCCCCATGAGCCTAAGGACCATCCAACCCCCAAGCAATGGCCCTGCCTGACACCCAGGAGGACCAGGTTCCCACAGATGGCCAATGCATCTACCCAGCACCTACCCCAATGCTATAGCCTTGTCAAGAGCTCTGATAAGAATCACTTTGAATAATGAGCCATGATACAAAATAAAACACACGTTAACTTACTACACATGCACATTTGCCTCTGGCATTTTTTGCCACCTCCTTAGTAGTCTATTCCCACTCTGCTAAGCTAATACAGTCAGAAAATGAATTTATTCAAAGCCTTCAAAGCAGTTTTTAATAAGAGGCAAATTCACAATTATTGCTAGCAGTCCTTACCCCCCAAGAGACCAGCAGCTATACCCTAATGGCATTATTGTCTTGCATACATTTATTAGCATTTAAAAGTCTCATTCAATAAATAAAAGCTCCCTTTTTGTAAATCTAAAAAACCAAAGACATCCCTTTAATGTATAAACATTGGAGCAATTTTATATTGCACACATGTACTTAAACTGTGCAAAAGTTAACTGCACAGTAAGAACAATTCTTTCATTTAACTTGAAACTGATTTATTTCAGCAAAATCTATTTAGCTTTAAATTAAACCCTTAACCCTCGCCCATGTATTAACTGCCAATATAAATGGATTACAGTGTGTTAAGGCACCCGTGATGTGTTGGTCACTGGTGGAAAACTAGGAATTTGACTGTGTAAATAAATGATTTAATGCATTAAAAACTTTCCCTTAATTTACCCAGAGAAACTTCACAACAAACCCAGGGTTATGCTAAGGAAATGACATGATTTCATTTTCCGTGCCTTGAGAGAAAAAAAACTTCAGCTGTCGTATTTGTAGGAGTTAATAAATGTCTTGGCCAGACATTGAAGTTTATGCCCATGACCGGTGTACACACCCTGAGAGAGGCTGCTTACTGTATTCTCTGGCTCTGCACAAGGACACCACTTACATTCTGAAAACATAGTCCACTGCAAAACAAGCAGCTTCTTAATTACTTTTTACCTTTTGTCATTTTTAATTTTATATTATACATATTTATTTGCAAACAGGCATTAATTACCTACCTTTTTTTTAAAACTCATGATTGATTAACACTTCCTCATTTAAACCAACAAAGCTTAATTTCCAGATGTGTAAGTTATTAATAATATATGATGACTTACCTCTAATATTTTTAATATTTTTTTTATTATAGTTGTTTTTATTAGCAAATAAAAGTATCAGAACAACATGCGCCTCCTTATCTTTCTTAAAGGAAACACTCTAAAACCAAATGAATGTATACAGCCTATAATAAATCAGTTATTATTTACAGAAGACCCCTTTAACAGTTCTGGAGTGCGCATCGTTCAAACTCTTAGGTTCTCATTCTCCATACCCTCCCTGAACTAATACACCACTAATGCATTGAACAAGGGGCTTGTTGTTATTAGCTAGTGTCCCACTGTTTGGATAATCTCTCGATTTACCTCGTTGACAGCCTTCCTCACTGAGCCTGTGCCTCTACAGGTGTCCAAACACCGGCTAATGGAGGTGGGTGAGGAGATGTATGCAATCCATTTTGTCAATTCAAGTTTTTTTCAGTTTCTTTTTTCTTTTTTCTTTTTTTTGTTGGACAACATTTAAATTAAACTTTGGGACAAATGCATTGAGTATACAATGTTGGCAACTCTGTGATTTTCTGCACAAACCCAGAAAGACATCATATTACACAAACAAACAAAAAAAAATAGTGCTAAATAAGGAACAGGCAGGGATGCTCAGGGCGAGTTCCTCTCAATGCCGGCTGTCTAGCAATCAACGCATGTCAAACACAATTTGCATCAACCAATGTCTGTGGATGAGTACCATGTGACTGGTTATTCTGTACAAAGCACACAGCAAGAGCATCAAAAGTGTGTTAAATTTGATCCCACACAAAGTACAAGACAAACTGGATTAGCATATTATACTCAAAAAAGTGTATTTGGGCTGTAGTTGATGATGATGCATCCCACTTTGTAATTTTTTTAGTGATAACAACTTACTTTTGTTGATTCAATTAAATTAAAATCAAGAGAATTGTAGAACCAAATTAATTTATTAAGTTCAAAAGCCAAACTTATTAAAAATAATTTAGATTATTTCAAATACAGTATCTGAAGCATTCAGACTCAATTTAGTAGAAAGTCAACTTATAAGATTCAAGTTGTGCAAAGACTCATGGGATGTTCATTATCAGCAGGAATTTAATCTTTCATGATTGCTACCCCATAAATGTGAGTTATATTGTGTATTTACATTTAGACAGTGTTGTTGAAATGTCCTTTTCTTTTTCAATGTTAAAGTTGACCAAGAGTGTGAGGGACAGTACAGGGAGAGAAATCCACCACCACCATTTTTTCTAGCCTCCTAATTTTAAATAAATTTTACACCTAGTATCTGTAGTTGTGACCATATAATGAGTTAATTGTCTCCTTGTTGGGATTTTTTTTAACATGCAGCAGTTACAGCTTTACAGCTGTGGAGCAAGCCTTCAGCAGACAATGATACCCAAAAAGAGAAACACAAACAGAAAGATAAACAGGAATACAAGAGTTACAGTGCTAATAAATGTTACTGTGTTGATTACTGTTTCCTCCTCTAGTGTGTGAGAAGCTGCAGAGGGGGGAGTGCAGCAAGAGAGCAGTGATGGTTTGTAAGCCCATTGGAATGGTTGATGAGTTCACACCGAGCGGGCCAGGGTGACGATGGGGATAGGTCTTAATGTAGACGGCCATAAACACAGCAAGCTGTCTCTAATCCTGAGAGGCTCCTTTGTGTACCTCATGCTGCACAAACTGTTTTGATGAATCTCCCGACCCCTGACCCACTGATGACGGATGGCGCTCTGAGGGGAAATGTAACTAGAAGAGTAGAGGATTGCTCAGCCATCCTGTTTGGGAAGTGAAATGGACTATTGCTTCACCTTCTCAGTTTTTTTTTGTTTTTTTTTTGGTAACCACTACATATTTCCTTTCAGTATATAGTGCAAGGCAGCTTATGGAGGAAAGCATACTGTAATTGCAATGTAAAAAATAAATAAATACATCTTTGATGCCTCATATTCTACACTGTTAGTGTAAATGAGGTGTTGGTGTATAATCCAAACTTGGGACCTCTAAAGGACTGTATCGGTAACTGATTTAGATTCTCAA
>JBAMHW010000018.1:22473228-22494066 GCA_037177495.1 Rhadinocentrus ornatus | reverse complement strand
TATATATCTATCACTAATTAAACTATTTTACCATTATAGTACTCATATAAATTTTCTTTTGTTGGAAAAAACATTTTAAACTTAATGAATTACTGAATTCAATTCAATTGGATTAATGAATTAATCCAATTACTTCACTTACTTTTACCCAACCATCAATTTAATGTTGCACAAAATATTAATATAAGGATTTTTCAAAGCATCGCACATTGTGACTACACTGTTGGCTGTGTTTTGCTTGCCGCCGTGTTTGCCGGTTACACAAATTCAAAACACCTTTTTAATACTAAAATGAATTAATCTTGGTTAAAATAACGAAAATGCTCCTCACTGTAGTACTTGAAGCCAACGTACTGCAATATTTGAGGTTTTCACAGCCAAAAACATCTAGCATTATTTTAGTCCACTGGCATACAAGCCACACACTATGCTACATGCCTGCTGAACTAACCTTGAGTCTTCAGCTGACGAGCCCCACTGGTCTTCAGATCAATAAAGTGTTAAGTGGACCTTAGAAAACAACACTGTGCTGTTAAGTCGGTCTGTCAAGCATGCAGTCCACAACACTTTGGCTGAAGAGCTGTCGTCTTGTTAACACAGATTTACACGTTACAAACTTCAGAGGGACTATGGTTCTACACACAGGAACACAGTAGGACAAAAATAACAATGTACAAACACACACCGGTGCACAACCAAGCAAAATCTGAACAGTTCATTGAACAGTGAAAAATGGTGCTGGTGATTTAACACCAAAAAAAGTGACCTGTAACACTAAAACAACACTTGCTTTGGACACAAATGGTCAGACTGACTTATCCGTACATTACAGGGTGGCATTAATTTAAGAAAATAAAAAAGGGAAAAAAGTGCAGAATAAAAATTACTGTGTTTTATTGAGTGAACTGCATCTCCTCTCCCACCTTTACCACTGCCAAATCCATCCTTCCAAAACCTCTCTCACCCACAGCCTAACACACACACACACACACATATCCGCACAGACGCACACACCCAACCTAACTTTGAGGGCGAGCTACCAAATTCCTGAGGGCTATCAGGTTTCGGGTTGCCTTGGCGACCAAGCATGGAGGCAGATCCATTAATCATTGAGAACAGTTCACTCCAGAGTGGAGGTCATACTGATTGCTGTGGATTGGGTATCATCCTAAAACACACATCCATACATGTGCAAACAGACGCAGGCGCACACACACACACACACACACTTTCACACACATACACGTACAGAAAATATGGACTAAGAATCTTCATTTGAGTGAGCAAAGATCTGTCTTGCTTTTGTTACACCCGAAAATTTCATTATTAATATTTTTCAAACATGTAAAGTATGCACAACCTTTACGCAGACAAGTCAATAAGACATACACAAAACGAGAACTTGAACAACAAGTAGCACATGCTGTATTAGAATGAAATCACATTCTGATATATAGTAAACAACATAAATACTTTATCATCACTTTCTCCTTCTCTGGCTCTCTTTGCCAGAAAGACCCAACACAAACAATCACACCTCTAGTGTTGTCTAGGCATCAGGACGACCATGACGGTGTCATGTGACGTGGCTGCGTGGAGCTGAGTGGATTAAGAGATTGGAGCTCCACATTTATCTTTCAGAGACTCTGCTGAAACACTAGACCTGCACAGGTGTCTACGAAAACCGAAAGAGCAAAAGAGAAAGAAAGGGAGGCAGAGATGGACAGAGGTAAAGGAAGAAAAGACAGACAGAAGTGGAAAGAGACAAGTTATATTTGAAGCTGTTCATTCCCTCCACTGAATATCTTCCTTTTGTTTTCACATTACTCTAAGAGAATTACGCTAAGAGAATGCTGCATGTCATTGGGTATTGGGTATTAAAAAACGTATCATAATAAGATGGTTATTATTTTAGGGTAGATAAGTGGAAAAAAAAGTACAGAAATATACAGCCACAACTTAAAGTGACTGAGATGGATAATATTAAGTCAGTGTTTGCTTGGAAAGCTTAGGTCCTGGCATGTTGTTCTTATAAAAAGGTGTAGTTTTTGCACACCAAAGCCATGTTGTTTTGCTTAGCATTTGATGCTTTGTTCATTGAGAATACGACACACAGCCTTGTGATTTTACTTTAACCCTAGCAATTTTGCATGCTATTTCATCATTGTGAAATGACATACAAAAAGTAAAAAATGCATATAAATGTGACGTGAAAAGTGTCAGTCATGGCATGATATTTATGTGCATTTATATGCATTGCCATGAGATCATGCTAAGCACCCCACCTCACTATAAAAGCTTAAAAAAAATAAAATAAAAGTAAATTTTAAAAATCCACTTGGTGCACTGACTCCGATTCATAACACTAACCCTGTAACTATCAGAGCTTGTCTAAGACACCAGGACGGTGTTGGAGTCGAGTCAGATACCATGGTACACACCCAAAGGTCAAGTGTCTACAAGGGAGACTGGTAGAAATTTTGCCATGTGGTTTTAATGTTGTATAACATTGATTGAGCAACTGTACACTCAGAATAACCTTGCCAAAAAACAAAAAAATACATTACTGTTAGTTTTATGTTTTGAATGCCATCTTACTTATAGGAAAACATATATATCTCTCTATATATCTATATATATAAATACATAGAGAGATATACAGTATATTATTGCAGCTAATATTAAACTCTTCAGTTTTCAGTTTTATCCTTTCAAAATAAATATTTTTGTCTATCATTTTTAGAAACACAGTATAGGGGCTAAACTGGGATAGTCAATAACTGACTGGTATTAAGTTGCTCTAAAGGTCATTGGTGATGGGATGTTTACAGTCATTCACCTGAAAGAGTTGTCGTGGTTCAGC
The DNA here is from genome assembly GCA_037177495.1 of Rhadinocentrus ornatus. Taxonomy (NCBI): domain Eukaryota; kingdom Metazoa; phylum Chordata; class Actinopteri; order Atheriniformes; family Melanotaeniidae; genus Rhadinocentrus; species Rhadinocentrus ornatus. The sequence continues at coordinate 22,491,203 of JBAMHW010000018.1, read as the reverse complement.
TTGTTTTCATTGATTATATAATAACCCATGGTTTGGGTAGCATATTGCAAAACCTAAAGCCAGGTGTTAAAAGCTAGGTTGAGCTACTCATACTCACATTCTTTCTATCGTATTTTAAAAATCACCAATCTGACCAATCACTGGTCAGAACCAGCAAGCTGCACTGACTTGCTTTAGTTACATCATACAATAAGTATGGTTTATAGAAGGGTGTTGGGCATTACTTTAATAAAACTTAAAACTAAAATCTTCCCCTTTAATTTCAGGTCATTCTGATACTCTGTTTTTTTTTTTGTTTTTTTTTTGTTACTTTTGTTTAAAATATCTAAGATATGGGGAATGCAATTTTGAAATAAATGATAAAAAACAAAAAGATGGAAGAGGCATTGGTAATCTTTTCCTTTATTTTATCATCCCCTTAACTAAAAATGAAGGCTTTTGGATTTGCTAAGGGAACGAAAAGTCAGAGAAAATATCTTATTGGGTGCTTCTGCTGCAGATTCAATGTGCAGCCTTTATTAAGTGCTAACTAGCACCAGATATGCTGCAAAAACAACAAGCAATGGTTCTCCACAGATGGTCAAAGATGCCCAGTACATGACCGTACAATACACAGACCTCATGCTATTTTATTCACACACTCACATCACACACAAGCACATGCATGTCTATCTCTAATGCAGTTTGTCCGCTGAGATTTATGGTGTCCTGGGAAACTTGTTGTAGACGACCACAAATCAGCGTGACTATGAAATAGAGAGCAACATGAACATTTCCACACATGCGCGCGCACACACCAAATCTAAACACATTTGTGTCACACACAGAGATGCAGGCACAGTCATGACTCATGTGAGCACATTTACACATGCAAACATACACAAAGTCACACAGGCACGTGCACATGCACACATGAAATATAGGTACAGCCACTGCGCCACTGAACCGGCTCCCAAAGGTGCCCACTAAATTTACTGGCTCCTCCAGCCACTTCAAAAGCCCTCCATAACTTAGCGGCCAGACGATTTTATTGTTTCATGGAAGAAAGGAGGGTGAAAAAGAAGCAAAGGAGAGTAAAGGAGTGAAAGATAGATGTACTGGGAAAAAATTAAATCCCCCCTTTGTCTCAGAAAATTAAAATTCCTCTGGTTGGGAAGCATATGCACACACACCTATACAAGTGTATGCACACCCTTTTATAGGATCGGTCTCTCTTTTATCTCTTGTGGATACAAACTTGAACTTGTTTGCAACCAAAAATCAGCTGAATAAATCATGTATTTGAGTCTTGTCCATCTTGTTTTGTCTTTTCACGTCTTTTAAGTTCCCATTATCTGTGTGTGAACCACCCTATTAGTTTTAAATTAGTGTAGCCAGTTAAATCTAATGATGTAGACACCCCTCATCTCCAGGTTATGAGGCCTAGAGCTGGTAGCTGGACTTGTTAATACCCACTCCAATAGTTGTACGATTGTACTTTCCCTCAGGCACTGGACTAATCATAAATAAAAGCAATCTGAGGTTGTCTGTTCCTGTCATAGCCTATTTAATGAACAGCAAGTAAAAATTTGTAACTTGCTCTTCTTAAACTGCTTTAATTATCTTCTGTTAAAAATTTCCATTTTGTGTGTTTTCTTTCTCTTTCTATGTGTTTTCTATCTCACATGATTCTTGTCCCGTTCTATTATCAGTAATCAAATACTTCTGTACCTCAGCCCCTCAGGTAAGCAGTAAAGCCCCAACACACATACACAGAAACGGTGATGGGTTAGATGAGACTTTGTATTTAGCAAACTGAGCCTCCTGACAGGTGGTCCACCAAATGTTATCTTATTGACCTATGTTCTTGTACATCCACATGCAACACAAAGATACACAAACCAATTCAGTAAGTATACACAGGTGATCAGGATAAGGATTTACTAACCAAATCAACCTGAACGTGAAAAAAAAATGCTTTAACACATGCATGCTCATAAATTAATTAGAGAGTACATTGTTTCTCTCCCACAAAATATCAGCTCATTCCTTGATTTAAGTTTGTGTTTGTACATGTGGTCAAATAACAGAATATTACAATTTGCTCTTTAATGACCAAGGTCAAAATGTGAGAATACAATTGCTTGTCTCCATTTAAACTTCCTCACAGACGATCTGTACATATTCACGTGTATATTGTCTATCTCTTGTCTACTTCATATACATATGCATTCTTTTGAGTACACTGGAGCCCACCAAGTCAGAAAACCCAGATGGGATGGGGGATCAAATTCTTGATTAAAAATGACAGAAGGAGTTCTGTATTCTTCTGTGTGTGTGGTGTGTGCTTATGCTCTGTTACACACATAGCCTCTTCCATATGTTGGTTTTGTACCTAAATACATAATTTGGCTCTCATGTTCTGAACAAGTTGATAAAGTCCAGATATCCAGCCCACCTCACACACAGTCTCGTCTTTGCGTGGATGGAAATTCAGATGGGGACTACTTGCGAAAAGCGTGTTCTTTTTCTACGCAATTAACCTTTAATTAAGAAAGCAGCAGCAGAGGTGAGGCAGCAGAGAGCCTCAGCAGAACAATACACTGTTTGTTACTTCTCTGGAGTGCTATGGCCCTGGTGTTTTAACCTGAGTGCCTGATGGTTGATAGATAATTCTGGCGTGAACCATATTAGAATTAGAGAATAATTCCTCTGTATGAGCTGTACAGAGGCCTCTTTGACTGAGGGCATTGTCCAGCCTTCCCGTATCAGGACAAACAACTTATGTCATGTAACTTTAATTAAAAATTAAACCTGATCTACTTCTTTAATGATAATCTCTGATATCACTAAGTGACAAGTGTGTGTACAGCCCTTACACCTGAAAAGGAAATTACCCCTAAAATTTCAAATGCATGTAAAGAGGAGGCAAATGAACTTTCTTAATAATTACTCCTGTGTATATGCATGTGAGAGGAGGTTGCCAAGCACAGTATAACATACACAAGAGTAATAAGGATAATGAACATTTGGTAATAACAGGCTCAGAGCAAAGTTCATTTCGGTCCAGCTTCTACACTTTGAATAAAGCTGTTAATGAGCTTAATGATCGGTAACATGGCCACTAGACTTTTTTTTTTTTTTTTTCAAAATAAATGTTTCAATATTTTGACAAAAGCATGTAAAAAATTTTTATATAAATAAATCTTTTAAGTTTCAGGGTAAAGTCAGGATGACACAGCAAGGACACACCAGATACATATCGACCAATACTACTGGTCTATTTACTAATAGGCGGATTGAAGTCAAGAAGCTGAATATAGTCGATATTAATACCGAGCCGATATATCTGTGCATCTCTAGTGTCCAGTGCATTCCAGAGCTGTGGGTAAGAACGTTTCAGTTAAGTAACTCCTCAGCACAAGAGACCATGTTTTTCTTTTGTTCCTTGTAATCTTATGGTTTGTTTTTCCTTCAGATGGGAGATTGATTGAGAAGCATGCTCTATCTGCAAAATTTCTAAATTAATGTCTGAGCTGCAAATGGTGCACCAAAAGAGGGACCTGGTAGATCCTGTGAGGTGAGGATTAAAAGATTTACATCATGCAGCAGCATCACTCGTGATTTGAATGGTTGTCAGTTGCCACATTGCCTGTAGATATTCTTTAAGTATTTGTCCTCTCATGTTTTCCTTCATCTCAGATGTTTTGCCTTGTGCTGCCTTTGGTCAAGAGCTGTAAGACTTTGGTTAAGAAAAAAAAAAAAGAAGAAGAAGAAAAAAAAAGAAATTTACCAACTCCTTAATGCTAAAACAATACTAATTTTCCATTTTGGGTATTGTGCAAACTCTTTCAAATGACCTCATTGTTGAATTTCATTTTATTTTTGGTTTTAGTATCCTAAAGTACTGCCCTAAAATCAAATTTCATCACTATTGGTTAGACAATCACGAATATATTTATCCCATTGTATTGATTTACCCAATATTTTCATACAACATGCTAAACAGGGCTTCCTCTTGTAAAAGAGGATGTGCTTTCAATTATTCAGCATCTTTTTCTCAATATCATCATAATCTTCATTTTTACTGTACTTCTTTATATGATAAGATTAATCACATTTAATCAATTAGACAAATCAAGAGATGGGGAAAGAAATAAAGCAAATCTGATACATTTTAGAATAATATTGTTTTTTTTAGGTCTGCAAATTACTGGAGGTGATTCACAAAACAAAATCTTAGCATGTTTTTAATAATGAGCCCACTTTTATAATCTCCAATGCTGTCTATATATATATATAATCAATGTCTATGTATATTGCATTTGTTATATCATTTACTGTGTACTCTATATAATCTTTTGCATGTATATTATTACTAACTATGTTGTTTTAGAGTTCTCATGAGAGAAAAAGTTATGCTTTTACTCTCTTTGATCTTGAACTGGTTCATCTTGTGTTGTAAACTCTGCCCTAGAATAATCTATTTTTGAGACAGCTTCTGGCAAATCAAATTAAGTGTACCATAGACACCTATGTTTTCTCTCTTTTTTTTTTCTTTTTTTTTTTTAAAGAAATCTAACTAGTCTCTGATCTGTAATGTCTTTTTTACAGCAGGTAGCTGGAGAGAAGATTTGCTCCCTTCCTGTCAGATATATCTTTGCCCTGTGCTCCCCTGCAGCTCGCTGCACACACTCCTTTTACTATTTATGGCAGCAGTTAACTCCAAGTGCTCTGGTAAAGAGCTTCAGCAGCAGGTGAACTCAGAGATATAGCAGGGAGCCATGCAACAGGCCTGACACAACATTACCACACTTAAACTTACAGAGATGAAAAATAGCACAGACTCTCTCTCACCAGGGTTAAAGATCAAAATGTGTGTGTTTGAGTGTTTTAGAGTGAGTACTGTGATACCAGATTGATTCCAGACGTTTTTTTGGTTTACAGAAAGAGAATACGCACTGCCCTCTTTTTGCTACAGCACTGCCTCTATCCATTCACCTGATGGATGTCGCCCAAGAGTCCCACAGAGCAACCTGCAACATCAAGAGAGAAGAGGTGAGAAAAGAAGAGAGGAATGGGGAAAGAAAAGAAAGGAGAACAGAACTAAAGATATACCTGTTCAACACAAAGTCTTTACAGCTAGCCACTTCTCTGCTGTTCTGTTCTTCTTTTTCAGTTCTATTCTTTTTTGTGACACACAACATATTGTCCTTTTTGTCTTCCTCATTCCAACACAGGATTTATCCCTTACGTCACAGATGTTTCAAAGCTGTCTTCATTGTTGCAACCTGTTTCTCTACATTTGCTAAATGGTACATTTATCATTTTTCATTTCAGGAAGTCCTTACTTTACCCCTCTACTACAACCTGTACCTACTGTTTTGTGTATCTGTTTATCTACATACAAATATACCTACACACTTTATATGTGGAGGTATGTACATCCATCCATCATCTATACTGCTTGGTCCCATTAAGGGTTGCAGGGGAGCTGGAGCCTATCCGTTGAGGCAGTATAAACCCTGGACAAGTTGCCAGTCCATTACAGAGCAAACACAGAGAGACAAACAACCATTAGGGAGAACTTAGAGTGACCAATTAACCTAACAGGCATGTCTTTGGACAGTGGGAAGAAGCCTAAGTATCTGGAGATACGCATACATGGGGAGAACTTGCAAACTCCACACCAAAATGCCACTGTTCGAAAACTGAATTTAGCAAGGACAAAACCATATATTACGTCCACACAAAAACACCACCAAGTTAAATGGAAACAAGATCATCTCAGAAAGATGTTTTCTGTGGCCAGATGAGACCATGTTTGAACTGCTTTTTGGAAAAATTAACATCTTGTACAGCACGGTAAATACCATCAGGTTTAATCAGAAAAAAGGTGTAGAAGATTTCCTGAAAATCTCATCCAGTCCATCCATAACCTTTTGAGTTATGCTGCTCACAGACAGACAAAGCAATAACCTCTGCTTTGACGAAGGTAATGTTCTTAAGTTTCATCCAATGTTCTGAAAGTCTCAAAAAAATGTAACAATTTTTTTTTTTGGTAAAACTGTGTGAGTGATGTTCAAAGCACAATCTAAGTCCCTTCTAGGGCATGTGCAAAAGTTTACTTTTCATATAAAAGAGAATAAATTGATGCATATATGGACATTTGTTGTACAGGAAGCTAAAAAATAAAATAAATGAAAGGAATTTAATTGAGGTGAATGTCTATAGGGCAATGATGCCAACATAAAGCTACAAATGTGTAATTCATTTATGGTTTTCAAAAGATTTGTTTCTGAAAGCTAAAACATAAAAAAAATTCTAATAATAAAATCTTTTCTAACCATTTGGATTTTCCTACTGCATACTAGCTTTCTTTTGAGCTTGAAAGAGTAGAAAGGAATAAGTATAACTTATAACTAATAAGTATTCTGTATTGTACATTATCATTCATGGTATCTATGCTGGGAGTCAAACAGCATGTATCTAAAGTAAGAGGCCATGAGTAGTGAAAGAAACAGTTGACATACCTCTCATAATTATTTCCAAATGCATATCGCAACCACATTTGGAGAGACTAAGTAGAAAACTGTTAATACAGTTGCACAGTTTTCAATAAATTGTATGTGACTTGCCAATAAAAACCTGCTGTCTGCGCCAGAGGGGTCACTCAAGGGTTACGGGCCTTGCCCCTCATCCAGACAGACAGTCTCGATTCGGTATTTTCCGCAAAACACGAACGGTTGAAATTTATACTTCAGCAATGTCAACTTCCTTCTGCAGCGCTGTCACTTACAGACAGGCCTCAGAGAGTACAGCGAGTGAGAGAATGAGAAGATATATCCCGTATCATTTCCTGTTCTGCCAAGCGATGTCTTTCTGACCTTGTTCATGATATGCCTCCATGCTTCTCACTATCCTCCTTCCTGGCGCTTATGTACAATTCTGTCTTTCTGTCTGCCTGTCTTTCCTCTCGATCCTATCTGTTTCCCTCTATCTTCCTCCTATCTCCATCTCTCTCTTTCCTGCTAAACACCCCTGGCCTGCAGCTGGCAGCAGAGTGGACAAACTGCAGATTGATGCTAGTATATTTTTTCCCTTTTCTTCAAGGCATTATGCCAGATGCAGTCTCTCCTTCTATGCCCGTTTTTTGACCACATGGTCAGTGGGGAGCATTTTCTGTTGCTCTTGGACTGCACTTTTAAAAAGCCTTTTCCTTCACCCCATCTGTCTGCACCACTCGGTCTGACGAAAGCTCAGACTCTTTTTTTCCAATCAGAAGTGCTAGTTCTGGCATCTTAAACAGCCCTCTGCAACACCACCTCAAACGCACACATAGACACAAACTAACCACACTTCACCCCCCCAGAAATACTAAATGTTTCATTTTCTCAGGGATGAGGAGGCAAAGGATGTAATAAAAAAAAAAAAAAGAAATACGGTATATTTATAAAAACAAACTGGGTAGATGCCCTAACAAAGACGGTTTAGATTGTACCAACAGGAAAGGTAAGAGGCAGGTAAATGCAAACGTTCATTACATTACCATCGACTGCTGTGCCTGTGATGTGCGTTCCCTGGTTTCTTAAAAGCTCTCCTCTGACCAAAGTCTAGCTTCTTCTAATTCCACACAGAGCCCTGGGAATTTATTAAATTACCTAAAATGATCGCATAAGAAAAAGAGCTTTGGAATTTGCTGATGTGCACAGGATAAGCTTTCAGAGCTATCTACAGAATCTCTTTAATTCACCAAAAGCGTGTGTGTTTTAGTATGTCAAAGTGCCTCAGAACAGCTTTTTTTTTGCTGAGTCGGTTAAAATCTCCCACATCCTTTCTGTAAACAGGAAAATTATAGATGTGTAGAATGAGCCAGTGTGCAAATATAGAGGGAATATTTTTAGTCATATTTTTAAATCTTTCATGTTTCTTCTTACTAAAAAAAGTTAATGACAGTATTATTCTTATTAATATATAGTAATTATTAACTGTTTGTTAAGTGTAGTTTTCATATTTTGTTAGATTCAATTACATGAGAGACTTTTGCCGTAATTAGTAAAAATAAATAAATACATGAAAAAAATAAATAAATGGCTGTAGGCCTATATATTGATTTTGGGTTGCTTTTTCTTATAGTCAATTAATCTTCAATTCTCTGTACTGCTTTGTCCTTTACAGGTTGCGGGTAAGCTGGAGCCTGTCCCAGCATTTTAGCAGGTGAGAGGCAGGGTACACCTGGACAGGTCACCAGTCCATCGCAGGGCCAACACAGAAAAAGACAAACAACCATTCACACACGCACTCATTCCTAGGGAGAATTTAGAGTCACCAATTAACCTAACATGCATGTCTTTGGACGGTGGGAGGAAGCCGGAGAACCCGGAAAGAACATGCAAATGCCACACAGAAAGGCCACCACCCCCCAGGTTCAAACTTCCCCCCAACCGAGGCTTGAACCAGCGACCTTCTTGCTGTAGGACTGATATTGATTGAAATTTTGCTTGATGGCTGACTTTTGTTTAACAACTCATGCATAAATCTTTGTTTTTTTAAACAGGTATTCTTTTTTTACGTTTTAATTTGCCATTTAAGAAATTTTCATTGTCCCAGGTTGTAAAACAAACAGGAATCATTTGTTTGATCATTCTGGAGTCTCTGTCTAAATCGAGGTTAAAGTATATCTTTTCACTGTTACAAGACATTGCCAGAGCACGGAAACACCCCCCAGACAGATACACACGTCAAACTACGAGTGCACACATGAACCCAACAGTGTTAATGAGAGTGTATTCTCCTTCTGTTTTGCCCTTTCTTGCCCCATCAGGGAATATAAAGTTTAACAAGCATTTTGCTATCAGTGACCCTGAAGAGCACGCATATTCACCACTGAGAAAGACTACTAATTACCCAAAACTCTGTAGCTGTCTGTGCTGTTATGTGTGTGTGCCTGTGTGTGTGTGTGTGTGTGTGTGTGTGTGTGTGTGTGTGTGTGTGTGTGTGTGTGTGTAGTGCATATATGGATGCGTGTATTTACTTGTAGCAGGATTTTTGCATGTGTGTGCAAGTAGAAGACTCTCACTGCCATAAAGTTGCAGTGGGGGTTTGGGAGCAGGTGGGGGTGCAGCAGCAGCTGTGTGTGGCTCCATGTGTGTATGTTTAGGGAAAGGTTAAAGAGGTAGTTTGGTTTTAGATGGGTAGACGGACTGGGTGAGCAGGCTAATTTATGTCAGCACTATAGTGATCTCCTAGATTTATTGATGGTAAAGCAAAACTGAGCAATCTCCTTCAAAAACACCTTGCAGCCCCTTTTTCAGCTCTGCACTCACAACTTAATGCCCTCCAGCTCCCACCTTCTATTATACAACATGTCTGTCTTCCACACTGAACTGACTGTAACCGTAGAGGCTATACTGCTGCTGTGCTGACGCAAAGGACATATGGTCCCTTAAGAAACCATTAGAAGTATTGGAGGGGTTGGATTCTGTCTCCCTGGCTCACACACACACCCACACACTTACACACCCACATATTTGTAGTGTACAGTAGACAGCCTATTCCACTGTTAAGCTATCCCTATAAAATGACAGAATTCTTGAAATTTGTAGGGGGATTAGAGCAACATTTTTCCTTTGGATGGAAAGCAAATTTATCAGCAGAGACAGGACAATAATTTGCAAATGGGTGTAGTGGGAGTATTAACGCAAGGAAGGAAGTGCCCTGTAAATTTTTGGGAGTGATGTCTGTGTCTCAGCATCAAAACCTCACAAATGTACTTTGTACTCCTTCTGTTTAACATTCATTTGGCTGTTCAAAGATCTTGGGGCGTTACACTGGTTTGTTGAGATTATCACCAACAATCTGTTTTCAATGTTAGTTTCTTTATATTTTGATCTTCTTAATGCATTAAAATGCAATTTTGGGGAAGTTTCTGTTCGTACATACTGTAACATTTACCTGAACACGTGACCCAGAATGCATCTTCACTGGAAATCAGCGCTTCAAGCTGAAAAAACTTCAAAGTCTTGCTCCAGAATGCTCAGTATTTTTATAAGCAGGCCTCTCCCAGCCGATGTTGTTTCAAAAGAACTGAAGGCTTATAAAAGCCATGTTAGGGTTATTATGAACATCCTATCTGCTTCAGCCTTCTTTGACCCTCAGACTGTGTGTGTGTGTGTATATGTGTGTGTGTGGTCATTAGGCAGAGCTACAGTGGAATCCGTTTACTCTCAATAATTTCACTGTTCAGTTTTTGTGAGCCTGAGAGGAGGAATGAACATCCTGAGTTTATTGGCCATTAGAGAGCTCAAGACATGTGTGTATGTGTGTGTGTCAGGAGAGCCAGTTTGTTTGGCTAAGTGAGGCAATTTTGGTCTTTAAGTATCTCATGTCACTTCCCCTCAAATAGGGGCAAGTGATACAAGTACTCCATTCTTAGCAACACATACACATATATGTAAGGACACATACACACTTTATGCTCTCTATTTACTCTGTCTTGACTAAAAAATTTATTCCAAAACATAAATTTCAAATAGTCGATTTGTCTTGAAATACTTGCTTTGCAAAATAATCCAAACATTATTTGGACACAAAAATTACGTGTTGTTATAATATTATGAACTTTTAATCACTTTATGTATTAACTTCTTATTATGATTAAGCAACTTTAAATGACTAATCTCTGATGTAAGAAAAGCCAAGGCGCTGCCTCCCTTCAAACATGTACACCACCACAGGAAATACATGTAGTTCCATATCCAAAGCACCCTAATTCCTTTAAGTCCAGTAAAATGTTGCCTGATTGGTTCTTCAGGGTGGTCCTCTGATTAACCTGACCAGCGAGAAAACCAGAAGACTTTGATCTGTGATTGGTGAGGTCAGCCTGCGTCTTTGGTGAAACCGAGAAGACTGGTGATGAAGAATTTGGACAGCATCGTTCCAAATTGAAATGTGACACCTTGTTTTACAAAGGTGGGGAGGAAAAAGAGAACAGATTGCTGGAATGCATGAAACTGAACTCATATTTATTCAGACTGACTTCATCAACGCGCTTGTCATGTTAAACAGATATTCAGCTGGATGGATTATTAATTCATCTTTACCATGGGATATTATTTTCTGAGCAAGATATGCAGTATATCAGAAAATGGAATTAATAATCAGATCAAGGATTTAATTAATTTAAGAAACAGATTTTTTATTATTTTATTAAAAATCTAAGTAGCTGACATTCAGAAAGTAAAAATTTGTTTATTAAGCAAAAAAAAACAAAAAAACTTCTTTTTCAGCTTTTTCTTTTATAAAGTTTCAGGTTTGCCCTCATATTTTGACAAAGAAAATATTCTTTTCACTCTTTCATGAATAAATGACACAAAATAACATTATCAGAAATAAAAGTAATCAGTCGTCCGTTCATCTCTGTCACCCCCTTTTTTCTGTAAACCCTTTTCCTTCTCCATTAATCTTTGTTCACTGGTGTAACTTTTCCTTTCATCTCCTCCACAGCTTCAGCAGAAGCTGAACTCTGCACAGCTGTGCTGCTCCTGCCTGTTGTGAGTTATGGTGAGCTGCTGTCCTTTTGGCTTTTCTTGATAAAATTACACTGGGTGATGTAAATATGGCTCTGGTTGCAACAAGCCTGCCTGCCCCTTCAGTCTACCCAACACAAAGCGCGGGCAAGGATCTAAGAGTCACTAAGGGAGGCAAAGACACACTCTGTATCAGTTTATGTGTTTATGTGTTCACATGTGTGTTTGTGCGTCATATTAACTTGCCGACCCCAGGATGCCCCTTCCCAAGGTAAAAGCACAGCGTCAAGCTACATGCAGTCAGCAGGAAACCATGAGCTGAGACCCACCGTGATAAACAGCACTGAGCTTTAAGTTGTCTAGAAGAAGATCCCACTTTTATGTCTCAATATATATATTTCTTTGTCTGCCTGTGCTCTTCTGTAACTTCCCGCTGTGCTGTAAATAATATGTCTTTTCACGGGTTGATGTCTCCATGTAGTGCATGCACAGAGAGACATGAATGGATTTTAACTGCCACATCTGTTCTTAGGGATGTTATTTCTCTCCACATTCCTTTTTTTGTTGTTGTTTTATAGTCGTATTAAGACCTAAAAATTGTTTATGGAAAAAGAAAAAGGAGCGAGAGAAAATAAGTGTTAAAGAGTTCTGTGTGTTTAAACAACCATTAAGATCAGACTGGCACACATTTTCAGGCCCCAGTTATTGTATGTGATGATTAGGTTTCTGTTGACCTGACCTGAAAGTGTAAATTCTACATTAATGCATCTATTAGCCTGACTGAACTCTGATTCTCTCACCAGTTAAAGTTATAACACACACATACACACAACAGCATGCTCAAGAATGCTTGCACATGCATACCCAGAGAAGCACTGTGGAGAGCGATGCAGCTGCTGTTGCACACCCACACACTCCAACCATGTCACCCCTTCATTCACACACAGGCCCACTATACCACATTCACTGCATTCTGCCATTCCTCTAACACACACAGGCAGGAAACAAATGTGTCATTTATTAGAGCCTGTTTCCAATATGTGCTCATGATGAATATCTCTGATCTCCCCTATGCTGCTCCTTAATATTCTGAGACAAAGGCCTCTTATGAAATTATGCTGTCATCAGAATGACTGCTCTGATTAGATAGTAGAACTGGATTAGCCATCTGCTTGGCTCTTTGGCAGAAGAATGATACAATAAGAAGTAATTACTGCGTATCCATACACGAGTGCCCTCTGAAGGGTTTTTTTTCTAAATATGATATGCCGTAAAAATTTTAATTGATAAACAATTTTTAGTGTTGTGGAATTCTTGAATACATTACTATTTGTTTTTTAGGGTGCTGTGTTATTCAGGAAATGTAGTGTGTTATTTAATCTTGCATTTATAAGATAAATCTAAAAGAAAAAGAAGAAAAACGTGGCAATGGTTGAAAGATCAAGTTAGCTTGATCAAATGTTAAATATTCAAGTGTGGGAAGTTAAGTTTGTTTCTATTAGCTACCAAAAACCTACTGATTTAGAGACAGACATTTACAAAAATATTTACATATTAAGCTCATGAAACAGCTCTCTGTTTTAAATTTCCATGGCCCTGTTAATGTTTTAGATTTTCAATGCCTCTTGCAGTTAAAACTGCTCCACTGGAGATCATTGAGGGCTGCGTGCTGGTATCAGGAGTTACCACTGTGGAATGGACATGTGTAGCAATTTATCACTTGTCTCTCAGCACATGTGTGGGTGGCCCTGCAGCAAGTATTATTGCAATTTAGGAGCAATTGACAGTAATCCCCTCTTGCTTGCGCGTGAAAGCCCATCATCCCTCTGTCCATGGAAAGGCACGTCTTCAGTGGAGATGACCTCTAGATCTGGTGCAAAGAATTTTCGGTTTGTCGCAGCTCATGTGCCACATCATTATCAGCTCTGTTTTAGGCTTTATCTTTGTGAATTGGAGAGGCCTTGCAGAGTAAAACTCCACATTTCCTAGGATAAAAACAACAGTATGCTAAAGCTATGTAGAGCTGTTCGAGGAAAAACTGATGTTTGCATAAGTAAACAAAATTTATCAAATCATGAATAAAGTGTTTAAGATCATTTAGGTCTTATTGTCATTTATATTAACCACAGTTTGGAAACATATTTATAGTCCATAAAATAACACAAAAGGCTCCAGGAATAACCAGATAACACATGTAAGTTATGCAGTTGTATTAACATAAGTGAGCGTCTGGAATAAGGAAACACTAAATTTTAGCACTTTCTGTTGATTTTAGCACTTTCTGCATGTTTTTTAGCACTGAATATTGTCTGATGTTCGGTCTCTTTAATGATGCTCCTTATGCCTTTTGAATTGCGTCTTGGGGATAAATAAAGTGTTAAATTGAACAATTGGATTTTTTTTTCATTATATGATGTGAACTCTACTTCCTAAACAGACTGTACCCCACAGAATTAAGTGTAATTTTCCGTTTAGGATGTATGACATTTTCTATCTTCTGTATTATGCTGGATTTTTTTAACCTTTTAAATACTGAACTTTGACATCAGAGAGTTAATGTACCACATGTTGATTGATTTAGGATATGATTTGTGACTCAGTCTCTTTCCCCTCCTCACGTGGAATTGTCCCCAGGCTAGACGCTTATAGCAGAACTTGGTAACCTGAAGCGCTTGAAACTTTTGAACTAAATGAACTTTCAGGGCCATCCCTCTCTGCTGTGCTTCAGCTCTGCCTTCAAATTCCCTCCTTGGATGGGTGACTGCGGTAGTGGCATTGATAGATACCACTTAGAGTCATCTTGTCTCTGACAGATTGTTAGGCTTGGCAAATTATTACCTTTGCACATATTAACTTAATTATATGTTGAACAAATTTGGCAACAAGATATTCTTTTTCAAATTACCATATAAACTTAAATGAGCTAAAAATTATTTGCAATTTTGGAACAAACGTGTGAAGAGCACTAAAAATATAAAGGTTATGTCATTTTGAACTACTACAAACAAAGAATGTGTGATCAGGCTTTGCAAACTCTGGCACTAAGTTCAATAAAAGTAGAATTAAAACATAAAGCAAATTTAAATTAAAGAATTAGTTGCTGAAATCCAAATATATTTAGTTGTAAATGGAAAGTTTTGTAGAGGTCAGTCTAAAGGCTAAAAAGTTGCATCATTGGCATAAAGAACAACGCTGTATGGAGAAACTAAACCATAGTAAAGTGTAGTGGTGCATAAGTTAGTTCCTCAGCCTGAGCCCCATCTTTTTCTCAAATAGCTGTGGCTGCCATATGCTCAGATTGACTGTAATTGTTAGTTTCCTGGACAAAGTGTTCGGAGGTTTGCAGGCATTTAATATACCCTGCAGGCAGAATTAAAAAGCAATCATGAAATCCAATGCTTCCATATAAAAACAAATGAGTGATACACTGTGCCACACGTCAATTTACAAAGTAAACACTTTCCTTCATCTTCTCAGTATCTCATATTATGCCTCATAGTGAGCAGAATACAACTAAAAGTTTGATAAATGGTTTGGTTTAACGTGAAAGAAGTCATTTAGATGATGAAAGTTGAGACATTATTAATGGGTTTTTAGAGTAAAAATGAGGTTGGAAGACTTTAAATCCATTAAAAGTACAATATTAAAAGTAAAAGCTGAACTTTAAGAGGCAATGCATCAATGTCAACAAGTGATCTGAAGGTATGTCTGAAAGAATCTGAGCTGTGATGGCAATATCAACCTAACCACAATTAAGTTAATTGCATTATCTGAAAAACAAGTCCAGTTTCCGTAATGAATTCACTTTTTAATCCTGGTGATTTTATTTGTCTTGATTATCAGCCATGCAAATATGAACTGGAAGTTCTAGTCTGTTCTTTGGTTTATCGTTTTGATTCAGACTGAAATATCTGAACTACTGGATTACCATTTATTTATTTAAGAGGTATAAAAATACATGTTCCAATTACTGTAGTTTCATTATTTTGCTTCCTATGAATTGTTTAAGTGTCAGTCCATCAGTGTATCACATCATCCTAATGTCTCACTTTCTGCCTTTATGATAATGTCTATTTTTCACATGCTAATGTTTAATAGATCACAGTCACTTATCTGGTGGCCAGGGGAAGATAGGAAGCACAAATCCAATGGCCATTTTGACACACTGAACACTTTAAGCATGAGATCACTGGTTCAAGACTCAGCCTGGCAAGTGGTCTTCACCAGCAGCTCAGTGGATTTGTGCTTTGTCCTCTAGTTTAAAATCAGTAGATTATATCAGACAACAAAAAAGCTGTAATGGCTATGACTGAATGTGGAATGTTTGATTTGTACATTTTTTTAAAGGCATTTATAATCACGTACTAATGTGTTGGTAGGACCTTTGAGCATCATAATGCAAGGGGAAGTATTTAGCATCAGTTTAAATATGATAAACATCAGGGTAGTTAGGCACTGAGAACATTAAAAATACAACATTAAAATTTAGTTTAACTTCACAGCTGATGTTGAATCATGTGTTTAGAAAATTGTAGATTATAGTTTTTTAAAAAAAAGGTTATTTTCAAACCATTTCACAACTCAGTAACGTAGAAAATCTGTCACATTACCCAAGATTAAGTGCCAGTCATCTTATAGCCATCAAATTGTGTAATGTATTATAAGACTTTCTGTCTTTTACAGTATCAGTACAACCACTGACTCTATCATGCAAGTATTTACTGCCCATATGGCCAGTGACATGGGGTCAAGCCTTGTGTTTCAAGTGAAACCACAAAGTGTTATAAAAACCCAGCATACATGGATGGATACAAATTCAAGCATTAGCACATTGCTAATTTCTGTGGTCGCTTTAATAAATTCTTTACTGACATACGAGTTCCAGTACTGTAAAAGAGGAAAAATGTTGCATAAGGAAAAAACATTAAGGAATGCTTCAGACTTCGACTATGAGTAGACGCATCAGTGTGTATGTAAAGGAATGCTACACTGTAAGATCTATAAGATACACACACGACAGCGTCACTGGATTTCACTTAAAGAGCATAGTCAGGTTAGGAATTCAGGTGTTCAACCTCAGCAATCTAAACAATTTTTAAACCAATAAGACATACTTTCAAACCTAACCATTTATCTGTGAGGCCTTTTGAGGATAATTTCACATGTTTGCACTTCCTTCATTTCACTTCCTTCAACGTTTTCGAAAATAGTTTCTGGCTTCAGTTCTTACGTTATTCACACTGAAAAAACATTGTGGTGTTTCTTTATATTTCTTTTAGAGGTGGAGAAGACTCTTCCCTTGTCTATGGGACCAAAAGGAGCATTTGTTTGCTGTTTCAAATGTTACATGCCCTGAAAGCAATTGGTTATCAAGATCCAATGTTACATCGCAGCCTTCTAACTACTCTGATGCAGAGCAGGGTGAGGTTTATCTGATCCTGCATATTGGTCCCATGGTGGTTTCTTAGTTGCATGCAGTAACAAAATACTTTGTCGGAGCAGGTTGCTGCTGTCTAGGTTTGCCATTTATTGTGAATATACAACCTTATACATTGCAAAACCTTTGCATGAAAATCTATATGAACTGTGTCTACTCAGTAAATTTATCCATCAGATTAGAAAGAAAAAATATTAAATCATAATAACCCATTAGGTCTAAAAGCTTATACAAAAGAAAATATATAGAGAGGCTGCATGTTTTGGCCTGTGCCCTATTTGCCAAAATATATGTGATATTAATACATAATTCCAGACGAGAGTGTGTCTGCAGTCATTTAAAGCAAGCCCACAGAGCTCATATACCTGCATTTCTGCACACAGCCAGTTTGACGAGAGACAGGTCTGAGGGGATTTCACCATAAAGGTTAGGAACCATGAAATATCTGAGAAGTGCTGGAACCACTCTTCTCTCCAAATTATGGCCAAATGCATGCTACACAGTCTTAGTGGTTGAGGGGAAACGCCTTGGCAGTGCATAAAGGGCTGAGTGTGCAGCAGAAATGACCATGGGACTCCTGAAAATAAACAAGAATCAAATGGTGTGATTGATCGAATAAATTAACCCAGGCAGAAAGCAACACGGCTTTTTTCTCTTTTTTTGCTCACCCTCCACTAACCCCTCCCTCCTTCCAACATACACACACACACAACACACAGCTACTAAGCTGCAAAGACCAGTGTGGTAGAAAAGCAGACACTTGTTGCTGTTTGCTCCTGTGCTCAGTCCAGCTGCAATTTGGGTGTAAGTTTGTTCCACAGCGGTGTACTTGTGGGTGGGCAGTCTGTATGCAGTGAGGCGTTTGTTGGTGAAGGATTTTTGGCCCGTGAATAATTTACCTGCATGAGGCTGATTTTAATTGCCTTCAACACTTAAGATAATGTTGAATTTGAAATTCTGCGATGGACTGGTGACCTGTCCAGGGTGTACCCTGCCTTCACCTGAAACACTGCTGGGATAGGCTCCAGCTC
>JBAMHW010000018.1:22447336-22460604 GCA_037177495.1 Rhadinocentrus ornatus | reverse complement strand
ACTATACATATACTGCAAAACCTATATATATATATATATATATATATATATATATATATATAATAAGACAGGTATGATAGGATGTCTATTAAAAGTCTCTCGCAATTAACGTAATATTTAGAAGCTTTATCAGTTGTGAAAAGAGGAGGAAGAAACAGTTTGAATAATAAAAATACTATTATTTTATATATTCTTAATATCAGTACTGAAAATGGTAAAGCTACCACTGATAGACTCTTAAATAACTGTTTTCTGTACTGTTTTTTTTTTTAGGTCAAACTCAGGTGTTTGTGTCCTGATGAATACACCAATTTCAGCCTCTTTGTGGACCCAAGGTGGATTTTTGGTGGATCAGGTGTGTCCCATAAAGCAGGATAAAACTGTAGGGAGTCTGGGGAGCAAGAAGGAGGAGGTGGGGGAGAGGGGGTGCATGGTGTACAGTTACAGTAAAAAAAAAAAGAGAAAAAAAGAGAGTGCAAGATGGCCAAGGGAGTACGAGCATTAATGCACTCCCTGTGTGCTGGACGCATACTGTTACAAAACACACACACATGGGCGCACTGCGGGTGCCCTTTGCTGGAGTGAAAGGTCACCTGGCAGACCACGTCCTGACTTCTATCCTGAGACCTATGGATGAGGAGATACATGTCAGGAAATAAAGTTTGGTAAAACATCTGCCTTCCTCGGTAAGACATATTACAATTAAAACAACTAAACCTTAGAAATTGGGATTTTTTTTAACCTGACATATTTCATGTAGCGTTCACAAGCACTTAATAAATGGTTAAAAACACATGAAAATGTTACTGTTGATGGATTATGATGTGGTCATTTTCTGCATAATGTCCATGCAATACTAAAACATTATTTTACAATAAATAGGCTTTACTGTGTTCTCACAATCTTTGAACAGTAGTTTTCAAGGTTAGTTACAATGTTGCTCACAAATATGTTTTTTTGTTGTTTTTCTACATATACTTTGAGATGTTATTGGAGGGATTAAAGTGTTGCATGGGAAATGTGCGTTTCAGAAGGTTTATTTGAGGATACACTGATGTAAAGTAGCTGAGAAGAGGCTGTATGAATGTATGTGGGCTTGTACGGTACACGTATATGCGTGTGTACACCAGAGGTTGAGGGAGGCTCACCTGGGCATTTCCCTCTACTGTAAATGCCTAGATGGGAGACAGACACGGGCCATTCTGATCGCATTAGGCTCACTTGGATGACTTTTCCAGCTATTGTCACTTGACACCATTCCATTAAATCTGCCCAGCTAAAAGATTAACTACGCCATTCACTGCTTTCGCTAGGTGTTCATTTTGTACGCCAAAGGGCAGGTTAAATCATGCGTAGGATTTTCATAGTATGTTGTATTTTACTTTAATCCGGTCCAGCCTTTTAGTTGAGCTACATCAGCTAGCATGATGTACTCAGATATAAGTATTGTAAAGTTAGGCCAATCATTTTATCTCTTTAATCTCACTTTCCTTTATTGTTTGCCATCTGATATTACAATAACATAAAAAATACAACTTTTTCACATATTAATTATTTGAATCTTATTGCTAATAATTGTGAGGGATGATGATATCAAATAATTGTAATAGCACATTGAAACTTTGAATAGACATGACACCAGAATTGAAAAAGATTACTGAATTCTCCACAATTGTAAGCATTAGCTGTGATTGTTGGAAGATTCGGGCTTGTCATTTTTTAGTAGGATGTCCTGGTTTGAGTCTCCGTGTGTTTGTATGACTTCTCTCTCGCTCTTTCTTTCACAGTCTAATTAACTTTGGGTTCATTTGTGATTTGAAATTGGCCCTTGCAGTGAGTGCACATGGTTATTTGTCTATGTGTTGGCCCTATGATAAACTGACAGCTGGTAGAAGACTCCAACCCCACTCTGACCTGAAAAGGATAAAGCAGGGAATGGAAAACGGATTATCCATCTTATTTCAAAACAAAATTCCAGCTCCTGTGTCCATCTAAACACAATATGAGATGTCATTGCTCTTTGAAAGCGTGAGTAGCTATCACTTAGAAGTACTAGAAAGTTTGTCAGTTTTTGTAGATCTCATTAATATTATAATAAATTGTCTGTAATTGGCTGAGGCGTCGCCAGTCCCCTAACGTGCCCCAGTATGAGCTATGCCTCAGTATAAATGCTACGATTAGTTTTCAACAATCAATATTTATCATACATTAATTCAGATAATTCAGACGGGAGAAGATATATATATCAACTCAAACGCGAAGCAAGCGCGTAAACTCCAAATAGAGGATCCAGCTCAGGGGCACATTCTGTCACTGCATGTCACCGTGCACGAGCAGCAGGTGAACTACACGCACGTCACACAGCTCTCCCTCCTGTGGACAGCCCAGTGGAGGTTTCGTAGCGTGTCACAAAATAGACAATTTTATATTATTTTTATTAATGAAACCAAATGACCTTATACTAACTGAAACATATTATCGCGTCACTTCTGTAGATGGATATCAGGAAATTCTTCACCCGAAGCAGTGAGTTTTAGGTTGGATATTCCACTGATATTAGCACTGGAGCTACCAGCGGCTCGATTAGGGACCATCAACAAATGACAGGCTTTCCATGAAACGAAAATTCTCGTAAAATTCATAAAACAATATTTCCATACTAAAGAAAATCGAACTTCTGACGCAAACAAAGAGAAATAACACTTTTTTCATACACGGTGCCAAATCTTTTTAATTGCTTCAAATATTAATTTAGATTTAAAAACAAAAAACAAACAAAAAAAAACAATAGCTTCTAAGCCATGTGACCCAGTTACTTCAAACCAAAGCTGAATTGAAGCAGAACCAAACAAGACATAACTCTTCCTGATGTCAAGTGATTGACCACTTTGTGCCCAGCTTTATGCCTAGCAACGCCCCTGGGAATTGACTTCTTTTCATTGACCTTTGTACACTGCTTTTAGTGATGTCTAAATTTTCTGTATCTAAAAGATGGATGACAACATTGAAAAGAAATGTTTTTTTAAAGCATTTAGTTGTTTTAAGGCATTTAATGTTATGTAACTCATTTACATCCTGCTTTGGGCTTTTCCATGGTATGAAGGGGAATTTCCCCTTAATATTGATCAGTTGGTATTAGTGTTGACTGAGCACACCGGGCATGGCTGTCAGAGTGTGTACCATGAAGGTTTATCTGTTTCCAGCTAAACAAAACAACGGGTTCAACCTGCCAGTTAAATCAGCACAGAGTGTGTTTTGCAAATGTTTTGCATTTGAACTGCATAGAAAGTAATTTTATGATACAGTTCTGCAGAAATTTTTTACTTCAAGTTTTAAATTCGAGCGCTGCATTCATAAATTTTCGACATACAATTTGGCAAGTGACCAATCTGAGTGCAACCTGAGAACAACATCAAACGAACCACGTTTATAATCACCACACCACGTCAGGGTAAATAGAGCTGAACCAGGACAGAGAGAGGTTTTTGCCTTCTACCTTACCTGAGGTGGGAACCATTTTTAAGGTGTCTCTGAAAAATTTAACAAAGATAATAATACTAATACAAAAATGTGCACATAAAAGCTAATATAAACGTTAACATTAAACATTAATGATTCTTCACCAATAAAAAAACAATTCACCAAAGACACAGACTCATGAAAACTTATCAGTCCACTCCCCTGCTTGAAAGACACACACTGTCACGCTGTATTTACTCTACTTAGTGTTGAATAGAGTTGTTTATTGAGTGATGAAAGCGAACCGCTTGGTTTCCTCCATAATTTGAAGGGAAACTGCAGCAGATGTAGCCTAAATTCTGAACACTGCTTCCACCTAGTGATCAGAAATTGTAACTGCATATAAAAGATGCATCACAAGACCCTAACGGGAAGACACCAGTGTCCATCTCAACAAAGATGGCTCTGTCTTGATGCTCCAACATGTGCCCTGAGGTGAAACAGATGAGTAAATAAGTGTATGAATTAGTTAATAAAATCTTAAATAAATCTGGATCAATGAGGGATCTCAGCTCTCATTTATGACTCAGATGTGTGCAGGTTAAATAAGCAAAACCAACATTAAGCAACAATTCAAAAATAAAAAGAAGCAATCTGTGCTGAGTCACATTCATATCGACAATAGTTACACTCAGTTATTACAGCAGGATTTTGATCAGTATTGATCATTTACGCTTCAGGACAGCCTGTGTTATGGGCTCGTGTAAGACCAGTGGGAAAAATACTGACAGAAACTGTGGCAAAAAAAAGTATTTATGTAGGTAAAATTTACATCAATAGCTTTTTGTAATATCATGACATTAATTCTATGAGACTTAGCTGTAAAATGTGTGTGTGTGAGTGTGTGTGTGTGTGTGTAGGTGTGTGTGCTTCTGTTTCCTATCCCTCCCCCAATCTGTCTTATTCTTCCTGATAACTTACAGCAGATTGCTTCCCTAGCTGTGGATTCCTCTTCTTGGTGTTGTTTTTCCTCTCACCCACAGCAGTGGCAGCTGCTTGAAGTCTTTTTGCTTTGTTGCTTTTAACTTGCTGCTTGATTAGCTTTGCTGCTGCACTTTGTACGCTCCTGGGCTTCAGCCAGAGCAATTTTGGAGTGAGAGAAATGCAAAAAACAAAACAAAAACATGCCACGGGTACAATTTTACTACATAATAAGAGGTAGGCATAGAGGTGGTGTATGTCAGTGACCTTAAATCTTCTGTATCATTTGTAATTCCTTACACACTTGATTTGACACACGTGTTAACTGCTGGAATGGATCTGGAAGCCATGAGTTCCATTAGCAGCTTGATCAGGCAACGGGAAATAGTGTCTTTGTATAAAACTACACATGGAATAGGTTTATCTGGTATTTAGTGCAAGATTAACAATCTTTTATTTTTCATCCCTGTTTCTCTTTTATTTTTCTGTATGCTATCATATGCATAAAGATTGATCTCATGATGACCCCTTGTGGTTAAGTTTGGACATTTATTTTAAATTATTACGTTATGAAAAATATACATGTCACTGAAATTGGAGGGATTTAGAGCAACAGAAAATGACTGAATAATAATCTAATATCTTTGTCTTTTAGCGTGAGGTGTCACATACAGTGATGTTGAAGAGGTGACAGCTTTTATGATGACTGTACAGGTTACCAAGGTTGTCATGGCAACCCTGATATTAAATTAAGTCTGATGCTGTCTATTTCATTCCCACTGGTCCATTTAGGGGCCTATCAGGACCAGAGAAAACTACTTACGTGGGATTAAAAAGAAAAAAAGAAGCAAATAACTGTTAAAATAACAGAAAAACTGTTGAATATTGATAACAAAACCATAATAAGGTGTTAACCTCATGTTGCTGGCTTTATCCCTTTAAAAACCTGATCAAATAGCACCTTTACTATATTCCTTAACGGCGTAATGTGAGACAAATTAATGTGACTGTATGACACACTTTAAGAAATAATTGTTATCCACAGTCACAAACTCCATCTTTGGTAAAATGAGTTCCAAGAGATTTAAGAGTGAGAAGTGTTTTTCCAGTCCATTTAAATGTTATCCCCAAAAGATGGATCACTAGATGGCAGTGTAACATAAAAAGACAGATATTGTGCAAACACCAAAATACCAGTAAAAAAGTACATAACTACAAATGGCTAAAAATAGTGTAAACAAAGTGGCATAATTGTGTATGTGAGAGACAGAGAGGGAGAGAAGATGTTCCCATGTACATTCATACACACACATACCATGTTTTCACTTGTGCCCTGCATGCATGTGACATTTAAACGAATGAATGTGAGGAAGTGCTATCTTAATCCCAGAACAAACACCATCCAGCGTCTCACTCATCTCTCCTCCCTAGGGCTTTATAGGCTACCAGTATGCTGGAGAGGATTACATCAGGGAAATCAAAAGAGTGCACATTTGCACATTGCCCACTGACATTGTCACACCAAGAACAGACGCCACTGAGTTAAGCCAATTGACCATTTACACAGCTCTCAACCTCTCCCTTTGCCCTCTCTCAGTTCTCTTCAACTGTTCACATTCAATTTTGATCTTGGATGTGCATGTGTGTGCACATGCATGTGTGTGTGTGGGAAGCAGAGGAGAAATACTGACAGTCAAAGATTTGTTAAATTAAAACCACTATCGAAACAAAAACATTGATCATTTCAGCTAATTATGTAGTTTGTTCAAATCTTACCTAAGACAGAAATGTGGTGTGGGTCTAATCCTTAAAGGCATTGGCACATTTTTTCTTTTGAAGATGACGTGTTTCTGTGTAATTGTGTTTATCTTACCAAATCTGGGCCAAGGAACCTGAAGTTCAGAAAAGAACTTGTGAGGGATATTTGCAGTTTTAACCTGTAACTGCTTCTCTGTGATCTACCTCCACCTGCCTCTACACACATACATTTAGTCTGTGAGCACTGAACACTCGGCTGTTTTATCTTCCCATGAGGGAGCTGTGCAGCTGCTGCTGTTCGCTGAACTGCGCAGAGTAAAGGGAGTTTGGGGGACAAGGCCGGTGTATGCGTCAATAATACATGTATTTTGGGAGCCACCTTGGGACAGTGGCCGTTTTTAAATAGGGCGCTTCAAAGATGCTTCACAACTGACTCGTGTACAGAAACCTATTAAAAATAGAATAATTGATCATACAAAACTGTGTGCTTCAGTTGAGGACCTCTAGAGCCCTGAGCCAGTTATTAACAAAGTACATGCTACATGCAGATGCAATGAAACAATAAATTCTGAAGAGATAATTTAAAACTGAACTTTGATAAAACTTTCTTCCAGTTTTCCAGCTGATTAATTTTCATCCAAGAGAAAACATGACAGTCAAACCCTTCAGCCGGATAAGGAGAACTAAACATGTAAGAAAGACAGGTGGAAATTTTAATGGAGGAGACAACAATTCTATTTTTTATCGATTTGTAAATTATATTTGTAATATTTAAAAAAACTTAAAATGCAGATTGTTTGCCTGCATTTATGAACACTGTTTATTCAGTTCGTAATTATTATTTTCAGCATCTATAGTTTCATTTTTAAAAACCTAAAGAAGTGCATTTTTTCCAGGTTTAATTTACGAACATGTCTACTGTATGAATGTTGAATGTATCTCCATCTAAATGGTTGAACTATAAATTGACTCATGTGACCTTTGATAAAGATGTCTTATACAGTCACGTGAGCCTGAAATCAGGCTGAAACTGCTTTAAGACATATGAGTAAGTACAAAATGGGTAAGTGGAAAAAGTTAATGCTTATGGCATGTAACATGCTACTATACCCTACTCCTCCTGCAATTATTTAATGGCAGATTCAGGCCAAGTTGCCGTAAGCATTTTACTGTCCATTTACGGTGAAACCTTCTCTGTTGCCTGTTCTCTGTCCTATTCCCCTGCTCCTGCTCTCAACAATGGGGGAGTCTAAAAGGCTGCGCTCTAGCGGACACTATTATGCCTCCCAGCTCACTGCCATCACCAGTCCCTATACTATCTCTCTCACACCAGTAAGCCACTTGGCTCCACCTCTGTGAAAACTCTGGGTATCAGTTTTAAAAAATTAAACAGGGATCAGGGTTTCCATTACATTCTCTGGCATCTGAATCCTTGATCTAGCACTAAATAGAGAAGCTGGTTCACTGTTCCAACATGATTTGACTTTCATGCAATGAAACTTTAATGAATGCACCAGCTCCAAGTGTGTATATGTGTATACGTGCACACAGGATAACCTCACATTCTTGCAGCTGTGCTTAAACAGTAAGCATGTCTGTGTATGTCCGTGCCTACAATGATATTAACTAAAGCACAGAAGTTAGAAGTCTCACGCAACTCAGATAAAACACTGATGGAACAGTTTGCCTCTCTTGTAATATGCTGCAGGCAAAGACCACTAATAGGGTAAGATAGTCTGATGGAAACACTGGTGGTTCCCTTTGCACAAAGTTGAGCAGCCAGCCATTTCTGGCTAAAAAAGGAGAAAAGTTAATATAACGAAGCATAAAACTAAATTTTGCTTTCAACAGAGAAGTCAAACACCTTCTTTGTTGCCTTCATCTTTTGAAGCAATTGACGTGGGAGTTGTGTTTCCCCCCCACTCATTTCCTCTAGATGGCAGCCTAAGAACACGTTTGGCCCTGTGCTTAGCTCAGCTGACGCCTGGCCCGCCGCTTTCCTCTCACACTGTGGATTTTCCTCTGGTCTGAACTGATTGTGATGGGGAGTAGGGAGCGAGTTAGGCCAGCATTCAGGGTAAATCATCCTATCGGTTTGTAAATGGAGGTTAAATTGATAAGGACACCCAGGCCTCACTCAATCCCCGACCTTTTGTTCAGTGCACTGGGCTTTAAAAAGAGGCGTGTCACCGGGCAAGCTTTACAAAAGCTGTCCGGTGTGTCACATCGACCAAACACTGTGATAAATGCATTTTCTGGAATAAAGATATTTATGGGCGGGAGCATTTGTGAGAATTTTTTAGTATATCAGGAGCTTAAAATTTTTGTTTTTGTCAGCTGTGTGGTTATGAATTGATTTTTTCATTAGCCTATGCATTTTTTTGTCAAATACAAAGTTGCTCTATTTAGAGTAGACTATTTCTTTGCTGCTCTTAGTTTCATATAAGTCTTTCTGTATTATTTACTTGTCTGTATAATGCCTAAACAGATGTCGAATGTTGATTTATGAGACTGTAACGCTCTGCTTTGCATACGAAAGATGCCTTAACATTTGGCCAATTCTATTGTTGACCTACAACCTCGTTTCCGGCTAAAATGGTTAATTTTTTTTTATTATTATTTTTATTTTTTTTCATTTTTGCGCCAAATCTCAGTTGTTGAAGAAGCGATGGGGAGAGTAATTGTGAGGTGTCTGCACAGGCACAGCGGGACCGGGTGTCTGTGTCCAGGTTCATTCAGTGCTTTCAGTACCAGAGCATGCAGGAGCTCCAGCTGACAGACAATAGCCTTCAGCATCAGACCATGGAACAATCCCCAGTTCAAGGAAGGAAAGGGGTGGGTGGGAAAGGGAGGACTAAAGAGGGACAAATCACTAAAATGTACCTAGTGTGAGAAATATGATAAAGAGTTAGTTACGTATTTGTAAAGAAAGAACGACTTTATGTTTCAGGCCACGTGAAGTCTTTGTAGATTTATTTCTTTTTAAAGATTTAATCTTTGCAGCAGAAATTTTAAATTCACTCAAAACTTAACTGAATAGATGTCAATTTAGGTATTGATATATTAAACTAAATAACAGAGGAGAGTGCAGCAAACAAGTGCATAATCTCATGGAACTGGGTTTAATGTATGCTGAGGATAAACAACTTCAATCTCTTTTTATTTGTTCCACTTATTCCAATATCTGCGCGTTTTTCCTGTGCGTACATCCGTATCATAAGAAGGCCTGAGAACAGCCTGAGAAATCACAGGTGCTGATGCTCTATTTAAGCTGTTCAGCCCTCTGTCCACTCGGTGTGCACAAGGCGAGAGATCACAGCCTGAACCGAGCGCCCCCACCTCAACACACACACACAAACTCCATATGTGCTGTCCGTGCAAGTCTATAGGCGTGCACGTATGTGCGCGAAAATCTTGTGTATGTTCAGCGTTTGTGTGCGTGTACGTGTGTTTCGGGAGGGGCTGGGGGGATGGGGGGTCATGTTCGCTTGAGTAAGCTAGATTTGGGTTGCTTTCATGTTATGCTTGTTTTAAAAGATGAGGCTTGTGCATTGGCAGTCCACACTAATAAGCACTAGACTGGAGTTTGTCTTGACACCCCTACCCAACTCTCTCTCTCTCACACACACACACCTCCCAGTCTAGCTGCCTGTATGTTACAGCATATACAAGCTGACCCCATATCACTGCTCCCTGCTTTTGAGTTACATCACTTTTTTTTTTTTTTTTTTTTGCGTTTTTATTTGTCTATTTAGCTTTTTCTTTCATTACACTCACATCGTGTTAAGGAGTTTGTGTATGTGCTAAATGGCGTGCGTGTGTGAGATGAGGCTTGGGGGTTGATCAGCTGTCACAAAGCAGCAGGTGCATGGCGACTGGAATTTAAAATTGCGCGTAATACACGCAACACAGAAAGTCCGAATAAGAACATACCTCCGTACTCCCTATATCTCACCCGTATAATCGAATTTTTATTTACTTGTTTGATATTGTACTTTTTGTCACAGGAAACAAGGTTTAATATCCCATTGTGTTATAAATCTAGAGCCATTAGCTGTTTCTCTAAAACGTGACGATGATAAGGGTAATGTTTAGGTGAAAATGTAATTAATGCAGACTCGCTTTTTTTCTTGGACTGGCTGGCTGCGAGCATCTAAGACACAAAATACCAGGTCACATGTATGTAACTATTAGCTACCACTCAGTCAAGAGGAAGGCTGCAGCCCTGCATCTTACCTACTGAAGAGAAGAGACAGAGCTGAAAGTTTGGTCCAAAGAGTCCCGCTTATTTTTGCACTGACAGCCACGCTGGTGGAGCTATAGGGAAACTGGTGCTCTTTGGGTGCTGCATGAATACACACCAATAGAAAAGTTGTGTTCAGTTAACCGGTGAAATTCAAGGGAGGGGAAAAAAAACAGGGCTGGGCAAGTATTTCTCGCGGCCAAACCCTAATAGCTCACCCCTCCTTCCTCTTGTTCCCTATGACATTGTCTGCATTAACTTCGGTGTACTAGATGTTGTAGTTGGGAAGAAGAGAAAGGGAAGCTTTGACCTCTAAGCGGATCATCACGAAGCAAAAAAACACCAATCCAAACTCAAATAAACTAAACATTTTTAGAAGAGTTTCCACCTAACCTATTCTCTCCTTAAATATATCACCTAAAATCTGAAAGTCATAAAATTTTTATAATCTTTATGTTGTTTACGATCAATTTGCCATTAATATGCCACAAATCAGAAAATACAAGTTAAGCCAAAAACAAGTTAAGCCAGCAAAAAGAGGAAAACACACGAGTCTCTATTGTTGCCGCACTTGTCTCACATTCTCGTTTACTCTCATGTAAGTATCACATACAGAGATTACTCTTCGCTAAGTTCCTTTGTCTTGTGATCCATATTTGAGTTGACAGATCACGAACAAGAGCTCCCCCACTGTTAATGACCCCAGCCAGCAACAGATAGACTCACACTTGCAGCGTTTTTTCTTTTAGTTTTTTTTCTACTGCCACTTTGGCCTACATATGTTTTGGCGAGAACAATCTCATACCTGTTCACATGTTCACGTCTTGTTTAAGTTTTTACACATGCTCCTATAGAACATTATTACTGGTTACTAATTTAGACTTATTGTGTGTCTGCCTTACAAAATCATAAACTTCTAACACATATTTATTGGGATCCATGGAAATACATAGTAAGTTTGACGTTTTGTTCTTGGAGGTGTGCAAAAGATGATTAAAAGTTACCTTATTTGTTGTCTTTTTTTTAACTATTTCCAACCAAAATCATACTTTTCTTTGTTTGTTTGGTTTTCCTAAAGTTACTTAAGTGTGTGTGCATATTTGAACGCCGTTTCCCAGAGCCGTGGGTTTAATGAACATGTTGCGCAAATGAAGCCCATTCATTGCTTATTTTGTATTCATGAACCCCTATCTGTGGCTCCATCTTTCATATAGCCCCTAATCCTCGTGTTCTCCTTTGCTGATAAAAATGCTCTTCAGTTTACGATTAATTTAATCTCAATCATAGCCGAGACTAGTCGCAGCCAATAAAACTTATGGAGTGCATAAATGGGAAGGCAGGGGTGGGGGGTGTATGATAAGGGTCTGGTGTTGGAGCAGTGCTACGGCCCCATGGTGCTTTTGATAGAGCCTATCTGTCTCTCGCAGGACGATTTAAGACACGGAATGTATTTAAAATATGATACAGATTGACTTCATTTACGATCAATTGTCAGTGGAATTAGTTTGTTTTAGCCAAGCAGGGCC
This sequence comes from Rhadinocentrus ornatus, assembly GCA_037177495.1. Taxonomy (NCBI): domain Eukaryota; kingdom Metazoa; phylum Chordata; class Actinopteri; order Atheriniformes; family Melanotaeniidae; genus Rhadinocentrus; species Rhadinocentrus ornatus. The sequence goes on along the minus strand of JBAMHW010000018.1, from coordinate 22,448,637 downwards.
GTTGTGCTTTGCATTTGCCTGCTTTCTTGCCTCACTTATTTCCGGATCATATGGCTTTTACATAAGACACAAGTTTTTGTGTTTTGATTTGTATCAGACTGGGACAGACGTGCATGGGCATTTCATGTAGTGCACTAACATTTGCTAACTAACTAAGAGAAAAAGAAAAAGCTAAAACTAAGCCATCTCCATTATTTTGGACAAACTGCACTTGTCTGAAAATTCTTGTCTGATCTCGATTCCAAATATCAAATTCCTCCTCTCAGCTTCTAATGCTGTGCGAACAGATCATATGGGTTACTCTGTGAAACTTTCAGATTTTTGTACTCCAAAATAAAGGATTCTGAGAACCCTTTTTAATTTAACCGCAACAGGTCTAATTATCTAGGAAAGCTTCAGCTGTCAAATTCAAAGCAGCGACAAACCTGATCAGCTTAACTGAAGGTTTACTGATGTCCCCTCCGCTGCCTCTGAATTTTAAAAGTCTGCCTGAATCAAACAGAAGCTCCTGTCCTATTCTGTCGCCATGACCGCAGCAATCATAGACTCGACGCGGTATCTCGGGGTTGCGGGATATTTACTTTGGGGAGATCCTGAGCTAAACAAATCTTCGAGAAAGTGTTTCCACCACTGTGGTTGTTCGTGCAACAGTGTCCTAAAGCAAAGCTGCCCCAGCCTGCAGCATAATTGGTCGGGGATTTTTGGTTGAAAAAGAGAAAGCCTTTTTTTTTCTTTTTCTTTTTTTTTTTAGGGGGGAATGGTTCTCTACCGAGGAAGAAAAGCTCTTTTCAGAGGCCACAATGGGAGATTGGGACAGAGGAGGAATCCCATCATGATTAGCCCATTAAATGGCGCGTTTACCTAATTTCTGTATTCACTAGCAGCGGTAAACAAAAGGGGAAATAGCACTCAGTTTTTAAAGTGCTGTATGACGTTTTGGGGGGGTTGTGTATACATTTAAAAAGGGGGGGGGATTAAAAAACAAACAAACAATGCTACTAAACATGGTTCTGCAGATACAATAACCAACGTTAAGTGACTTCAGCCCTCCTGACTGCATAACCTGCTCCAGGACGCATAAGCCATGATGAGCATTATTGCTTTCACAATCCAATAATGACCCAATATGAACATGTGTTTAGCCACTTATCACTGTCCTTATCCGTAATCGGATGGAAATACAGGCATCATGCAAAGAGGTATAGCAAACTGAAAAGTGCATTTGATTTAACCACGCAAGTAAGAAAACATTTTCAGGAACCCTGAGGCTTCAGAAAGAAGATGGCACCCAGCATATATAT
>JBAMHW010000018.1:22366074-22388076 GCA_037177495.1 Rhadinocentrus ornatus | reverse complement strand
TATATATATATTATTTTTTATTTTTTATTTTTTATCCAGAGCATCGGGAAGGCATAAAGGCTACGAAAGAGGACACAACTGACAGTAAAGAGGAAGTGTATCCTGACATTGTCACTCCAGCTTTAATGGAAGAGTCATGTTCGCAGGGTCATTGATCACCTATGGGAGATGGGTAAAAATCTAGAGCAGTTAGGTGTGTTTGGGGAATGAAGAAGGTGCAGAGAGGTGAGGTTAAAGAGGAAAGTGGGGGGAATAAAAGAACAAAGATAGTGCAGGGTGGAAAAAAAAGACGGAATCTTTAGTGGAGGCTTGAAGGTTAATCTTCACTCATCTAAACATTTAATCATTGCTACAAGTTTATTAAAACACTTTAGATGAACAATATTTATAAATGGAATTTTTATAGCTAACATTTAGTTAATTTTGTAAAAATCTCAACATTTGAGCAGCTCCAAACAGGAAACAATGCTGTCATCTAAAGAAAGACACAAAAAGTCCATTCATGTTTGTAAAAGATCCTCAGAAGAGAATTATATTTCCAGAATTGTTGGAGTAAATGTTATTAAAACAGTTAAATAAATTGTATGATTATAATTCTATGGAAAAAAAATGCCACACATCAATGTGTTAAAAGTTTAACTGCCCTCTCATCTATTTAATTTTCTTTATTTCAAAATTGCAATCGAGGCAGTTGATTTTCATTTAATAAAATTTTTCAATTCAAGTAATCAGCTTATTAACAGTTTTTCCCCATCATCTTGTTTAGACTGACATTTACTGTGCTGATATGCGTATATATTAATAAACAGTGAAAATTATGATAAATGCAAAGTTACTTGATATACAGTATCATGTCACCTCATATTTAATTACTTTGAATTAACATGTGGATATTTTAATATAATAAATCAAACAATTTTTTATTGGTTCTTTGGTATTTTATTTTATTTTTTTTATTAATTTTAAACCATAAGAGAATTGATATAAATTTTACAAGGAACAACAGAAGAGAAGATTTTTTTCTATAAAAAAACACAGCTGTTTAGGTTTGAATTTAGACCAGAAAAAGATCAACTGAATACACTCATTTTTTGTCCGCACACACACACACACAGACCCAACTCCTACACACTACAAGCACAGAGATGGGTAAAATATACAGGCAGAATGCAGACACATGCACATAAAACTCTGCTGCACATTTGCACTAATTTCACATAGATGGTTAGTCAAGTGCAAGTAAAACACACATTCACGCACACACTCCCACCAATAACAGAGTGGGCATATAATATGTTAAATCACATGCTAAGATAAGCACTTGTGTCATAATATGGACACAGTCAAGCACGCACACACACTGGCTTTCTCCTGACCCAATCAAGTGTGTGATGATCAGTAGGATTGCTGCAGAAGAGGACGGAGGGTGTGTGTCATTCATGTGCCAAGAAGGAGCAAATCTAACTCGCTGAAGGCCTATTAGAATTTATTTGCATTGTGTGTGTGTGTGCGCACGTGGGTGTGTGTGTGTCTGTTTCTTTAGTTGGTCTTACAAGTGCTGGGGCAGCAAGCTTGTGTACACTGGTGAGTGAGCGATAGACAGAGAAAGAAACAGTGAGAAAGCTAGAAAGACAGAGAGTGGGGGGTCTCTGGGGGTTAATGGCGCTACATGATTATGGTCCGTTCTAGGTCAACTTGTTGTTCTCTCCTCCCTTTCTCTCTCGTTCTGCCTTTCCCTCCTTTCCTGCCTCTGGTTGGCGTGCACCTGCCTACTCCGCCCCGGCATTGTGCCGCTGTGAAAACGTTTAACCGATGCTGAATGAAGCAGCCAACCCCCTCCCTCCCTCCCTCCCTTGCCATTCCCTTCAGTGTTGGAGAACTAGCAGGGGTGGGAGTAGGTGGGAGGCAGGATATGGAGAGATAGAGAGAAAAGGGTAGGGGGACAACAAAGGGCACATTCTCCCCTCCCCTGCATACTTTGCCCCTCTTCATTCTGGCCCAGCCCAGAGCAGAGGGCTTTGTTTCCGGGACAAGGCAGAAACATGGCTGATGGCTCCGCTCTTTTAAAGTGAGCATCACAATATGGGAAGAGGGGTGCGAGGGTGGAAACTGGAGCTCAAATCCAGGGATACTGTAGTGCAGGGTTAAAAGCTGCAAACATATTTCCCACCTGACAGGTCACAAACCCCCATAACCTGGAAGAAATGGATCTAATTTGTGAGGCCTGGCTAGCTTCCTAAGTTAGATGATTTCATGTCACCCAAACAGAAGATTAGTAAGGCCCCTGACATCATCTGGAACATGTAATATTATGAAGACATCTTTATGATACATTAAGCTAAATATTTTTTCTGGCACAATTGACTTCAGGGTATGAACAGATATACATTAGAACCTATTTTGTGTGGTAGCTGGAATGATTGAACGTGTGGTTCTAACCAATAAAGCTTTTTCCATGATGGATTACTTTTGAAAGGATGTACTGGCATAAAGTTACCACGCAACAGTTATGGCTGTTTTGCATCAATACAGTGCTTAAAAAGAGTTTTTGATTTCATGCATGAATGGATGAGAAATCGTGAGATTAAATTTATCCATAGTTTCTAGGAATATTGTGGCAACACTTTTCTCTGAAGAATGAGCTGGATGTACAGCCTCATGAGCATACCAGAAACTGTGATTAGTAAACAGCTGAAAGCAGCGCAAAGGCACTTACTATTTTCGATCTTTTACTTTGTTCTATTAAACTCACCATTAACTTAGTGATGTCCTTCACTGCCGATTAGAGCTGAGTCAATAAATATGTCATTGAACATAGTCATGAATGCCCACTGTACCCTATTTCTAAAGTCAGACTTTAGTGGTCATTTTAAGGTTTTTATCTTGCATAAAAGGGCTCTAGTTACCAAAAGTGTGGACTTTTCTCAAACCATCTTGACTTGACTTAATCAAAAGACTTAGATCTTGACTCAGACTTTAATCTTATTCTAACACTTAAGTGGAAACACTTGAGACTGACTTGTCTTTTACTGGATATTATTTGAAGACATTCACCTCTATTCAAGTAAAGGAATCAAACACATCATCAAAAATTATAAAATTGTAAGCTTTTGGTAGCAAGTGGTATTTTACAAGATGCTTACTAGCTTCTCACATGTAGGCACCAGTTTATATAGTGGAACTGTTTGCAGCTGTAGGCAAGACAAGTGCTAGTAAATGTCTAAATGTATTTGCTGCTGTTAACCATAATTTTATATAACTAAATGTTTTTGGCAATCAATCTGAGAACATCAGGTTTAAAGCTACACTACTGCAACAGATTTTCACACCTTAGTGTCCCATACCGAAGGCTAAATTGGTATACGTCATCTCTTCTCTGAGCTTTCAAGCCAATAAAAGTCAGCTCAGTATTGACCCTCTTATCTCTCGCTTTGTCACTTTATTTATTTTTTTTTTCCTCTCTTTCCCCAATTATATATTTTTGGGTTTCTTTGCTGAATCAGCCATGGTGAGCATTCAAAATGGCCAGTGTGTTGATAAGTGCGGTTTCTCAGGCTCGGGACACTGCAGGGGGACAATGGCTCCATGAATGGGCATAATGAATATCAGTGTGCTATCAAAACGAGCCAGAGTGTTAAGGTCAGAAACGTATGTGTTGCTTTAGTAATGTTACATAGTGGTTTTACTGTAGCTGACTGCATAGTGAGCATTGAATTTAAATCATCAGCATTTTATGTTTATGCAACAGGTGCAGTGTGAGACGTGCTTGTAGTATCCGTCTTTTAGAATGTGCTTGTTAACAAAAAATCTGGAGGAAAAGGTTAATGAAAAATGTCATACTGACAGTATCTGATTTTTTTTAAATCTGACATCATAATTTAATTGCATTGGCTTTAGTTTAAGCAGAGAAACCACATGTTTCCCATCACTTAGACCAGGAGTGTCCAGCTGCACCTCAGGAAATGAAACCACTTTCAAGTTGAAGATAAAGGAGGCAAGATATTTAAGCACATAACTCAAGATCATGTCTCTAAGAAGTAAATTAAAACATCTCTTTGCAAAAAGTCCTAACTTGATTTCTCTTTTGCCAGTTTCTTCTGACAAAACAGCTATAATTATCTTTAATACTTTACATACTTAGATGGATATAATGACAGATATATATGTATACCCTTCATATCATACCTGAAAAACTTGAACATTTACCATATCATTTGTGAACTGTAGTTTGAGTTTAACAAAAAGCTCCCGCAATATCCAAGCTTAAATATATGTAGCTGCAGTGTACTCATCTAGTAACTCAAGGTCTCTTGCCTTTAATGCAGGATTAAAAAAAAAAAAAAACAACTAAAACTTAACAAAAAAATCAATGTTTTAAGAAAAACTGAAACTGTTTTGTTCCCATTGTTTGGTATCAGTTTTTGTTGGCTCTTGGGAAGTATATTTCATAACATTGTTTTCTCCCAGACCTCTTTCCTTTCATACCAATTAGTTCTGTGAAATGGAAGAGGAAAAAACATATTATTTATACTGTATTTATTTTGTATGAAACAAGTCACAGCCATTCACAACATTTTTTCAGTCTCTCTCGTACAAGTATCCACAGAGACACACACGTGAACATATCCATGGAGTGAGGCTAAAAAAAACAATTACAGTTTCTCATTAAGGCACTCCTAATCCTTTTATGCAAAAACACAGTTACACAAGTACACACAATGAGGAGAAAGAGAGAATGAGGGATGGAAGAAAAGAGGAGGGAGAGTGAAGAAAAAAACCAAGCGCAAATGCGAGGAGAATAATTACATATATCATGAAGCCGTCCCTTTTATTTCGGATGTCACTTCTGATGTCACTGGCCGGCTTTGGCGCTAATTTGAATTCAGACCTTTATCAGTCGCCGGCAGCAGATTTTGAGTGACAGCGCCACCAAACGCCTCTCGCCAGCCGTCCTATTGATTTCTCTAAATCCCCAACAATAGCATTTGCATGCTTGTTTCTGTTATAATACAGATATGCCGTTTCGGAAATTAAAGAGCGGCAGGCAGACCAGAGGTAACTAATTGTGTGCCTGTGTAATGAGTGCAGTCTCAATTTGATATAACCCACAGCTTTTCCCCTCGCAGGCACGCGCTAAGTACTTTCAAGTCTTTGTGGGGAAATAATTGATTTTTTGTGCTTTGGGCACAGGGAAAACTATTATGATCTTTTTGAATAATGGCAGCAGGAGAAAAGGGACGTCGAATGATTTAAATTGGTATTAGAGAAGAGGAAGTAAAGCAAGGAGGGTTTGGTGACGGGTGAACAACTGATAGCATGGCGCAATCCTGGATTTGACTGACAGTCTGCAAATGGCTACCAGTGTGTTGATTACGCATTCTCTTAAGGTGGAAGTGGGGCAATGTGAGGTGTGGTTATGGCACTGAGTAAAGCCACACTGAGCCTGACTGGATGGATTGTTGGCTGGAGGAAAGGATGAGATGGAGGGGTGGTGAGAGGAGGGCAGTCAGGGTGGTTTGGCTGACTTGCGATGCCAGGGGCCTGTTAGTGGGCCAAAACAGTGGATGAATGAACAAGCACACAGGGTGAAGTTGGCATGTTGTCATATAGCTTCAGGGTTATGTATGTGTGTGTGTATGGTTGGGGGGTGTCCCCCTTTGGCTGGTCTTACAAGTGGTAGGACATAGGATTGCAGAAAAAGTGAGTTTGCAAAGTCCAAAAAAAAATGTAGCAGTTTTTTTAGGATGGTAGTAAATCTATAGGTGTGTTTTAGGTGTGTGTGTGTGTGTGTGTGTGTGTGTGTGTGTGTGTGTGTGTGTGTGTGTGTGTGTGTGTGTGTGTGTGTGTGTGTTTTTGTACCACATGCCAACCAGTCTGATTTTTTGAGGGAAATGTGATTATTCTGGATATCAGTGAGCCAAGCTGTCATCCTCTCTTATGACGAAGAAATGCTTTTCTGTCCTTTGTCCTTGCGCTCTCTCTCTTTTCTCCTGAGGCTTTGTTTCTTTTGTGACAAAAGCAGGGTTTCTTAGTTAATTCCACATGTTCTAATTTCACACTCCTAATTGTACGCAGAGATAAACAGGTTTTTCCACTGTGGACAAAAGCAGTGGTGGAAGAGGGAGCTGTGTTTGGAGGAGCGTGGCTGCCAGCCTCGTACTCCTGTTGTTATTTTACACTGTGAAGGGCAACAACCATGTCATGTTCTCATGTCCTTTGAAGTCCACTGGATTCTTATTAAAATTACAGCAGCCATTTTCAATGGCATTATCCAGTTCTCAAGGCTTCTGAGTGACAGTTGAGTACAAAAAGAAGGTACGTTTTGGGAGGACACGCTTTTAGCATACAGATGTGTGAAGCACAGCCCACTGTACTGCGGACTTTACATAGAGAGCATCTGCACAGCACTTTTTCAACACAACATGTATAACAGTTACAGATTAAGTTGAAAAGATGTTTGGTCTATACTTTATAGTGGCACAAATATTGCACATTGTAACAACATCATGCAGAATATGTCATAGGCTTTATGTACTAGAATGGAAAGATAAAAGTTTAATAATTATTAGAATTTTGTAGAAGCCAAAAAAAAAAAATCTTAGCTTAAGTTTTTTAATTCTTACAGGTTTTGGTCACTTTTTAATTACTTATTATTAAGTAATAATATATGGTGAAAATGACCTGACAACGAATTCTGATAATTAGATTTTTAAGAAACTCATCAATAGAGGAGCCTCATTTCAATTAAAAATTACAAAAAAAAAAAAGCATTTTGGATTTTTTGTGTAGCAAATCTTACCTAAAAAAATGAATAATGAAGATTCAAAACATTGTACTTGGTTAAATTTGAAATATATCTCCAAATATTACTGCACTTAGCTTTTTGAATAAAGAAACCTGCTGATTTCATACACTTCTAGTCTTCCTAAAGTTGAATGAATACCAATATAATATTTGCACATGGTAAGTTTGGAGAAAAGGCAGCAACATGAGGTAAATGTGAGGAGGAAAGAAACTGCAAGGAGAGGATAGATTATGAGTACGGAGGCTGCAGCAGGCTGATGTGGTTTGCTGTTTGTCACCCTGTCACATTTCCTGTCAGCACAGGTCAGATGTGGTGACTTAATACTGTTAGCACATTCTTAGCGGGGTGTGGTGTGGCGTGGTGAGTGTGTGTTTTCAGTACTTGTATGTGTGAGAGGTCAGCTTGTGCAAACAGAATGACCCCCCCAGCCACCGTCTCCCTAGTCAACACACACATTCAGACACATAATGAAATGGCCTTGATGTGCAGGTCACTTGTTTCATATGACCCCTGAAATTTATCTATGAAATGAACTTGTGTAAAAATACCACCTAAATTATTTTTCATGCTAAATGTTTAATTTTGCAACGAAGACATATTCAAAAGTTACAGTTTTAGCAATTAGACATTCATTTAAATACTTTCAATAGTCACTACTATTAGAATATTTAATGTAACGCAGTGTGATTGTGTGCATGCTGCCTTTATTCAGTAGGTTTATTGTTTATTTTTAATGATGTATGTACTTAACTTGATTTTCTTTTTAAATAAAGCCCTGATGTGTTAATGTGATAATGCCTCCTGTAATAAACCCAAAAGCTCATAAACTAAAGACATGATGACAGCAACAGTGTGTTTACGACAATTTAAAGTCCCAGAAAATTGTGCTGCTATTTGCTTAATGGTCTTTTAAAGACACACTGACATTGCTAAAAATAAATAAATAAATATAAATATATGAGAGCATTTTAATCAAAGGAGAAGATTTCATAAAGAACTGTTCAGTCTACTGAGACAATAGTTAGATTTTCTATAGGACTGACTCTAATAAAATGACATAGTAAATAAACAAAAATTGTTTAGTGAGTATGAAACAACTATAGGGAGGAGAAATGTTCCAGCCAATGTGTTTGCATTTATAGAACATTTGTATTTGTAGATATGATAACATAATTATAGGTTTTACAAACATTATTTTGTCTTTTAAAACTGGATCCTGAAAATGCTGTTTGTGGCTTATTTATGTGCATATATGATCTCTGTGTCATGTTATCACTGCAAGGAGTGAGTGTGTGGCTTGCAATGTGCAAAGTCTCAGTGTGTGATGCAAAATGAGCCACTTCACAGTGTACATACACACCACTCAGAGCACTTGGCCTCTCTTCCTATCCTTTTTTCCTTCTTCATCACTCACTTCTCACTCATCTTTCGATCAGTCTCATTCTGTTTGTCCCCCTCTATCCAACAGAACCTCTGCATGCTTATTCCATCTCCCTCCATCCTCGTTCCTTTCTCCATCTCCCGCTCCCTTTTTCCTCTCTCTCAGAGAAGCGGCGGTGGTTAATTTAGTTGGTCATAACTAATAGCAGCTAATCTGCAGGCAGGAGTCTGCCGAGGATATTGGACAGTGTTGAGGTTAATCGCAGCCCGCCCGGTTAGCCAAGGCAGACAAGGGGAGGAGAGAGGAGGAGGGTGGAAGAGGAAGAGGTGGAGGAGGAGGGCTTAATTCCACCGAAGGCAAATGGCATGCCGGTTTTATCTGGGCCCCTGATAAGGGAGCGCTAATACACCGAGGAGAATGGATGCTCAAGGGCCGGGTTCCCCTTATCAGCAAACTTTACAACAGGAGCCTCGGACTAGCAGCGCAACCCCCACACGGTGCACAATAAGCACCTCATTTCACCTCTCAAGCAGAACTATCGCCACACCACCACCCACCCGCCCCTCTCGTACGCCTGCATGCACGTATACACACTTACACACACGTATAACGCATCCTCTCCACTTCACTTTTCCTGGTCACCAACCCCGCCCACCTCCACCTCTTCTGCTGCCACCATCCCATCAAGCTGCACAACACGCACATTTACACTGACACACACACTTGCACATACACTTACATTTGCGCTGCCTCTCTTCCCGTCTCCCTACAGCCCAAAGCAGGCAGCCACCAGGAATGGGGGAGTATTATGAGCGTGGGCTAATTGGAAGATCACTCTAATGCATTAAGAGATAAAATAGTTTGGCTGCAGGCCTAGAGGCAGGATCAGAACAACATTGGAGGAAGCTATCTGGCCCTGTCACACATTCCCAGATTTCCATACTAACGCAGAGAGAGCAATTACCCCAAACACAGAGCTCTGTTGGCGCTACAACACGCTCCCTGCCAGTGCCACAGCCCCAGGAAATTAGAGGAGGTCTGTGTGAGCGTGTGTACGTGTGTGTGAATGTGAGAGAGTGTGTCTGTGAATAAGCTTCGGCAAGGGAGGAAATTGGCTTAGTGTTTTTTGATTGTGTATTTGTTTTCTGGGTAAAAGACACAGGAATTGGCTTTAGGATGAGTTTGAGTTTTACAGGGTGGCCCTGGGTGTACTGCAGGGGGAAACAGAGTGGGAAGAGTGAGGGAGACACACATACACCAAAACAAAGATATTAAGACAGTAGGCTAATCAACATGGCTAACAGCGAAACAGGCATCTGCTTGCTTACACCCTGTCTGTGTCGTTTTTTACATGCTAATCGCTGTTTGTTATCACCGTCAGTGGGAGGGTGGGGGTGAGCGTGTCTGTGTGTATTTAGCTGATTTCTCTGTTTACTCCGCTTCGACAAAATCATCCTCATAGACTTAGTTGTCTGTTTTTAAATTAGACCCATCTGATTCAAATAGAGCAATAAGAGTTTGTGCAATTATTTTGTTAGTTTGTGTATTTCTTTTCCTTATTTTTTAAGGAAATCTGGAAAACTTCACAAGTTTCGAAACATTAATTTCGTAAACTGGTGTTAAAATTAGGAGATAAGACATCAAGTAGAATAAAGATGCTTACATGCTGAATAAAAAGTTGTTTGCTTGTTTAAAACCTGGCAACTTAATTCACCAAAAGGGCAAATTACTTTGTTTCATATCTCTCTAGCCCTAACAGGACCTAACAGGTTTTAACACAGCTTTCAGTGCTGATGAGGCACCTGTAGGCCTGAGCGCAACAGGTCTGTCCGGCGGGACGTTTCCAGATTCAAATTGCACTGACATGTACCCATGGGCAGAAACAAGGATTCCCTTGACTCTCCTCAAATAAATGGATAACAGGTCACGGCTGGAAAGAGAAGGTGCTTACGGTCAGAGCGATTTCATACTTTAACCAAGACGAGACCACTTAACCAACATGGTACACTCTTACACGCAAACACACATGGAGGTCTTTGTAGATCCCTGCTGTAGGGTGGGACAGGCTGAGGCCTTTAGCGTCCTCAACCATTGTTGCCTATGATTTGCCGTTAAATCCAATTTATCGCTGTTATGGAAATGCATCTCTACCCTAAGGCACATGAGAGTGGTTTTACTCCACACCACCCCCCCATTTATCCATTGTTCATCCTTTTTTTGATTTATTACCTGTGGCACAGCTTAGGTTATTGTAATAGTCTGTGGGTCTCATATAATTTTTTAATTTACAGATTACTGTATATTCTTATTAAAGTAAATTATCATTGCTGTTATATTACAACAGTTTAATAAATGACAAAAGTGACTAGGTGAACATCCCAAATCTAACACTGCTTGAAAGGTCTATGCATGTTCAGAACAAAATTGAATTTAATGTCAAGATTTAGCTTTTTGCCTTTTTTTTTTATTCTTATTATTATTATTACTTTTAGTATGAAAAATGAACTACTCTCAACAAAGTTTGAACAGCTTCAATTTGAGTCTATAAAGAAATTTTATACACATTCATTGTATTAGGTCTACAGCAAAAATCTTCAAGATGAATATCTTAAAATCCAGGACAAGAAAGCCAGCACTGTTTTCAAAGACTCGTACAACAGGTGAGTGGGGAAAAAGGTTAAATTTGCTTTAAAACAACTAGAGATAAGTTAACGGGGTCACAGGTCAAACAGCCACTGCACATCACTAATGTCTGATCTTTATTAAACATTAATCTATGTTCCTTCTTGTCTTATTATTTTAAAAAAACAATTGGCTGAATAATTGAACTATAACACATGCACTTGCTCTATCCGAAATCAGACACATAACAAGACGGTGTCATGTAGGATGGTATGTGTTTTACCCCCACCCCCTGTGCAGTTTGCTAATTGCTCACAGTATGATATAAACAACTAGATCAACTCCCGTCACAGTTTTCATTTTGCCAGGGGTAAACAAAGGCTCGCTTTGTAGATGAGGGGTGGTGCCATGTGTATTCCAAATTAGTGTATGCCGGTGCCATGTATTGGTGCATACGTGTGTGGGTGTGGTATGGGCCCAATAGAGCATGTGTAAGATGCATGAGAGGCATCATGAAGCAATAAATAATCATTATCCCACACACAGACATACTCACAGTCCACTACGAAGTAAGAAGACTGACTCCAGGTATCAGTGAGAGGCAGCGAACAGCAGCAAGGCCAAGATATCTGAGATAGTCGTTGTGTGCGCAGAGGATTTCAAAGTGTTAAGATATGCTGCTACACTTCTAACACTCCATCTCTCTGCCTGGTTCATGCACACTTGCACAAGAACATGAACACACATTCACACACTCTCACACATCAGATCAATATAGACTGTAACGATGACACTGAGATGCTCAATGTGAGGCCAGGAGGGTGTTTTTTTTTCTGTCTGTTTTTGCTCCAATCTCTCCTCTCTTCTCTTCACGTCTACTCCCCAGTCTCTGCAATCTTCTCTTCAAACAGTCCACCATGGAGCATTGTCTCACCTCCACTTGTCTCCTGCACTGCTTCCTCCCCCGTCTCCTCTTCTTCTGCTCTCCAGCCGTACCCTCCCTCCTCATTGTCCCTGTGAAACAATTGGCAGATGTAACATTTAATTATGGCTGTATCTCCTCAGGTGCTGTCGAAGCAGAGCCAAGCTAACGCCACTCAGAGCAAAGGAGGAGTAGCATTACAATTTGCTGTTAAGTGATTTATTCACTGAACAAGGTGGGGAGGAGGAGGAGGGGGGTGAGGACCAAATAGGAAAGGTAATTTCTCGCTTCTTGCTACAAAAGGTCAAATGCTTTTTAATGACTGTGTTTTCTGATAATGCAGAATGGAGTATGGCAGTGGATACAGCGGCGCTGATGAGGGGGGTAGTGGGCCTGGCAATAATAAAGTTGCAGATTGATATCACATTGCGACGCTTTAATGGAGTCTTGTGACTGAGGACTCCATTTGCAACAGGGTTCAGCCCTTGCTTTCCTCGCCTCACTAGGACTGTCATCGCATGTGATTTCTCTATTACAGGCAGGGCCTGTCGTTGTTGTTTGCCATAAAATATTTTTAAAAAGAGTAAATGAAGTGTGGCCCATTAAATGTTGCCATCCGCACAGACATCAGGGGTTTTAGAATAGTGATTAAAACAAGAGTGAGAAGATGTGGCTGTGAGCAAACTAAAGCTTCGTGTCTATCAAGCAAGGAAAACACTGGGGAGACAGAAAAAGGAAGTGAACACAAATATAAGAAAACTGATAAGCAGAGAAGGATTGTGGATGATTGATGAAGATGGTGCAACAGAGAACAGAGACATCAAGGAAATTACAGAAGTGAAACTAATTCACTTTGTGGAGATCTTCAGGTTTAGGTTAAATTTTCTAATCGGCTTGCCTTTTCTCAGACAATTGAAAACATTTCTTAACTTGTTTAAATTTATTTGATAACATCTATCATGACATGTCGCAATTAGTGGTCGTAAGTTAATCTATGATAATTTCAAACAAGAATTCAAGTTAAGGTTTTTTGATTGTTTTTTTTTTTTACCTCTACGTCTTCCACAGAGGAGGGAACCACTTCATTTAATGGTGTAAAGAAACTTGGACTGCAATTTTTGGGTTTAAACAAACTATTGTTATTTGAAATAAACTGATCCTTTACTCTTCTAACAGGGTTATACTACATGTAAACTGCTATATTATATGTAATCACACAAAAGACAGCTAATTTGAAATGGCCTTTTCTGGCTATAATGCAGCATGAATGCTCACGTCGCTCAGTTTCAGGAACATGAATGTTATGTACAAAAGGAATTAATAATTATAGCTTTGCCTATATTGCAGCAAAGACATGTTGTGTATTTGTGCTGAATATGGCTCCAAGTCTGCGGGAATTATCATTCTTTTCCTCAACAACCCACCCAATCATCCACACCCAAGTCCTGTTTTGAAAATTACATAATTCTCCTTATTAATGAGCGTGAATTGTACTCAACAATTAGAGATGGGTGTAAAATGTTAAGTTGGGTGTAGAGAGAAATGCTTCCAATTACACGGCGACACGGGGCCTTGTACCTTCCCAGCCTCCATCGCTGGTAATTAAATCCACAAGCTTCTTAACGAGGCAGCCATGAAATAAGAGTTGAAGGGTTAATGCGACTATCATTTCTCCCCGCAGAACGACTCCATGAGGTGCGCGCACACACATTAGCATTTAAATATCTATTGCAACAACAGAGAGCAGGGAACACATTCAGGTTTTAGTTACACTTATACTGCCCCTGCTTGAAAAATAAAACGCGATTAGATCTTATGGCCCCTAAAAATCCAACATCACTCCATATTAAATGACAAATCCAAGATGACTGTAACATTTTCCCAACAGATGCGCAACTAAATGCAACAATGTATCAGTATCGTCAATATTAACTTTTCTTTTTTTTAACCGCTAAATTTCAGCACAAGGGGAAGCTTTTCTGGTTTCCTCCCATCCCGGGCGATTCTCTTATTACTGTTCACCAGCTTTGCCTTCTTTCTGAGCAGCTCCTGCTCCAGCAGCCTAAATCTCTGACAATTTGCTAAGCAAATTTATGCCACCCAGGAACAATACAAACAACGGGACCTGTTAAGATGATGAGGGAACTGCTGCTGCCTCTCTGTGTCTTCTGCCAAAGAGAATGGACTATCACTTCAAGACCGCCTTTTTATTATTGTTATTATTTATTTCAAGGATACAGACGAGTTGTGGACGTGGGAGTGAAATTAGAGACTCGTCCACCACACACAACTCATTAGACGATCTTTGCGTTGCAAGTATTTTATTCTGTTAAAATTGAAGCGTACGTTTTAAGTCTCAGAGGCTCTGTTTTTTTCTAAATTATTATTTTATGTCGCGGCCCCGGTGACATCTGAAGGAAGACACGGTCTCGACTATTTGATCATTTTGTTAACTTTTCACCTTCGTTCAATATCCTGTCAGGAACGGCTGAAGGCTATGCTTGCCTTGTGCCATTATCAGCAGCAGCCTGTGACTTATGGCTCCCTTCAATCACGGGAGGATGTATTTGAATTTGTAATAGCAGCAGAATCTGCGTCTAATCTGCAGTTTGAGCGGGGAGGGGGGCGCGGAGTTTCAGTGTGCGGTCACCCGCACTAATGGAAGGAGCGTTTCACAGTGAGAAAGCACTGACAGCAGCACTTACATGTGCGCAAGTGTGTGCGTAAAATTATCAATCTTAATGCGTCATTTGTTTTAAAAATATATTACTGTCTTAACAGTTAAATTAATCGGATATTAGGTTACGATTAAAGCTGAATTTGTGAATTTTGTTGTTGAAGATGTTCTAAAATATAATGGAAAACGAGATGATTATGATATAGTTATTATTTTGGCATTTGTATATTTCTTTATAACCACTAATTTAGTGACTGTTTTTAAACTTTGACTCCATCATATAAGGTCCTCCTGCAACCTAAAGATATTGCATAATCCTCTGCCACAATCCTTTCCAGCTATTATATTTTGGGGCCCCTAATCCTCGGCTTCAGCAGAGGTCATATCTGCAAAAGTCTCAAGTCGCGGCCTTCAGCACTGCCCCGCCAATTATTGATACCTTATTCCAATTGGCGATGGGTTTCGTTTGTATTTCATTCAGCTCCGAATGACCTGAAAATGTGTCAAAGAGCTGACATTGTTGAAAACCAACGATGTGGGGAAACCTCATCATTGCACCGGCACTGCAGCTTCTCCTCTACAATAATTAAAACACTGGTAAAATATCAATGTCCCGCGTGAAATGAGCACACTTCTCAAAAATGGGCCACGGACATAAAAGATATATGAGGCTGTTCACGCTGCTATAATTCATGAAAGAAATGGAATCTGTTCATGGTAATGTAATTTAAGCTATTGGTGCTTTCTAATTTTGCAGTCCTGAATATATCCATGGTATTCGACCTGCATTGGAAATGACCTTCTGTAGTAAATGTCAGAGTAGTGATACTTCTTTTTTATTTTAATGTTGCATAATACAACTCTATCCATTGCAATCTAAATGTACATATATGTTATATTATACACTTTAGATTGTTGGGTGGCTTTACATCTATGGGTCTCTATTAAAGAAGGCCCGTGGTAAGGTATCCCTTGTAAACACACACGCATATGCACACACACACACGTCCCCCTTATTACACTATGGATTCATTACTTTTGTTTGTTTTGTCAACCTGTAAACAGTGAAGGCTGATCTGGTATCTGTAGCTTGCAGCTTTTCCTGGGCCAGACACAAACACATTCCTTCTAATGAGGCTGCAGAATTGTCTGCACAGTACTCCACTCCAGATCATTAATATTGTATTGTTCATATCATGAACTCCTAGGTTACACCGAGCATGCATTTTTCATAGCGATAATCCTTAATTATTTTTATGCACCCTTAATCTTTCATATAGTTTTAGTGTTTTGCTTAAATATTTAATGGCATGATGATGCGGCTTGTCTTTCAGGACTCGGCTTTCTCAGAGGAGGAGGGGAGATGGAGAGGATGTGGTGCAGGGAGAAGAGAGACAGAGAGAGTGATGAGAAAATGGATTTTAACGCCTCTTCCAATATAAGCCTCCTCGGCACTGTCTGGTTGAGTGACTAGGCCTCCAGTGGAGACGCTGTTTTAATTCACATCAACACTGACCTCATTCAAAATAATCCTCTGTCCCTTAATCGCTTTTATTCTGGAGCTGTAACTCATTTCTTTATATTTAACAGAAAGGGAAAATGATGCACAATATTTCTATAAATACCTAAACTGTGTTAATTTTGAATTATTATAAAATATGCATTATTTTCAGAATAATCATTATTATCTTGAAGATATTTCAAAGAGCCTACTCCTGTAATTACAAGTAAATTTTTATTGAATATTTATATTTATTCAATAATGTAATGAGTTTTCAATCATAAAGCAGAACTCCAGGATTATTCTTTTAAATTATTGATGTACATTTTTCCCTTTTTTCTTCTATAAAGCCTAGCACAAAATCTGGTCAGAAAAACACCATATAAAATAAACCAAAACAGGCGTAATACATTATATGCTTGTTTTTAAATATACAAAAATTTCTGAATGAGCATCAAGACAAAGACAAGAGCTTTCTTAAATAGTCAATTTCCCCTTTTTTCTCACCTATTTTAAAAGACGTGTTGTCATGGTGGGGCCCTCACATCAGCAACCATTGATGAAGTTCTGTCAGACAGGCAGCTGATGTATGTGGCTCTTAACTCTGACTCAGGCATTTGAGCTAAAGTATGGATCTGGGAATGCGCATGTGAGGCGCTGTTGGTTCCTTTCTGACTATACTTTAATAAAAGAGAGTAAAAATACCACTAAACTGCATCAGTAGTCAGTTTATAATGCATATATAACTGAGTTCATGCACCCCAAAGACAGCTTAAGTCAGATAACTTTTGTTTTAGGCCAGAGGTCAAGCTGCAAAACTGATCATTGGCTTATAGCTTTAGGCTGCTAATACAGTTATTGAGAGTGAAGTATCATTGTACCCTTGGCTTAAAGCTCTTGCAGCTGAGAGGCAGATGGGCAGAATTGTTGCTGGTTCAAAGGTCCATACTTAGATGTGTTTATCCCCACTCCTTGCATAGAGGGAGTGTAGTTTAATTCAAGCATCACACTCAGGGATCCATTAATCCCATCTACTGATATGACAGGAACCGAGATGGGATAAACCTCCACCAACACTATTACTGGTAATGTTACTGTAATAATACCCATAGTTTTGTGATTCTCTGTCATTATATATAGGGTAGTTCTATGTAATCTGGTTGTAGATCTAGCCTTTAGTGATTGAAGGAGTATAAAGATAAAATGATAACAGATTCACAGGACGGACAGAGATTTCTTATGATTGGAGATGACGATTTCTATGAAAAGCATTACAGCACAAGGTAAAATATTATGTAGATCCTGGACCAGGTATCCCAACAAGAAGTAATGGTAGTTTGTGGGTTTGTCCAATTGAAATACAGTTTTGTTAATTAGGTTATGCATCTCCTACATTAAGTCTTGTGTTATTGAAATAATTAAAATTATGGTCACTGTAAGTTATTAAAAAAACACTATTGCTTCATGGCCATTTTCATTGTTATAAAAAGATTTGTGTCTTCTCTTATCATTAGGCTACTTTGCTAAAAAACAAACAAAAAAAAAACAGTTTCACCTTTGTTGAAAATGCATATCACGTCTCTACATGAAAAACGTAACGTTTATCTGAATCTAATATTTTAACTACATTTTCTAGTTTGTATTGAAAAACAGCCAAAATTACTGAAAAAAATCTCTGAATATCATTGATAACTGCTTTTACCCACAGTGAAAAATGAGCCTAAATCTTGTGGTCAGTGTCTGCATCTGCCCTCCACATTTCCCTGTGTCCTCTGTCCCCTCCTCCACCTCTCCAGATCCTTCCTCACCACACCTGCCTTATTGTACAAAGGAGACACTTATCCCTCCTTCCTGATTCACTTATACTCTGCTTTCCTTGCACTTAACTCTCATGGTGATCTCTAAGACCACCCAGGTTCTCACTGTATTAGTTTACGTTGGTTGAAGCCTTCATCTAGAGAATTAAGTCAAAGTTTGAAATGGCAGAAAACCATCAGTTAGGAAAAACAATAGTTATAAAGGTCCCTGCAATCCTTTAGATAAAGCAGCATTTTATAGATTCCTTTATAGGAGCTGTATTCCTCATGATTGCATGCTACAATGTAAAATAATAAGGATAAAAAAATGCTATATTTGTTTGCTTAAGAAAATCAACTTTCTATATTTATATTTTGGTCATCCATTAGAATATTTGACAGGAATACCCTTCTGTTAACAGCCTAGATGGACCCTATGGGGCTGTTTAACAAGCCTGTAACAGCTCCATGAAGGAGGACAACTATTCACCCTGGGATACAGCACCCCTGATCTCCACATAGCATGCTCATCCATAAAGGGCTCTTCTCAGGTCCCCACTGAGCATTTCAGGCCTGGATTGGCTGCTGGTATAGTGTGTGAAAGCAAAAGTATAAGAGGAACCTGAGTTCTCCATCTCAGAGAAAGAACGGTAAATAAAATGCACTCAAATGAAGAAGAGGAGGAGCAGAAAGGACAAGGATGAGAGGAAGAAAAAGGAGGAGGAGAGTGTCTTCACTGCTAATTAGCCACCTAGCACAGGCCCTTCCTTGAAGAATACCATGATGGTGAGGACCAAGACGCTCACATACACACATGCTGAAGCACTGGGTTGTGTTGTGTGGGGGGTATAGCATCCTCTGAGTGTTAGGTAATTGGAGCGTTGTACCTCTAGAGAAAACTGCTGATTTCATAGGAAGTGCTAACAGGACCTTTGTGTGCCATGTTTCCCTTTTCCAGGGAGCCTGAGGGGCCAGACACAGAGAGAGCTCTGGGTCTATAGTGGGAACAGACCCAGCCATACCTGAGTACATCCAGCCACAGCGGTAATGAACCTCTTCACATGGCCGTTCACCCAAAAGAAAAAGAGGTGGATAAAGAAAGGAGGAATGAGAGAAAGGAGGGGGTGCAGCCTAATTTCATAGCCGCAGAATAGCAGGTGGGACAAAAGGTCTAGCTTGAGGAGCAGAGGTGGGTGGGTGGGGGGCTTTATTAGTAGTATTCTTCTGCCCCATTTACACCATCTCTCTCCTCAGCAATGGAGCACTTATCACAAGTGTACCCATCCAGCTCACCAACAGAAACAAGCAAACACTATCCATCAATGTTTACCATTAAGGATCTGTCATTTGCAGATCCACCATATGTGGCAGATTAATGGGACACAGGCCCCGCTTTCCCTCTCTGTCTACCTATCTTTCTCTCTAGCGTGCACATAACACACCATGTGGCCAAACTCTGTGTTGTTCTGAGAAAGAGAGAATGAAAACAAGCCACAGAAAATGGAAACAAGTGATCGAAAGAAGAGCAAAATAACCGTCAGCTGGGCGGTAAAACAAGCAGATTTTAGTGTGATTTGCACAAGCTTTAATTTCACAAATTTTGTAGGGGTGTTTAAAAACAAAAGAGAGTACAACTGTGGAAAAATCTTTACTTAATTTGATTAATGGTAAAATACAGTTATGAAGATATTTTGTATAAAAACAGCTATCACCATACATGAAAGGTCTATTGTTGGAATTCAACTTAAATTTATAACTAGCATCTCCAAAGTGTCACTAAAAGGAAGTGATAGAGTATAACTCTGGCTGACAACACTGTAAACTGTACATTATATTTTATTATGTTTACAAATGTTTTTATAATAAGAAATGTGATCAGTGCTTAAAAGTACTTTCATTTAAAAAAAAACAACGAAATAGCTAAATTTTCTTTCTTAAATGAAGATTACAGTCTCTTTCTAACTTTAACAAGTGCTGAAAATGCCAAACATTATGATAAAGTAAACAGAGTTGCCATTATATGATATTTTATTCCAAAAGTAGACAGTTATTGATGAACAAAAAGAATCATATATAATTATACTAAGTTGATAAAAAATAAAAAATAAAAAATCTAGAAATATCATCTATTAAAATATAAAAATCTTGTATATGCATGCCATCTAAAAAACACACCCCATGTTATCTGGGACAGTTTTCAGATTTATTTCCTAACAAAAATAAAAATAAATAAACAAATGAAAAGCTGTTCGTCATATTCAACTGTCACTTAGGCTGTTGTTTAGTGCAGATGTAATAGTTTCTGTTTTTGTCTCTAGACTTCACCATTTTAACTAGAAGCCAAAAAGTTTAACTCACTTAAAGAGTGCATTACACTTTTTGGGGTTAATTCTTTCATAGACAAAAATGATCATTTAAGAACTATCAGCCATAATTTCTTTAATTTCTTTTTAAATTATGAGTACATTTTTCTTATTCCATTTATATTTTAGTTTAATAAATAGAACCACCTCATTCCCTCTGTTAATGCTTATATAATCATGTAGGTTAGATGTAAACATTAAACACACCAATCAATAATTAACATACAAAGTTATATATATATATATAGAAGTAAACAACCAGAGTTGTGGAAACTCTAAGGTAAGCCTGATTGAGTCAGACGACTGAGGGACTCCCCCAATATTAACTGAAAAAGGAGAGCAGGCAAAATTTGAATAAAAGACACTAAAGCAGAACTATTTTGTTCTTTGTGTACAAGAACAAAATTGAAGAGTTTCAAAATTTGAAAACAGGATATGAAGAAATTGTAGAAAATATGTATTTTAACCCAAAATAGATCTAATATCTTTAGGGTATTTGTTTTTCAGGTTTCCTAAAGTTAACTTTCATTCTGTTGGTTCTCATTTTATAATCTTGTGTTTTCTGCACCTTTCAGCTCTCTTTTCAACCACCGTGCAAACACACACACACACACACTGCAGTTTGCAGCAAGGATATGCAGCAAGAGATCAAGCAGTCGCTGAGACACTGACTTCTTTTCTCTAAACTACATACTGGACATCTTTGTCACTGCTTTGGGCTGAATGGTGACCAAATGCCAAAGAGAAGGAAGGGGAAGAGAGAGGAGATGGGGTGAGGGGTGACACTCAGGTGGTCCTGACTCCCTGTTTCATTCTATCTCTCTGTTGGACAAACATCTCCACACTGTGGTCCGTCTGTGTGGCTCTCTTCAACCTCGAGGCCATTTCTGCCCATTCAATGGGGTCTTATAAGTAAGTGAACAAACAAGAGAAGGTTGAGGTGGGGGGCGGAAAGAGGGAAGAGCAGACAAATTATTTGGGTTCTCTCCTTTTTGTTTTGCTCTTCCTCTGAGCAACACAAGAGAACACAAAACAACACAAAACAGAAAGTTCTGTCCCTTTTCCTGACCTCCTTCCTCTAACTTGTAACCCCTCAAAAACACATGCATGTAGACAGATACACTTATGCACACAGAAAAGGTCCTTTCTTAACTACAACTTACTAAAGCTAACCAAACACAAGCCCATCATTTTTTATTTGTTGTGTCTGAGGAAAAAAAGTGTAGTTTTCCTAAATATGTGTGCATCACATCTATAGAAAAAGTGACAGATATAAACAATCAGGCAAGGGGTTTTAAATATGGAGAGAATGAAAGAGAAGTGGACCACTCTGGGTGACAAGAGCCATTGGAGTGTCCTACCTTCCTTCTGCAGAGGTCATCGTTCACTTCCACAAGAGAGAAGGCAGTGAGATTCTGGAGGGAGGAAGCAGGGGCAGGAGGAGGTAATGAGTAGGAGAGGCCAGACTTCCCAAAAGTTGTCCCTCATTTCCGTTGTGCTTTTGTACCCTGATGGCCTCCCTTGGAGGGGCACTGATGGTCATTGTTGGTACGGACTGGTTTCGCAAAGAAGAGGAAAAGAAGGTTCATATGTGAACGAAACCAACCTTTGACTGTGTTTGACATTAATGGCAAAAACAAGAGAATTAAAGGAAGAGGTTAAAAGATGGGTGGTCTCAATTAATTTAGCAAGATTTTTGGATAACTAAGATTTAATGTACACAGTTTGACTGGATTTTATTCAAATACAAAACTGATAAGGGTGATTATTTTTAACCCCCCCCCCCAAAAAAAACAAAAAACAAAAAAAAAACATAGATCCTCAACCTATATTGAGCACCTGTGACATATTCAACTCACATAATTTTCATTTGATAAAACAATTCCAACATGATATATACATACACATATATATACACACACACACATATATATA
>JBAMHW010000018.1:22343921-22365147 GCA_037177495.1 Rhadinocentrus ornatus | reverse complement strand
TAGATATACTAGAAAAGCGCCATAAAACTGGAGGCAGACAGATCTGCTTCAGATAAAGTACAAATGATGAAGACTGCATCATTTTCAGTCCAGTAAATATTAAGATAGATCAACAAGCTGAAAGAATACCAGACTCTGTTGCTTTTAGAGTTTCAGTGAGGCTGAGTGCACGACAGACAAAAGGCCAAACAGAGGTACACTGCATACAGAAAGACAGGTTTGTGTCATGGAGAGCTGATGGACATGTTTGACTGACAGGCAGACAGACAGGCCTTTGGCAGCCCAGTCAGTCCCATTATGGCGCAGGGGTGTTCCCTCTACAGTGGAAGCTGTCACTCCTCCATCGCTCAAATGACAAGCCACTCTGGCTAGGAACGCGCTGGTATGGGCTGAGAAAGCATGTCATCTTTTTCTTTTCTTCCCCCTCTCGGCGATGTCTTGCTCGATAAAGGAGCAGCCACAAGAACAATGGGAACGACGGACTAGAAAAGGACAGAGAAAGACAGAGAGACGGGGGAGAGGGCGAGAGCGGGATGGGGCGTTTTGACATCTGAATTACATTTCTATCACCTCAGACATGAGAGAAGAATGGAGGAAAAAAAGAAAAGATGGGAAGAGGGAGGGAGGCGGGATGCCAAACCATCACTTAGATGTTTATTTTAACTTCACTGTATTTGGCTGGCATCTAAAAAACTAAAACCTCTGTGCCTGTGACATGAGCTCTTTCAATAAGGCTGCAAGGAGGGAGCTAAAAGAAAAGTGATATTCGTGTTATTTGACAAGCGTGACAAATGTTGTGGAATCTGTGCAGGAATAACTAACTTATAGAGCTCTACAGACAGTGGTCTGCAAATACCACACAAGGCCTGATGATAGGATACTGCAGTCTGACAAAGGTGACAGCAGAGATAACCAACACTACCTGCATAAATACAGCAAGTCTTCTTTTTAGCCATCCCATGTTGCCACGTCCCCCATCCCTTAAGAACTCCATCTTCATATCAAGTCTTACGTTAATAATCAGCTTTTGTTTACATGGAGTGAAAGGAGAACTTAGGCAGAACAGGTAAAATATGAGCTTTAATCACGTCATTAATTAGCTTCTTCTATCTTATTATCCTATTCCAAGGTCTTCTCTCACTTTTAACTTGTCACACAGTCTGTAATACGTAGAGTGCACGTTCATACACTATGTAAATGTGTGTGAGAACAAGTGTGCGTGTGTGTGTGTGAGTGTGACACCCAGCCCTCTATACCCTCATTAGAATCTTTCAGGTCCTACTGTGCACCCATCCACACACACTCATACTGCTTTGATTTCTCAAAGTCTAAAGATGTCAATCACCTGCCTCCCTCAAGTCAGAGCAGGGGAATTCACACAAGCAGGCACACACGAACGTGCGCGTACACACCCGAGCACGCATATACACACATAAACTATCCATCAACGTCCTCCTCCCACTCCCCTACATCTCTATCTTCCTCTCCCTAGTCACTCCCCCCTCAGCCATTCCACTATTTGAGAGTAATTTCATGTGCCAGCGTGGTGCATAATACACTTTTAATGGACAACTAATTCTCTGCCATTACTTCGTCAACATGATTACGGGATCTGCCGCTCGCAATCCTGAGGAGTTGGGCCCAGGCTTTTTAAATATACACAAGACATTAATGTGTCTCTATTCAGCTTTACATCAGGGGATGTCAGCCATTTACATAATGCTGCAATTGAAGTCCGTGACAGCCTTCCTCTCTCTGCTGCCCCAGCTCTATTTTCCGACATGATTTCTTTCCACAAAGGGCCTCGGAGCACTGCCTTTTCCCTTCAGCCTTGCTCTGTCTTCGATTCTATGAATGCTTGCACTTTCCTCCAATATTGTGGAATAGAGGCTGGAGAGATGGAGGGAGAATAAGAGGGAGAGGGGAGGCAGGGGATTAGGCAAGGTTGTTTTTTCTGAAGGGGTGTGAATGGGGAAAGTTGCCTTTCCATCACCTGTACAAAGACGGGATATCAGAGGATGAAAAGGGATGAGTGTATAATTTGACCACTTAAATGGTTAGTTCATTAGGCCTGTCAGGAGAGCACTTCTCTGCCTGTCGGAAGGCAAAGCAGATATGCAAATCTGTTTTCTTAAGAGCCGACCCTTGGCATAGGCCATATAAAGAATGCTAAGGTGACGTCACTGCCACTTTCTCCACCATTTTTGGGGCACTCGGCTACTGTTTATGTCTATCCTTTCAGGTTTAAAGTAAACTGTGTTAAAAATAAAAATAAAGAAACATCCATACCTCTACAAACTCACAAGAGGGGTGAAAAGTTGTTACGATGCAGAACACAAATTATTAATCAGATTATTACGATCTGATGGATTAAAACCTGCAAATCTGCAAACTGTCAGCTATACCATCATAGTAAATATTTTGTATATAAAAGGAAAAATGTTTGTCTAAATATACAACATTATTTAATTGAATACATTTTATTAAAGCAAAAGGAGAACTAAAACTATTAAAGTTATTAAAAATATGAGGAAGAATATTTATTACAAGAACAGTAAAATATACAATAAAAGCCCAAACTGTATTCAAACCACAGTCAGCCAAAACCACTGTAAAGGTTTCTGCAGATGTCCACTGTTCTCTGTGATGTGTTTATCCAACGTATTCACCGCACGGCACCAAGACGGAAACGAAGCATGAAAATGTGCTGATCGCAAAGTTGCTGCTGCAGCCAAGTGCACGACTCGGGGAATAAAAAAATAAGATAAAATACTAGTCAGAATTGTGAATAAGACAGAATTTAAAAAGATGAGAGCCACTGCTAAACCAAAACAGACCTCTGGTGCACCCAAAATGACAAACCCCTCCCACAATTCTGTGCGTTGATGATGTCAGTATGCATCAGGGCGCCACACACTGGAGAGAGGCACCGCTGCGAGACATGAAAAAGAGGAAGAAAATTTTAATTAAAAAAAATTTGTTATGGTGCATCTCAGGAAGAGGTTAATATTGACAGATATCCACAATTAGTCTACGCACTCAGGATCAGCTTTTAGAAAGTTCGGCAAAAAGGAGAAAGAAAAGAGGTTCCATTGTAGAGGTGTGTGGTTTTATCTAACATTAATAATGTTTTTTAACTTTTAATCTGTACCAGAGGCTAGCTAAGCAGGAATAAAGCAGAGTTTGCACATAATGATGCTGTAGATCATGGACTCAAGCTTGTGGCCTGCAGGCCAATTAAAGCCCATCAGACGATATAACTTAACATCTAAGTTTAGTGTTATTGTGCCCCACTTTTTTTTTTCTTACACGCACCTTTTTACAGATTCGCTGTGCTTGTTACTTTTTCACCCATCAAACGTAGCTTTGCAGTCACATGACTACAGTGCTCATACCACGGCGACAAACAAACTCGTCACGTCTGTGGACAGAGGATTAAACACACATGAAAACAATCAGAGGCAGCTTTCTGCAATGCTAAAACTGACGAGGATGAACACCTCTGGCCTCACATATGAAGCGTGGATTCTGTTTGCCTCTGTGACAAGGCACCTACCTACACAGCCAAAATCAACTTCTTTCACTGAGCTAGAAAGACATAAATAAGTTTGTTTCTGTACACCTAATGATAAATTTCTAAAGTCTTGAAAACTGTCTGAACCTTCATAAATAAGAAGGATAAAGTGGTTTTGTGTAAAGTATTTATGTTTTAACTTGTATTCTTAAAATTACACTTCAACTTCATTAGCTTGATATATGAACTTTCGCTTTTGCACTTTATGCAAAGTTAACTACAGTTTGCACATTACCTTTACGGCTGTGCCTTATTACATATTGTTGAGGTTTGTCTGTGACCTGCCAAGGGACAACAGATGTAATGCCAACTGCGTACATTTACTTTTTTTTTTTTTTTTGCTTATGTTCATTAATGTTTTTGTGTTGCTTTGTTGTAATAAATAAATAAGATGAATAGCCTTATATAAAGAACATTTTATGTAGAAGATTTTTTTGTTTGTTTTTCAGTCTGTTGGTATTTTATTTATTTTTTGTTTTACAATTAAACAACAATTATCTTTGTTTAAATTGATCTGGTCTTGAAATATATAAAAACATGTTTATTTCCATCATGCAAATACTAATCTTAAACCTCAGAAAACTTTTACAGAAGAGATTATTTTCGTACAGATAATCGCAAGTTTTATTTTACCCCTTTAAACAGTAGCTTCTCTAATTTTGAGAAAACCTTTTCAGTGACCAAGACGTGCAGAAAATCAATGCAATAAAACCAAAAATAGGAAAACAAGAAGTAGTGAATGCAATCCAATGCAAAGGAAGGCTACTGATAATAGAAAGCATGTGCACACAAACATGGTGGCCTGGTGACATAGGAAACATATTCTCTCTACTTGCAGGAAGTTCAAGCAGTGAGTGAAGTTCATAATAAAAACCTTCATCCGCTTTTGGCAGGTTCTAGTAGCTTTTGGCCTTGGTACCCAGCCTTGCGTGCAATGTTTGTACAGTGGGGTCTCAAGTTAAATTAAAGCCACCAAAGTTGTTATTGTCTCCACAAGGAAATTTCCTATTGAGTTCTGTTTGATGTATGGGAGCAGAGCACTATTGGCCACCAGGGCCAAATACAGGAAGTTGTCTTTTATGTTCTCAGAGGCCATTTTGTCAGGTCACAACTGGTTTATGAGTCTCTCAGGAAGTAAAAGGATTAAACAGTAATTTATTACTAAATAGGATCAACTAAAACGTTTATTCAAACTAGCTTAAGTAGTTTAAGTAATTTTAAGAACAGTGCATGTTCTTTTTTTTCAGAATTATAGAAATTAAGTGTAGCAAATATACTAATTTACTATTATTACTTTATTTTGGGATATATTAATTTTACAAATGCATAATTTACCTTAAGCATGTTAAACAATAAAAATATTTATTAACATAACATGTGTACAGAATACATCTAATAAAACAGGATAACAATTAATAATCCATAACTGTCTGAAGTATCATGCAACTTGTTTTTCCACTGTGTACAATGCCTTCTTGACATGAACAAGCCAGCTATCTGACCAAAAGTGATAAAACTGTGTGAAAATGTTAGAGGTAGTGCTGTAGTGTGTACAGTAATTGCCTCTAATGGAAAGACATATAATAGCAAGATAGCAGGAAGGCCATATAGCAGCTTAAGAGTAAGAGTAGTTTCTTTAGAAAAAGGATCAAAAAGCTTCACCGAAAGACTAAGTGTGTGCGTGTTTGCATGTCATTGCATGTATGTGTGTGCACAGTTGGAGTGCAGCACTGACTACCATAAGGTGGGTAACAGGTGTATGTCCAGTCATCCAGGGAGATGTGTGTGGTTGCATAGTTTGGTCTGTAATTTTCCACTACTGCTACCAATAAATGCAATGCTGTACCCAGCATGGATGCATGCGCATGAGTATGAGCAGAACACTCAGACTTGTTGTGTGGCAGGAGAAAAAAAAAATAGTACAAAAGTGAAAAATGACTGAATATAGAGCTCAGGTTCTGTGATATTACATTGTGCATGAAAGGTGAACGCAACCTGTAGATCTTAAGAAATTAGGTCAGCATGAAAATGCCTGAGAGCAGGGGTCATTATAGTGGCCGCAGGCCAAATCTTCTGATTTCAACAAAATTGTATAAAAGTCTTTGAGAACACGATGATACTTTTTACTTAATTTATTAACAATAAATTTTTCTTTTTAGAGTTAGTCATTATTATCTGTACCGCTTATTCCATGACGGGTTGCGGGGTAAGCTGGAGCCCATCCCAGCATTGTATCAGGTGAGAGGGAGAATTTAGAGTCACCAATTAACCTAACCATGCATGTCTTTGGATGGTGGGAGGAAGCCGAAGAAGAGTTCACAGTCTCAATTTAACCTGTTTTATGGAAGGTCATGAAAACGAAAAAAGAAATAAATAAAGTGTGCAGTTGGGCACAAATCATACTTTTTTCCCCCCACAAATCCCAGCATGACTTATAAAATAAAAAGTGTCAATGAGTTTTTTATATCCATGAACTTTTCCTTGACCTGTTTATAGTATAGGTGAGCTTCATCACTACTGAAATATGTGATTTCCAACAGAAGGTAAGTATAGTGAGTTCTTTCTTATTTATTTTTTTTTTTTTTTTAAATGTTTTTCTAACCGTTCCCAAGTAGTTTAGCTGAACATGTAAAAAGAAGTGTTAAGTGATACATTTTATAACCCTTTGAATCAGTCATCAAATCAATTAATTTGAAGCTGCACTACTGAACCTTGTTAGATTTTTATACTGTTTTACCCCTAATGAATCAATTTGGCTTCTGTCTTGCATCCTTTGTCTTATCTGAACTTTCTTCAGCCAGGTGAAGTCAGTCTGATTTGGACTCAACTTATCTCTTTTTCTGTCACTTTTTTTCCCTCATTTTTTCTGATAATGTCCTTATGGTACCACGATGGAACACTCCATGGTGGTACAAAATAGCAACAATCTCTGCAGTCTGCAACGTGATGTCCTGTCAAAGTTAAAGCTGGTTCATGTGGCTCTTCGGCCACCAGCTTTGGCCAAAATGGTAAATATTTTGAAAAACAGGGGATTTGCTCACAAAAAAAGAGACAATTTCAACACCTTTCAGTGGCATCTGTGTGGAAAAAAACTAATTGATAAAACATTTTGCCACTCAAAATGAGTTTTACAATGTGACTGCTCACATTATATTGTTTTGACTTCCAAAGCTTAGCATTGCCATCTCAAGGTCTCAAATGGTGACAGGTAAAAACACATGCTGCATATGATAACAGACATTTCAATGAATAGCTGAACAGTGCCATTAGAGAGGTGAGGGGTGTGGAGCTATGCAGATCACAGAGCAATAGGAGGATGATATTGCTATTACTAGATGTCGACACATGAGATTGCATTTACATTTTCATCCACAAACACAGACTGTTGTTTGTGAGAGTTAGCCACAAATTGTGAATACCAAACAGTAATCAATATGTAGAATAACTTTGGAAAATTACAATGTAAAACATGACGGCTCTGACATCTTGCTCCTTCCTCTAACCCATCTCATCTCTCTTTGTCTCTCCTTCCTCTCTTTTCCATGCAGCTGACTCTCATCCTTCACTTCCTCCTGCTTTTCTCCAAGCCCAGTCTCTCTCTCTCCGGAGCTTGAATAGGTTGTCGAAGAGAGACTTGTCTGTGTTTGTGTTTCGTGTTGTCAATGGCAGTGGCGTTATCAATTAGTGCAGCAGTGGGAGCCCAATTAACAGCATCAAACAGCTAATTAATAGAGCCGTGTGAGTTCGTGCTGCACAAGAGAAAGCTGCATGGTTCTAAGCTAGCGCAGCCATGTTGTAGCATGAGAACACTATAGGGGAGATAGGGCTGTACAATGGCACAGTCCTGTGCACACGTAGACTCAAACACACTTGCACACATGTACACATTGATAGATGAAAATACTTATATTGAAATTTTAAAGGCATTTATTCTCATTTATCCATAAACATTCAATAAAAGCAGTCACAGTGCAGTTGTGTACACATCTTCACACAGAGACATAATAACAGTGAGTGTTGTATAGCAAAACAGCTGAGGCTCAATCAACAGCTGGAGAAGCTTGTTAGAAAAGCTGTTTCATGACTAAAGTAGAATGTAGAGCAGAGATGGGAATGGTCACCACTGCATCATCCACAAGTTTGAGGACCACTGATCTGAAGCCATGTTGTAGTGTTGTGAAGCCATGCAGCAAAGGGCCACAGGCCGAGACTTGACAGCACCAACTGTAATGTGACAATTTGTAAGGAACATTCAGGGGTTTGACTGTACTTTACACTCAGCTTTGATGTTTTTCCAACACAAACCAAGTTTTTTTTGGTGCCTAAACAAACGGTGAACAAAGTTAAGACAAAACAATGAAACACAGGGGATTTACAAAAAGTTTAAACAATGGAGTCCAAGGTTAAAACAAAGTGGAAAGAACAACTGTTTTTCACTGGAATTGAGCAAAGATTCCTTTTTTATTTTTATTTTTATACTTTCTTTGGAGGTTAGCCAGATGGTTGGAGAATAAATGCTTGTTTGCTCACACTTTTGCAAGATACAGCACACATTCAGAATTTCCATCCATCTTTTATACCCACTTATTTCTGTTTAGGTCTTACACTTACTTATTACCTGCTAAATCAAAACCAATACTGTGCATTCAAAATCAACATTACATGCTCCTGGCCAAGCATTTGTATCTGAAAAGTTGACAGTTACAGCGGGTTGCTATTTCAAATGTAATTTACACAGTATCTGTCAATATTAATAAAAAATTAGGAGTGGAATCTAAACAAAACTTCTAATTGTAAGCTGCATCTCAATGTATTACACACACGAAAGAAGAGTGAGGTAAGGCCAATAATTCAGCGTTCAGATCATCCCCATCATGCATTAGAGGATGTTGTATATTTTTTTCAGTACATGGAGAGCTCATACACAGACCCAATTGACCCAAATGGGACACGCCTGTATTATTCTCTGAACACATAAGTGGGCAAGAGCTGGCACTGCTGGTTCCTATCAAGCCTCGCTGGCACAGCTAAGCTGCAAGGGAATCAGTCCAGTGACTGCAACAAGTAAAGTGCTCAATTTTTGCCTCGACAGCTGGCCACTTGTTTGAATCCGCTGACACCAAAGGGCACAAACTGTACTTCAGACAAATGGCTCACTAGTCCTGCATGGCTGAGATCCAGGTGAGACTGGGGCTTCAGTGGAGAGTTAGACAGGTAATAACAGAAATGACACAGTACACACAAGTACACGAGCAAAGAGAATGTATGCATTCACACATGCAGGGCAAACAGTAAGCCGACACTTCTGAATCATGCCAATATTTTGGGGGGTTCCAATATATTTAGCACATACTCAACTCAATCCATTGAAGCCAATGACAAAAAAGAGAACTTGAGGCGAGTAGACCCTTGACAGATGACAGTCTGCCAGGACCAGAGGCAAGACGCAAACTGAAGCAGAGGTTTCTCACTCTGCAGGATAAACCCAAACCATAAAACTGAAGCTCAGTCTAAACCCATGGGCTGGAGAAGTGGCTGCACTTATAGCAAATTGGGGGAAAACACATAAAAATACACACTTGGAAAGATTTACATGGAGTAACACAGAAATTCATAAAAAATAAAAAAAATAAAAAAAAAATAAAAAAATTGGGCTAGGGTACCTCCAATATTCCAAAGGCTTCTTGACTTTCAGTATTGCAGAATACACATCCTCACCCTCTCTCTCACACACGCTCACACATTCACTCAATCACTCAGACGAGGTTGTGGTTATGGCTTAGGGAACACTCCAGCTCTATTCAATCAGTGTTCTAGGACTGAATCAGCTAAAGGTTAATTGCACCAATGTCCTTGTGTACATATGGACAGGAAATTTATGTGTGTGTGTTTGTGTGTTCGTAACAGTCTTGAAGCCCTTACCCAACTGCCCTATTGAAGCAAAATGTCTTTTAGTCACAGAAGGATTAGTGTGGACATAATCTATGTACATTTCCCCCTGAGGAGGCAGACAAGTGGTTGCTGGAGTAGTTACCTCCCCCAAAAAGAATAGCCAGAGAATTGTTTGGAACAGGTGCATGCCACCCTGTAGGCCAACACGGAAGAGCAATGTGGGACTCAGAAATGTTAAATTTAAATTTTTTTTAATTTTCTGATGACAACGGTTTCATTTAAATGATTTGCATTTAGCTATTTTTAACAGCTCTGCACATGGAAAAACAAATCCAGCCAATAAACACAGATTTGTTCAGGGGTTGTAGCAGTGGTTTCCAGTTGTAGGGTTGGTGCAAGATAAATGTAAGGGTTGACTGGAACAGAAGCTCCAACATACTGGTCTGGGGAAGTTTAGTGATGCAGAGAACATCCACACATTACAATGACATCCTGTCCATTTTATCTACCAGCAAAAAAAGCAAACATACAAATCACATTTTAAAAGTATGCTCGTCAGACTCTACAGAAAGGACATTTTTTTTCAGTATCTAAATTTATTCTATCTCTGGATGGGGTGGCAGTAATTTGCTGTTACATCCAGGATAAGCACTCAAACCTGGAGCTTCTAACTACGTTTCAATTGAACCTCCTTTTCAAAGCTGAATTTTGCAGTGCAAGTCTGGGGGGCTAAGAGTCAGTGGCAGAGTGGCGGGCTGCGGCTTCATTGACCTTCAAAGCAGAGACGAGGGCCCTCTCCATACCGCCAGCACCACTTGTGGCAGGAAGAGAGGCTCGTTGACTGGCCCCTAATGGCCCCCTGACCCACAGGAACATGGGTCGGCAGGTTAGAGCTGTTTCCCTGGCGACCACAGGCATATAGGCCAACGAGTGGGTTGGGTGGGAGGGGGGACTTGTTGGAAAAATGAAAAAAAACAAGGTGAGGAGGCAGAGAGATGGACAAGCAGGCAGATTTACAGAGGATATGAGAGGATGACAAGCTGGTGGCCTATTGGAACTAGGAACTACGTCCCCAAAAAGAGCACCTTCTGATATTTATATATTTTATCATTTAATTTGAAACTACAGACATGTAACAAATAAGTCAATAATGCATTGTGAAATAAAATCCATGCTTTCAATCCATGATTTCATAAATACAGCGAGTGTAATAGCTGATCCTAATAATTTTTTTTTTTATTAAAGTTTTTTGAGACGTTTCAAAATTTTTAATTACACAGATTTTTTTAGTGTTAACTATTGGTTTTATGCTCTTAAAATCTTCAATGGAATACTCCATTATCCAAAAGACAGTCAGGAATGACATGACGCAACTAAATCTATATAAATCTACTGCTGAACTCTACAAACGATATGAGATCACATAACCGTGCAAGTGTACAGGAGTTAATTGTTGGTTTTCAGACTTACATTAAGAGATGGTCACACAGGAACTTCTAGGAACAGCAAAAGCATTGCCTATTGCAACACCTTATAATTTGAAATCAATCACAGTGTAATGTGTAACTTATTTAAGTGTGATGTGAGAATTTGACAGTTTCAACACCAACTGAGTCTGACTCTGGTAATAACTAGGCTGTTTCACCTAAAAGACTCAAAGCATGTAAAATCATATTTTCATGGCTCCAAAATCACGAGCTTACATTTTCTTTTAAATATTAAAATACTGAAAATTTGCTTTATGTAAACATGTCAAAAATAGAATACCACACAATTATTACATGTCAGAAATGACATTATGTATGGAGGTGGAGCAGTGGTGTTACACTTCAGACTGTCACACAAAAGAACCAAGTTTTACAACCTGCATTGTCCAATGACCTACCAACTAACTCTTATAGGTTAAACATTGTTTTACAATGGCAGATCAGTCAATAAATCAAAGTTAGAAAAGCAAACAATTAGTTTTCCAATTCAATTCTGATGTTGTCCATTTTAATTTATTTAATTTTACTTCAAAAACATGCTGAAAATGAATAAAGGGAGTAGTTTAGTAATACCTAAAATTCCCCAGAAATGTGAACATAAAAAGACGCCGTTATATGAGAATAAATGATCATCTAAGCACCTGAATTCTGGAGTGGTTATTAAATTTAGATCCCTTTGTCATATCTGAGGATTTCGTGTCTCACTGACAAACTGGCTGTTTCATGGACTGATTGATGGTCTCGCTGATTAACCGACTGACAAAGTCACAGGCAGACAATAGCACAGAAAGGAGCTGCTTGTATGCAGAAAGGCAGGTGTTAATTCTGCAGAGCTACAGTGGCCAATGTTGGCCCTCTTCCATTATAAGTAGGGTAAACACTGCCACCAGAGACATTTATAGGAAGGGCTCTTAACAAACATAAACCACTTGTGTTGTCTTATATGTCCTAAAGCCTGTTTTCTTCTTGTTTCCGAGTGTCTTTTGCTCCCACCCAGCCTGACCTAATCAGCAATACATCAAGTGCTTTTGTCAACAGCAAGTCCCCTTCAATTAGCAGCCCACTGCTATAAGCTCATACGTAAGCATCACTGTGAAATTGCATGGTTGTGTGTATATTACCAGCCTCCAGACTGACCTCGGCTCCCTCCAGTTAGCCAGCTAATAAATCAGCCGTTGAACTTAACCTCCTGTATATCCAGATGAAGAGGTCTAATGGGTATTAAAGATGGAAAGACTGTACAGGGAGAGAAGGATATGCAATGCAGAGCAAAGCAATGCTTGTAATGATGATTTTGTGTCTGCTAAAACACATCCACAGCAAAACCCTGAACATTTACCACTCTGCATGGACAGTATCCTATTGTATTCAGCTCCAGGTGACCACATTACTACAGCAGAGTTCCACCTCCACATATTTCTTCATTCCTTCCTCTGTAATGAAACATATTATTGTTGACAAGGCCAGTTTCAGGTGTGTGTTTGTGTGCACGTGTGGGAGGTAGCAGTAGCTCCCACTCAGCCACGTCAACTCATACTCGATGGCTTTCTAAATTTTTTTATTTTTCTTTTAAAAGGAAAGAAAGAAAAAAAAATCATAAATAAAAAATGCTCTTAGGGACTTTGCTGCATTCCACTTCATGAGCAAAAACAAACGGATCAAAAAGCCATTCTGGAGGGAGGAGCGGGAGTTGTGGTGGGGGCACAAGCAGAAAAAGCCCCTTAAAAATAGGAAGGGAAGCAGACAGAGCTGAAAAACCCGAGTGACTCCACAACCAGTAATGAGGAGATCATTTAAAAAGCCCTCCTTAAATTGCCTTGAGGCGGAGAGAAGAGAGGAAAAGGTCTGAAAGGCTTTGAGAGATTTTGAACGATGAATGCAGTGATGAGACATACAAACTCAAGTCCATGGAAAACATTTGGATGTGTGTTAGTGGAGCACCTGAGCCCACCTAGCTCATACCACCTCTCCTGCACCGTCTCTGAGCCCGAACAGATAATCAAAGGGAGGGGAAAGTGTGTACGTAAGTATGTGTATATGATCTACTCAAACCTATTGAATTTTCAGATTTTCATAAAGCAGAAAAAATCTGTGGATACAGAAGATGTTGCTATATTTTCTTCATCTTTAAAATCAAATAATGTAAGCATGTGTAAATACCTGCCTTTTAGATGTACTCTCAACTAAAAATAAGAAATACAAAACAGAATGTAAATAATGAATCGACTTGGCCCAGATTATATTTAATACCTTTGAAAAGAAAATGTATGTAATAAATAAATAAAGATAAAGAATAGCTTATTTAAATAAATAAAAAATAAAAAAATCTTACTGTTTTTAAAAGGTACTGAAAGATCTTGTAACTTCAAGTATGCTTAAGGAAATATGGTCAAAAAGTGCCACAGCTGTAACCAGCCTTTGGCCCGGGGAATGCCAGCTAGCTGGCAGCAGAGCATCAACAGGTACAACATGACAGTGTGGCTGGACAGCAGCTGAGCCCTCAGCGAGTGTCATGAGGGGGGAGTTGAGCGTTCAATTATGGATCTCTGGATACCAAAGCAGTTTTATTTTTAATTTGCCGTTTCAGTCGACATGTTTGCATACTTGTACGTGTAGGCAGTTGTACTGTTTTGTTGTTATGTTTGTGTGCCATTGAAAAGGATGAAGGTGGTGGCCAGCATTATTACTGGCAATGCAACGGTAGCTCCTCGATGGGAAGTCCTTCGACAAATTTGGTCCATAACAGCTTAACGTTAAATGAAAGAGGGGTTGTTTATTGTAGCAGGTCCAGAGAGTATTGTTCCTTTCTGCAGTTCACAAGCTCCAGCAAACTCATGAGCATCTTCAGCTCATTTTTTTAGTGCAACCGCTAAATAGAAGATATTCTGTGTTATGCCGTCTTGCGGCACCACCTACACAGCAGCGTGGGTATCTAGCAACGTTAGACAGTGGTCTACAGTAACTGACCAGGGTATCTTTTCTGGAGATCTGTTTTCATATTAGCCGTCTGTGCATTCATGTCAACTATGCTTCATCTGACAAAAACTGCTTTAATAAGTCCCCAAATGAGATTCAATACATTACATTTAACAATTTCTCCCAAATTAGACATGAAATCCAGGCAACACCGCAACCACTTGTCTCTTAGTCTGTTAGCATTAACTAGCATAACAAATGTTGCCTGTTAATTCACGTTCAGATGGACAGCAACATGGAAAGGCACAATTTAGTGTATGGTTTAAGGTCTGAAAAGAAAAAATTGGTATAAGCAACTAAAATAAATTAGACTGATAAGAAAGGGAGGCTGAAATAGTTGTTGCACAGCCATGATGTATACTAATCCAGCACATTCACCCACAACAAAATACAGTACATCCTAAGTACAGACTGCATGAAAAAGAATTTACTTTTACACAGTAAGCAAGCATCCATCGTGTTTTTCCAGCCCACATATGGTCAGAATGTTTACAGCATTGTTTCAAACTTTAGGCTGAAGGATTTTATCCGGAAGATGAAATCAGCATCATTTCTGTCTTTGGCAGCTGTTTTAAGAAACACATTTCTTATGAATTCACTTAAAGGACTCTACAACATTCATTAAACATAGTCAGGAACTCTCTGGTGAACACAAGGAATCCAATTAAGCATTAAAAAAAATTGGCAAATTTATAGGGGAAAAATATTTAATAAGTAAAATTAATTCAAAACTAATAAAACAATACATTTGCATAAACACAATGTTTCAGTGGACTCTGCAGATCTTTTAGCTGCTACCACACCTCACAGAAAACTCATTTGCACGAAAGGTGTTCCCTCAAGTTAAGAATGAGAGACATTAGACATCTTGCTCTTCATCAACCTCCCTTCACTTCCTTGCTTCCAGTCCTTCCCATCCTCCCTCTGTCCCCTTCTTCCTCCTCCCTGTGCTCGCCTTTCTCCCCTCTCCATCTTGACACAGTGCACTGAGCCTAATCGTAGATAATTGGGTGGGAGGGGCAATGGGCTGGCCCTGCCTTTGTGTGCAAAGGGCAAGTGGTCAAGTTAATGGGGCCCTTGTGTCGAGCTGGGAGCACTCTCTTTTTCTCTGTTCGATCACTCACTTGGCCAGTCAATCTCTGTCTCTCAGTCAGCTACTTTCATTTCACGGCTGAAGCTTTTCCCCGCTGTTTTGATCTAGTTTCCCCTTACTTCCAGCTATCTCTCTTTGCCTTTCCTTCCAGCTATTCAGTGTGTCTTGTACCATTTGTATTTTGCTCCTCCTTATTCTCCTCAGTCCTCTTGTCTTTTTTCAGCTATTGTCTTTCTCCCTTTGCCTCTTTCTGTAGCTTTTTCTATCTCTTCTCTCGGCCTCTCCAGCAGAATGTTGGGGAGGAGAGAACAGACCTCTTTAAAATATCAAAAGACAGACTAGGAGGCCTCACTGGTTCCCCCCTTCTTCCACAAACTCTCCCTCCCTTCTTCTGACAGATAAATAGAAGAGTGAGCCTGCAGGATTAGTTGCTGTGTACTGCCTTCCTTCCCTCCCTCCTTTATCCCTCTCTCTATTCTTCCTGTGGAGGGGTAGACTGTTGACTGGGCTTGATATGTGTGTATGTGTGTGAGCACATGTGTGCATGTATCTGTGTGTGTTACCTTGTCTGGAACCAGCTTAGCCCAGAGGAGGTCATTGTGTTTGAAACACAGGCCACAGATGATCTGGGTCTGAGGAAAACTTTATTACATCTGTGAGTCTTTAACACTGGACTTAACATCCAATCCAATTTTTATTACAGTAAAACAGAAAAAATAAACTCATTGAAAAAAATAAATCATGAGGCCACGTCAACACCAATTCTGGATAAACTGAAGTGTTAAATACCTACACATTTGATTTGCTGTCATGTCATTGCAAGCTCTTAACAAAAGAATTATTAAAGGTGTATAGAGGCTTTAAAACATCATTAAGCCAGACGCTTGCACCAAGAGCCAGATGCATAAATCATGCATGCACAAAAATAAACTGATAAAGGAAACGAGTGGAGCCTGTGTGTCGCATGTGCATTCTTCAGATGAAAACTATTTTTATCATCACATTGATTTGTCCTAATTTATTGGTTGTTTTTTTATTTCTTAAAAAAATAACTCCATTTATTTGTGGTTCATACAAAGGTTTTATAAAAGACTGATTAAGGAAAAGTCTACATTTATACATGGCTGAAAATTAATGTGAAAATTTTTGGTGCACATATAATTTAATTAGAAATGGGATTAATAACAAAAAATTGACACAACTTTATAAATTACTTAACAGGTGTTGTTGGGGGGGCAAAAAAAAAATGTGTTTTATGCATCTGGCCCCAGATTACATACTTATTCTTCATAAACATTTTTTAAAAAAGCTGGTGAGCCAGCACAGTGAATCAACTTCAAATTCATCCAAATTGCAAAATTTCCTTGGATTTCTGCTTTATATTTTTTAAAAGGAAAAAAAAAAAAATAATTCTTGCAAAGATAAGGTAAAATTCTGCAAATTAATTTTTTTCTTATTAACAAAAATCCAGCTTAGCTGTGACATGTCACATCAGCCGCAGATTCTGCTCCTGTCGTTGGATTTCTCACTAATAATCATATTAGCTGGCGAAGCCAGATAAAGACAACATGATAGTCACTGAGTAGTGCCAACTGTCAGAGGTTCCTTGACGGTCAACAGTTGTCACATGGAGAAGATTTAAGTTAATCTTATAATGACATAAGTGATGCATCATCGTGTGATCATGTGACATCCCAGCAGACAGAGTGGCCACTAAGGCAGTGATTTTGCATCAAGCAGCAACATTATGTGGATGTCAGTGTAAACGGTGATGCTGGGCGCCCAAGTGCTAAAAAATCACTTTAGTGTTGGCGCTACTGTTGATGTCACAGTAGATACCAGTGTACACTCACAGTGGGGAGGGTATTTATTATATGAACCCATATATGTAAAAAAAAAAAAGCAAGTCACATTACAAATAATTTTTAAAATATAAATAAATTGTCAACCCTTTAAATCCTCAAAACAGTGAGATCATGTCTATAATTCGCTTAATCTTCTTTTCTGTGTAGTTACGTTCTTATTTCTGAAGATAGATTATATTTACCATGAGAAATGTAAAAAAAAAACACTGGGAAATACTGCATAGCTGCTTGGCTTCTGCACAATGAATCACAGTGTAATAGGAAATCTCATTACTCACTGCAGGTACAACTAACTTTAAAAAAAAAAAAAAAAAAAAGTAAATGTATCAAAGACCTGAGAACAGTTAGTTGGTGGGGAAAATTAACAAAAGTAGCATGTTTGGAAAACTGAAGAAGGAAATGTTCTTGAGGCAACAAGGACTTTCAGATATTACACAGATACAGATATACACCACATATAGCAACATCAGTTATTTGTCAAGTTGGATTTGAGACCCTGGGTATTCACATGTTTTCCATGTGACACATTGGCAATCCATGTATGTTCATTTCAGCAGCAGTTACCTCAAACTTTGCTAACATAACTCTTTGTCAACTTCATATTTGTACACAACAAATAGCAGAAAAAAGCAGCTGTAATCATTCAGTTGTTTCATGTGCCTGGATCTGTGACGTTCACAAGAAAAAAACACACATAGTTGCTGTAAAAATAACTTGATCAGCATGGTAAAAATCTAATTTCATTGTTTACACACAGCTAGTAATGACATATACTTTACAAACACACAGAGACAGAATTTATTACAGTAAATAATTCCCCTTTAAAAAAAATAAAAATAAAATGGATGCCACAGTATTGGGTCAAAATGCTCTTTAAGTCTGGTTTTATTTTCAGGCTCATTTTCTCTTTAGTCTAAATGTGTGTTAATGCGTAAATGCACTGTTGTGAGTAGAGGTCTTAGTACTGACCTATGACTGGGATGAAAGGTTGCATAAAAATAAATTAAAGGGGGATACAGAGGAAACTGCTTCAGACTCTGTGACAGTCCGAAAGCTGGCCTCCATGTTGAGGCCAGAAACACAGTGGCATGGGCTAACAGTGACAGGTTCAAGGAGAAAACTGACTAACTGACACAGGGACAGACTTATTAATAGGTTTGTTGGCTTTAGTAATAACTGGATGAACAACTAATAAACAGCCATGTTAGTTCACTAATTATCCATCAAAAATTTGATTAGTTACCTGCCTAAATGTTTGACATTTTGGTTTAAATTCCGGGTTAACTGGTTAAAAAGTTAACTAGCTGAGCAACCTTTGTGAGACGGTAGTCTTTTGGCACATGGAAGTTTAAAACATAGAAGCTCAAAGTATATCCCACTGCACTTCAACAGAGTATTGTTTACCACTGAGGGCTCACTTCTTTTGGTTTACTAGGGGTGGCTGACAGGTGGAGGTCCTGGTCAAGGTGATGAGGAGAGGATAGTGGATGTTCTCATCGTATGATTGTTTCCCTTCTCTTAGCATCTAGAAAAGCACAAAACAAGAGCAATAATGTCACTTGTCACCAGAGACATCCTTGTACTATATCTTGGTTTGGCAAATGTTTATTTTACAGTTTTATCAGTAGTTAAGGATTCCTAATGCTGTACCACCAACAGACTGGTTGGTCTTATATATATTTGCAGTGGAAATAATCAAAATCACCGTCGCAAAGAACAAATTTTTCAATTTTTACACACGACAGTGATGGTTTTTTATACTACCATAAAGATCCAAATTGCAGTACAGTAATATGCACATCCGGACTAAAACAAACACTTAAAGAAACTCAATTTTTCCTACGATCTATCACATTTCTGTCCATAAATAACATCTAAGACATTCAGTTCAATGTAACTTTTGACACCACTGGAAACTGAATAATTTGGCATTGGGTTAAAAAAAAATATTTTTAATGATTACATTACCATTCAGTAAACTGTAAAATAATTTAGGTTCTATTGAATACCCCTGCATACAGAAACACACACATAGCTTTGTGGGGTACCCATGAGATGCCCACTCAGTGCCCTTTTAAACAGACAGTTTGGGCATGCAGCAGCTAATCAGCTCGCTTAGAGTCCGGCCAAATGATCAGGGGCTTAGGAAAGTGAGTTTAGTTGGGCTGCTTATGTGATAGGAAAATGATTGCCTATGTGTGTGTGTAAGAGTATGTGGTGAGAACTGTGTGAAAAGTACTCTTCACAACAAACAGAAACTGAGACTGACCCCAAAATCCACTTACGTCAGCGGCATGTAAGTGGTATGCAAATGACCCAAACCTACTTACCCTGCAAACTCAAATGATGACTATGTGCTGTGTTTCCCATAAATTAGGCTGTTTGGGGCACTTGTGAAAATGATGTTGCCAGTTGCAGCTTATTAAGTTTTTCAAGCATTACAACATCTAGCATTAGTTGTCCGAGTGTTGCACAAGTTTAATACACAAACATAGAAGTTGAACTGCATAAGAAGTTAGGAATTTAACTTTAAGAGGCAAACATCTACACCATCAAACTGTTAGTTTAGCTCAGAACTAAGACTCTGTGAATCTATCATCCCTGCAAATATTTTTTTAACTAGCTGAGCTGAGATCCATATCACCCAATATTTGTCACTAGGAGCATCCACTCCACCATAGTTTTCTGCAACCTTTGGACAGTAGTTGTGATGTTGCAAAGGTGTGATATAATAACCATCTAGAAATTAGTTTAACTTCGTGCATCCACCCTCTGAATTATTCCTTGTTTGAGCCCCTTTCATGGAGGCCGTGATATATAATAAATATACTGTATAATATATAATCTGGCAATGTAACACTCATTGCCCCACTTATGTTAATTTCTGCTACCATTTGGTTTCTATTGCAGTTTCTGATTTGTATCCAGAAGATGTCCATAAGAAAAGGTAAAGGGTAAGAGGTAAATCTCCTACTATTACCTGAAAAATTTTCAACTACTCCTGTGAGATGCTTCTTACTTATTCCAAAGAAGCCGTAAAGTTTTATAACATCTGACCTAGTAAAAAGGTTAAAATGACATGACTCACTGTGTTATTCCAGATGAAATATACCGGATATTTCTAGAGATTAAAGTCATTCTGGAAAAAGAGTGGTCTTCATTTTCCTTGTGTGGATGTACACTGCAGTTCCCTAATTACTAAGGTGTTGACTAAACTTTATTAAACAGTATCGAGAACAAAAATTAAAAACACAAACAAACCCCCCCAAAAAAAGGTCTTACATGACATAAAAAGCAAAGTGTCCAAAGCAAAAATGACCTGAAATAATCGCATTATAATGAAATCAAACTAGGGTGCACAAGGTTAAAACCTGTGAACTCCACCACCCACATTCCAACCTTGTTTAGGGATAGGGAAGGTGCTCAGTATTTTGTGCTTGAATTTTAAAGTTTAATAACTCAGTATATTTAAGCTTTAAAGGAGTCGTCACCTGGAAATTGCACTTTTTCCAAGTTAAAACATGTGTATTGGTGTTGGACCGAAGTGTCAACTTTTCTGAAAGCCTTTCTTTTGAAGACGGTCGAGTTTTTCCGTCTGGGCCCTTTGTTCAAAGCAGAACCGCCAACAAACTCTCGCAAACATGTGATTTTAATTTGCTCCTGGTATTTCGTCATCACATGAATTAGCCAGCCGCTCTTCCATGCCTACAGTCTTGCTTTAGGCGTAGAATGATATGGTATAAAGTCATGCTTTACTGCTGACACAGCTAATGCTTACGCTGCTAATGCTTACGCTGCTAATGCTTACGCTGCTAATGCTTACGCTAATGCTAAGGGACGAGCCTAAAAGTTTAACCCTCTTAAATGTATAAATGAGCCCCGTGTTTTCTTTTTTATAAGTGGGGTGAAGTACTCCACCATGTAAATTTTTGTAAACATTTTTATTGCAAACGTGCTTCTGCCGCCATCTCGGCATCTTCACTCTCAGGCTCGGAGCCTGGTTCAAACATAAATGTCTGAATTCTGTAAGCTGCTGCTCGGTCAGATTCGCTCGCCATCACTAAGCTGTTGATGTTTTGGAGTTGGACGCACTGTGCATGCACTGGGCCAGCCCCCCTTCCGACTCTGGCGTCCCTGTGGCCAATCAGCGCGCACCTCATTAACATTAGTCAAAATGAACTCTCATGAGACAAAGTTGTGGTATGAGCAAAGGGTCAGAACAAGCTCTATGTTTGATTTTTTTTTTATTCTAGTCTATTCTTTTCTATTCTATTCTACAGTCATTTGGCAGACGCTTTTATCCAAAGCGACTTACATCTGAGA
This sequence comes from Rhadinocentrus ornatus, assembly GCA_037177495.1. Taxonomy (NCBI): domain Eukaryota; kingdom Metazoa; phylum Chordata; class Actinopteri; order Atheriniformes; family Melanotaeniidae; genus Rhadinocentrus; species Rhadinocentrus ornatus. Next base: position 22,343,937 of record JBAMHW010000018.1, on the reverse strand, counting down.
ATAAGAAAAACACAAG